>JABEVN020000011.1:0-572960 GCA_013146195.2 Codonopsis lanceolata | reverse complement strand
CAAGATATTCTCTAGCTGCTCGAGGGCACTTGGCAAACCACTTGTTGCCGCTAGGCAGAAAGAAAGGGAGGCATTTTTCGGTGGCAGAGAGGTAAGCGACTGTAAAGCGGCAATGACTTCTAGTTTAACTTCTTTGGATGTGCTTGATGCGATGGGCGCTCCATGTCGGCGGGGCTTGTATCTTCTCGGGTTGGCCTCTATGCCGCGTGGTTGACCATGAACCTAAACTTCCTGCTCGGACCAAAGCGCATTTACTTGGGTTCAGCTTCATGTTGTGTTTGTGAAGGTTGGCAAATGTCTCGGCCAAGTCAAGAGTATGGTCGCGGCCCTTTGTTTTGATAACCATGTCATCTATGTAAGCCTCCATATTTCTGCCGATTTGAGAGCCAAAAACCTTGTTGACCATCTTGTTGGTAAGTGACTCTCGCATTTTCACCCGAAGGGCATCATTTTAACAATAGATAAATGCTCGGGAATTTGTCTTCGCCTTGTCTTGCTCGTTCATTTTGACTGGTGGTACTTGATGCAGCGTCGAGGCCCGAAATCAGCATCTCGAACCCAGCTATAGAGTCGACAAGCACATCTATGCGGGGCAGTGGATAACAGTCTTTCGGGCAGGCTTTGTTTAGGCTGGTGAAGTCCACGCACATTCGCCATTTATCATTTGCCTTTCTAACCATCACCACATTAGCTAGCCAGTCGGGTGCTTGAATCGACCTCAATGATGTACGCCTTAGCCTCTAGAGCTTCGACCTCGCTTTGATCGACAACATCTCGGGCGAATCTTTTCTGCCAGCCTTGATCGCCGTTGAGTCGGCCTAAGGCGAGGGGTCAACATTGAGGTCGTGGCGAGCAATGTTCTCACGATGCCCTCATGTCTTCAAGCGTCGAGGCGAACACGTCCGTGCCGTGTTCTTCAAGAGCTTCAATCAATCTGCCCAGAGCCGCTTCGAGGCGTGGCCTTCCGATTTTGATTTTTTGCTCGGGGTAAGCTTTGGATTGATTATGACCTCTTCCAGCTCACCTTCTGGTTGAATATCGGGCTCGTCCCGGACTTGCAAGGTGTCCATCTCAATGTCTTGTGACTTGGGGCGTTTCTCCTTGCGTCTAGAAGGGCCTGGGGCCGGAGCTTGTTCGGAAGGCTCTATTGGAGCTTGCTCGGGAGGCTCTATTTCCATGGGCTCGGCCGCTTCATGTGTCTCCCCGAGCTCAATGTTATTGATGGAGGTTGTATTTGGGGTATGCTTCCCGGAAGCAATGCTGATCGATCGGGAAGGTCCATGTCGGTTTTGGGGTGCATCTGCTGATCGGGAATGTCCCTGTCGGCTACATTTCTTCCTTTGGGTTTCTCGAGCATACTCACACATTGCTCGGGGTTTCTATGAGATCCCAGCTCCATTTCGTGTAAAACTTGGCTTTTTGGTGGGGAATGGAGGTGACCATTTGGAACTTGGCCATTGCTGGAGCACCTAAAATGCAGTTGTATGCCGATTTTAGGTCGATCACTAAGAATGTGATCATCTCAATCCGTGTTTGGGCTCCGTCACCCATGAATACCTCCAGCTCGATCGTGCCTTTAACGCTCACCTGGTGATTGGTGAACCCTTCAAGCTTTCCCAAGTATGGCTTGAGCATAGTGTCTGGAAACTCCAACCCTCAAGTAGTACATAATATCCCTACATGCTCCCGTATCGGCAAAAACCACTGAACACGCCGGTTGTTGACTAGGCAAGAAATAACCGGTTGCTCGAGCGCCAATGGAGTGCTTGTCAGCTTCGCAAGAGAAAAAACATATGCTCTCCGCATTGTATTCTTGGGAGAGTTGGCGAGATAAGGAATATATGTCTTCCCAGATTTGGGTCGGACGGAGTTCCCACGAATCATGTTTATCACCCCCCGAATCTGAGGGGCCTGGCCACCTCTTCCTCTTGGGGGTCTTCCTTGATCATTGTTGGCGTTGTTTCCTTCGCTCTGATCCTTTTTGAAGCGGTCTAGTTTGCCCGCATTGATCAGCTTTTGAATTTCTCTCTTCAACACCTTACAATTCTCGTAGTGTGGCCGATCTTGGTGGTGGTACTCACGGTATTTTGTGTTGTCCAGTATAATCGAGCTCGGGTCAGAGGATAAGGGATGAGCGGGCGTCTCCCACTGGAGCATGATTTCTTCCCAGCGTAGTGTTTAACGAGGTAACCGAGCTTCTTTCACGAATCTTTGCCGGGGTTGGAAGTTTTCTTCTGTCTTTGCTCGAGCGGTGGTGGCCCTCCGGGCTTTGGTCCGCTGGCGTGCCCGAACTGCCATGGGCCTTGTCCTTGTTTTTAGCTTTATCCGCCTTGACGCTTTCGGTCGAGCAGAAGAGATGAGAGTTTGCAAGCAGCTCTGCCTTGGAAGCCCCCGGGTTCATTGCTAGCATAGTCTTTAATGGTCTTGCCCTCATGTTGTTGAGATAGCAAAAGGTGATCTCCGGGTCACTGTCGCGGTCACTGCTCGAAGATCTCCTCGAACCTTTTTAGGTAACTGCTTTGTAGGATTCGTTATCTCCCTGCTTGATCTTAGCAAGGTCGAAGCGATTCTTTGGTGTTGGGCCTGCATTGCCGAATTCCTCCAAGAACTTTTCAGGCCGCCCGGCCTTCCAATGGATCCCGGGAACTACGCCCACCGGGCTTGCGCCTTTCCCTGGAGGGCTCCCTCGAATGCCCGCATTTTCAAGGCTTCGATATCTGTGACCATCCGAATTTGCGCTTCGAATGATCGAAGCCAGTCGCTCGCCCGCGTCTTCCCGAAATATTTGTCGAACTGCGGGAAGATGACCCCTTGAGCGGGTGGCGCATTTTCAATCTCTGGAGTGAAAGGGCTGCCCTCCAGTGGCTTAGTGACCCCATAGCCGGGCTTGGCCACGACCAGACTTGCCATTTGTTTTGCCATGTCTCTTTTCATGGCCTCCATCTTCTCGGATAGCCGTTTCTCCACGTCTTCTGTCAATTTGGAAGAATGGGCGGGGTCCGAGTGGTCGCCACGCACATGCGGGCAGAAGGTGGGTGCACATGAGGATCCGGCCTCCTGTGTGATGCGGGCTTTGTACTTTGGCCGCTGCGCTTCTGTCTCTATGCACTCACGACCTCTACGGCGACCATGACTCTCTTCTCGGGCATAGTGCTCATGGTGATGGTGGCGCCGGTGAGAATGGTGTTGACGGCTGTATCTACTTTCGGCCTGGTCATCAGCCTGCTTTATCGCCTCTACCCTTTCAGACGGTATGTGGGCGATAGAGGGCATGCGTCTGCTTGGAGCGGGCATCTGTTGGGAGGCATGGCCATCTCCAGTGTCGGATAGCTGAGCACTGGCATTGCCATTTCTCGGCATGGCTGGCCAGGCGGCGATTCTTGGTTGGCGCGCATACATTTCTATGTAATACTCGCCTTTGAACTTGCGGCGAAGCGGCGGCTTGTTGATCGGGGGTTACATCGAGGCAATTCATATGGCGCCCATTTTCCAGCGATCAGCCGCACTCGAGATCTTGTGAGCGGGCATCGCGCCTCTCGTTGATAACGATCGGCATCGCGTTGGCTTCTTGGCTTTGGGCATCTTTGGGAGACTTGCCCCTCCACAAATGGTACCTCGTTGCCATGGGTGGCCTGACCAGCAGCCATTTTCTGATTTCGAGTTTGCACCCCATGTGGTGCCCTTGGTGGAGGGTTGTTCACAACCTGGTGGCTGCCGGCCTGTTGGTTGCTAACTGTGGCATGGTGCTTGCTACCTTTTCCAGCCATTGCAATGAAGAGAAAATAAGAGTTTTTACCGGAAAAATTAGAGAGAAGTGTTAGAACTTCGTTTCCCGGCAATGGAACCAAACTGATGTGGCAAAAACACAGCTTGGGCCGTCCTTGAGATGGGTATGATATCTGGGCTTGTAATCGTCCTCCTTGAGCCTGTTAAGATCACAAACAAACTTGAGTGGATGTGCAAGGCAAGGCCTCGCGAAACCCCTCCGGCGTGAGAGTAAGTCTCGTGCTTAAGTTTGAAAGCAATTTGATAGAATAACGAGGCTCAAGAAAGTGTCCACCTTGTTGATGATTATGGAGAAGTATTTATAGGCCTTCAAGGTGACTGAATCCGTCTAGGATTCAGTTTCCATAACTGCCGAGACAATCAAGGAGGAAATCCCTTGATTTTAGGCGAAACAGGCGGTTGACCGCGTAGATGCAGGAGTAGATTAGGCAAGTGTTCTGCCCAAACATGGAAACCCTTGACTTGCCTTGGAAAGCAAGCCACCAGCGTCTCCTGTTTGATGGGTGCCCGGGCGAGCAAGGCTCTGCCCGGCTATTCTATTTGTATTGATCTCTGAACTTGTTGTAGATCTGAGGATCGGCCCCTGGTCGGGCAGGCAAGGCCAGTGCTCGACCAGGTTTAGGCGAGGTAAGTCTGATTCCTTTGCTAAGCATGTATGGTTCCCAGTCATGTCCCCTGGTCGGACAGGCAAGGCCTTTGCCCGCCAAGGTTTGAGTGAGGGTTATGCTGCTCGATGTTCGCTGGTACTATTATTTTGTTCGCTGGGCCGTGGGCCCCATGGGCATTATGCTCGTGATTGGCATGTGATGCTAACTTGTGCATTGCTCGTGACCCGGCTTGGGCCGGGTATAACAACAAATATAGTTTATCCTGAAGTTCTTCTATAATTCTTCTACGATATGTATAATCTCTTAAATTTCCTATTATCAAAATCAATTTTTACTGTTATAACTCAAATTTTACTATTATTTAATTTTATCTAACACATGCTTTGAAATAGGTCCCCACTTCTTTTCACACTCCACCTCCTCTTATTGTTTTTTATTCTGATTATGTAGAAGAATATTTAAGTATAACTTATTTTTAAATAAATGTTTATAATTACATATAATTCAAATTTGTTTGTTTTATAGTTTTTATATAACACATGGTTTCAAATAGGTCCCTGCAACTCCAATTGACACTCCACCTCCACTTCCAGGTGTATCTCAAATTTCAGCTCCACATATGCCTATAATATTAGATGATGATATGTGGGAAGATTCAAGTTTTGTAAATGAGGCGGTATGTTTTTATGATATTTCAATTAATCGACTCTTATGCATAAATCATATAAAGTTAAATAAATATGTTGATATCTTTTTTCTCTCACATGCAGGGGCAGATAATGAAAATTTTTATTGCAAGTCACGTTTTCAAACCATTTATTGTTGTGAAGCACGAGCCTCAAGAGGAAGATTAAGTTGTTATTGAAAACAATAAAATATTATTACTTTTTTTTTCCTCCTAAGGGGGCATGGAAAGATATCGAACCTGAGACCTCATACTTTGAGGAGCTTCATGTCTACCACTGGGTCACCCCCTTAGGGATAAAATATTATTACTATAATCTCATTTCTTTTGCTAAAAGTTTGAATATTTCATAATTGATTTTCCTTAGAAATTAATGAATTATAATCAAATATTTTTTCAATATTTTTTTCCATGCGATATCCAATGAACTGTTTCGTGAAATGTCTCAATCGTAATATTTGATTTTGATTAATTTACATTAAATTCATCTTTTAAGTCTTATACATGATGTCATAAACGTAGCAGCAAATAAAATGTGTTTTTTCTTTAATTTTTGGGTTTTGCTATCTTTCGTTGTGTAGTTTACATTGATCCGACACCAATAAAATCATAAGCATATATTGGAATATTCGCATACTATCTTCTCCATACTTCAATCAAGTTATACTAGCGCTGTGCCATAGGCACAGGCACGAAAACTAGTACAAATACAACAAGGGCAGACTGTTAGATTTGACAGTTATGGGGTAATTGACTATTATTATATTGTATACAGATACATTCCATAAATGCTTTCATCTTGGAAAAATGATTCAACCACCTTAGTATCAACTCAGTTGACCTAGATGTGATATACAAAAAATAATGGCTTTTTAGTTAGAGACAATCACGGGGTTAGACCCTGACCTAGGGCGGACGCACAATGCGGGCCCTTTCACTCGAATTAATCAACCTAGGTGAGCATCTGTTTAGACAGTTAAACTCACATCACCTGGGCTTGTCTTTCCTGGGGTCGAACACTCATATCTTGGTGATAGAAGCCTTTAAGTGGCATAACTTTTTTTTACCTTGTTGAACTAGTCCACATAAAGATGAGATTCATTTTGATTTTTTAAAAAATAAAGAGGTCGTTCAGGTTTAGGCTCATAGGATTGGGTGCTACTGCATTAGTCTTTTCTAATCTTTTGGTTAAGAAACTTATAAGGCACAAACATTATTTCATTGATGACGTCATGTTTCTTTTATTGAATTATTATATTTTTTCTGATGCTACATACATTGGGCTTTCCATCACATGTTTATGGACTTTGAATTGTAAATTTCATAATTTTATTATTGATTTTATTTCGGGCCGGATCGGCCCATGGGCCTAAGACAAATTGGACCGGGCTAGCATTTTGGTAGTCTCATTGAAATTCGAGCTGGTTCGGGCAAGAAATTAGCTTTGGCACACTGGATCCGGGCCAGGCCAGCTATAGGAAGGACCCGGAGGGATGAAATGTGTGTTATCTGTGTCTGCGATTAATCACTGAAATGTTTATATGAAAGAGATGATGGTGAGTTTTGTTGATATGTTAATATTAGGAAGTAATTAGTCTTGACTCGGTGTAAGAATTAAGAAAAATTAATTAACTTGATTATTAATATTAGTATATTGTGTAATTAACTTGATTATTAATATTAATATATTGTGTAATTGACTTGATTATTAATATTGATATAGTATATAATTTATTTTAAAGTATATATGCATGTGACTCATAATTAAAGTGGAAATAAAAAGTAATGATAATGTAAAAGTATTGTCATAAAAAAGAAAGTTTCAAACAAGACAATTATTGTGGGACTAACGAAACAAAAAAAAAGGACAATAATTTTGAGACGGATGAATTATTATCAATATTGAATGGCCCAAATCCGAATACATAATTTAAATAGGGAAAAATTATGGTCGGTCCCTTTTTTTAATGTTTCTAACCACAAAAGTGCACCGTTCTTTTTTTCAATCATAAAAAACCATTTTTCGAAATATTGTTCAAAAAATGTCATCGTTTTTTCAACAGCTCCGGCAACACACTTTAGATTCAAAAATCATA
This sequence comes from Codonopsis lanceolata, assembly GCA_013146195.2. NCBI lineage: Eukaryota > Viridiplantae > Streptophyta > Magnoliopsida > Asterales > Campanulaceae > Codonopsis > Codonopsis lanceolata. Next base: position 565,785 of record JABEVN020000011.1, on the reverse strand, counting down.
ATTGTGCGCAACGAAACGGGGGTCGAGGGGGTAGTGCCCCTTCGTGGGGGTTTGGGGGCATTAAAGATAAACAAATTTTTTGATTCATAAAATACGAAATTATAATGGATCTGTGTTGGGTTGAAGAATTTTTCAGTTGGGACGAATGCGGAGAAAGATGAGGAATAAAAAGGCTTACGACGGAGGAGATGAAAGAAGCAGATGGATGACGTGGTCTGGTTATTTATGATTTTGAATCGCAGTTCAAAAATTAATGTACTAAAATTGATGAATCGCAGTTCAAAAATAGACTAGCAATTACATTATTGAACCGCGCTGCAAAAATTAATGCACTAAAATTGATGAATCGCGGTTCAAAAATAGACAAACAATTACACTATTGAACCGCGGTGCAAAAATTAATGCACTAAAATTGATGAATCGCGGTACAAAAATAGACTAGCAATTACACTATTGAACCGCGGTGCAAAAATTAATGCACTAAAATTGATGAATCGCGGTACAAAAATAAACTAGAAGTTACACTATTGAATCGCGGTACAAAATTGATTCAATAAAAATTGTTGAATCGCGGTTCAAAAATAGACTAGCAGTTATACTATTGAACCGCGATGCCAAAAATAATGCGATAAAATTTATGAATCACGGTTCAAAAATAATTACATCCGTAGCGCGCCTACGGTTCATTAATGGTATCGTAGTCATTTTACCATAAAAAGTGACGGTTGAAAATAAAAAAAAATGTGTATTTTACCGATTAAAAGTTTCAAAAAGTGGACCGACCCATATATTTTTCATTAAAAGTGAGTAATGTTAAAGTCGAGTACTTAATTTACAAATAAGATGTTACATTTTGTGAACAAAATATATTCTCAGTCTCAAAATTATTGTCATGTTTAACCCATCACATGAATTAAGAAAAAACAATTGACTTGATTGTTAATATTGATACTCCATCCATCCCGGATAAAGAGTCCACTATTCTATTTTAGATGTTTCATTTAAAGAGTCCACTTTCAAAAATTAAGGTATAAAAATGTTATTTTATTATTAACTAGTGTTTGCACCCGTACGTTAAGCGCACGACATATATGTTTTTCAATTAAACTATACATAAGCAAAATAAAGATCAAAAACAAAATTAAAAGAATAAATTAGGGGTCACTTCTTAAATAAAAATATATAACTAAAAAATTAATCATTATAAATTTTGAAAAAATTTCGTATACGTAACATTTGTTGTTTTGTTGACTTATCATCTTCAATGTATATCAATATCTTCGGACCTGAACAATTAGTTACTTTTGAAAATGCTACATATAGCTGCCCATGACTGAACATTGACTTCTTAAAAAAGAGTCCAACATGTGATAGTGAATAACCTTGACTCTTGTTAATTGTCATCGCATATGATACCACCAATGAAAATTGTCTTCTTTGAAACTTAAAAGACAACCTCACATCTGATGGAGCCAATGACATTTTTGGGATACCTTTTTCTCCAACATTACTTCAATTCAAATTTTTAGCTTCAACAACATGATGCCCAAGCTTTGTAATGATTAGTCTTCTTTCATTACACAACTCTGCAGCATGATCAATGTTTTCAACATCATTACCAGAATACCAACTTTAAGTGTTAGTTCATGATTAGGCAATCCTGAACACTTTATAATATTCAAAAACTCTGTAGAATGAATGTTTTCGAACAAATTTTGGTTTTTCTCTGCCCGGCAGATAAAATTTGAATTCAAATAAGTTTTTCTTTCTAATTGATTATTTTCAACCATGCAGTCATTTATGGTGTTAACAACATCAAGTGTCGGGGTCAGTATAACTCTTCCTTATAAATATGACACATCATCAAAAGAATCTAAAAATGACGAATATGTACTTTCAACTATTGATTGGATCAAATTATTACATGATGCATTCACCAAAAAATCATCTGAAACAGATGTACTATATACTGATTAAATACCATGTAATAAAAAAAGCAATACTATTTACAAATCTAATTAATTGCGGGCTAACAACCTACCCCAAAAAATACGCCTCATTAATTTGGGCCCATATTGAAAACCCTAGTACCCACCTTTCCCCCGTATAATGACTGTAGGCTCACTATTTACCAAGAAAATCAAAAATCCATCGTCTTCAAAAGAGAAGGGTGTAGAGTGGCGCGACTTATTCCACATCAAAAAGTCTATCTCTCCTCGAAAAATCAAGAGTTTGTCTAGCATTCGGTCTCTCTCTCTCTCCCCCTTTCTCTCTAATGTAAGTTTCCCTCTGTAGGTTAGCTATGATTTGATTGCCCAGTATTGTTTCAAAATGATTTCATCCGTTGACTTCTCTAAAACAACGTTCTAATTTCGATTTTGTTTTTCATGTTTTTTTCAAAAAAATTGCAAATCTTGTTATATATATATATATATATATATATATATATATATATATATATATATATATATATATATATATTTTTTTTTTACTTATGAATTTTTTAGCTCTATTTTCTTTAAATATTAAAACCGATCTAATTAAAATGTTAAGATCTATATTTTTAGCTCTATTTTCTTTAAATAAAGATCTAAAATTAAAGATTATAGATTAAAAAATTCATAAGTAAATATATATATATATATATATATATATATATATATATATATATATATATATATTTTAATTATGAATTTTTTAATCTATAATCTTTAATTTTAGATCTTTATTTAAAGAAAATAGAGCTAAAAATATAGATCTTAACATTTTAATTAGATCGGTTTTAATTTTTTAAACAGATCTGGATAATTTGAGCTTGTCAATTGTAGATCTGGAATTTCCCGAAATTATTTATATGACAACTTATTTCGATTTTGTTCATTCATTTTCACAACCTCTAATTTTTTAGATCTGTTTTTTAAAGCACATATCTAGATACAAAATTTTTAAATATGTAATTTATGAGAAGTACAGATCTTTATTTTTAAGAAAATATAATTATATATATATATATATATATATATATATATATATATATATATATATATATATATATCCTATTTTTTATAGATCGATTTAATTTCTTTTAAAAAAGATCTAGGTATATTGAATTGTCTCTAATAAACAAATCTGCGTATATAGATCAATTTTAATTCTTTTTATAGATCTGGGTAATTTGAGCTTCTCAATTGTAGATCTGGAATATTCCAAAATTATATATGTGATAACATATTTCGATTTTGTTTAATAATTTTCATAGCCTCTAATTTTTCAGATCTATTTTTTAAAGCACATGTCTAGATCCAAATTTTTTTGGATATGTAATACTTGAGGAATACCGATCTTTATTTAAGAAAATATAATTAAAAATACAAATCCAAACTTTCAACGTCGATATATAATTTTAATAAAATATATGTGATTCTTACTCGTTTTCTTTAAAGAAAATATTAATTGTTTCATAGAGAGAACTTAATTGTTTCGGTTGAAGAGTTGCAACTTATTGTATCATATTAACAACACATTCATTTTATTTCTGCTGAAATGAGAAATCCTAGCAACTTGCATGTCATATTGTCTAACGGTTCAACCTCAAGAATATGGCAAAAATTTGTGTAGGACGGTCTTACGGATCCTAAATCTGTAAGACGGAGCCCCAATTATAAATTCGCGGGTTAATAACTAAACTTGTTAATATAAATTACAAATGGTTGTTGGATGAGTTGGTAAAGTATTGACCCTTAAGGCTTTAAAGTGTGCTGGTCTAGGGTTCAACTCTCTCTAGTGATGATTTTTTTAATGTTCATTTCCTCTATTTGCTTGGTGCCCCTCCACTTTCAATGTTTGTTAGCTCCGTTAGCATCAATTGCCTTGGAATACTTGACAGATCCTAACGGACTTTGACGAAATGCTAAATGACACATTTAAAACCAAACGTGACACATTAAAAACACAAAAAGTGACACATTTTAATGTTAAAAGTGACACTATAAATGAAAATTTATTATAATTTTTATTAAAATACAAAGTAACACTCTTAAAACTAAAAAGTGATATATTTAATACTAAAAAGTGACACATTTAATACTAAAAAGTGACACTCTTAATACTAAAAAGTGACACATTTAATACTAAAAAGTGACACTATTAATACTAAAAAGTGACACTTTTAATACTAAAAAAGTGACACTCTTAATATTAAAAAGTGACTCTCTTCCTTAAAGAATTTACCAAACCAAAATGAATCATATCGTGTTTCAAGTTCATCTACTACATGCCTATATCCTGCTTGCTCTGTTATGAAGGAAAAGAGAAAAAAAATTAAGGGAAGTATTGAAAAGGGCAAGAAAAAGACTACTGAATTTTCTTGATTCCAATCAAGCCAAAGAATTTGGTTCCAAGACTCCTAATGCTCGGTTATTTTAGACATATTTTCAGTAAATTTTGTAAGTTTAAGTAAGAAACATTTACTTACCTTGAAAAAGTTATGATTTTGTGTTTTTAACGATTGACACTTGGGATTATATATTTTTCTATGAATGAGAAGATATATTTAAGTAATGTTCAATTCGTTATTACTGTTAAAATCACTAGCCCAAAAATGACACACTTTAGTCCTAAAAGTAACACACTTCAAGCCTAGAAGTGACACTCTTATTGATACAAATTCTATGATTATAAAAATGAGTTATTTTACCAAAAGTGACACACCTAATACCTAAAAGTGACACAATTAATACCTAAAAGTGACACACTAAACGTGACACTTATGAATAAAAATTTAAAGATGAAAAGTGATTTTTTTGGCCAAAAGTGACACACGTAAAATTTAAAAGTGATACATTCTATGTTTAAAAGTGACACTCTGATTTAAAGTAACTAAGTAAAACTTAATCAGACCTAAGACAACAATTATCCAAAAGTGACACACTTTTGTTCTCAAAGTGACACTATTAATACTAAAAAGTGACACTCTTAATACTAAAAAGTGACACATTTGTACCGGAGCAAAATGACACATCACAATAAAACTGAAAAAAAAGCGCTGGAGAGTCTCGAATTTTTGACTGGCACGCGCGCTCAATTTGCCAAGCCTTAAGAGTTATGCTACAAACCAACTAAGTAGATTAACTTTTGTGTTTTCTTATAACGTATTATTAATTTATAATTATCCACGAATTTCTAAATGGGGCTCCGTCTTACGGATAAAGATCCGTAAGACCGTCTTACAGGAGACCACCTCCAAGAATATAAGAAAAAACAATACTTTGAAGAAAGCCATGTAATTTTATTTTTTTATTTCCATAGTTATGACTTTTTGTAAATCATTCCAACTATCTGACTGTGAGGAAATAATTTTTAATTATTTCAATAGACTGGAAAATATTATGAATGGTTTTGATTTGTTTAACGGAGTGGTAGGTTTAAAACCAAGTCGCAGAGACCAATGACATCCTATTATTCCTGGAATCAAATAGATAAAATAGTCAACACATAATAACACAAATTTAATGTTAGATTTCAACTCAAAAGTTCGAGGATGTACTCTAGGTCCCCCAACTCAATATCAATATATTTTGTTCCACCACTTGTTTGATGTTTCAAATATCCTTTTCCAACAATCTTGCCTAAAACATCTGTAATTGAAATCAAATGATTTTTCAGATCTAGGAATACATATGGAAGTTTTAGATATTTAATGATACATCTATTTAACAAATAAAACGGTAGGAGAAACATACTTAATAATCCAGCACCATTTAAATTTTCAAGTGTCATAATTTTTGGAAATTTTGTAATTTGGAATAGTATCTTTGGAAAGTTTTTGTCCCCTATCATAAACACATCAGTTGTGGACATGAAGTCCAATTTGTACTTATTTGTTAAAATTTGGTATTTGCTATTATTTTCAACCACACAAATATTCTAAATGTAGTACAAATAGGTCTCATGGAACGATGATTCAAACTTCTGAATCAATGATTTATTAACTGAAGCATGAAAATGGTTGCCCTGAAATAAAAGACAGTAAAATATAATGCTTATTTTTCTACTTATATGGTTGATATGCAATCTTACAAAATAAAGTAGTGAGAATGTTATTTTTATAGTTATCTCTGCTGCATCAATGACAATTAACTCCATGATTGGCTTTAGATTCAGATGATTATTTGCTGGAATTATCCACTTCTTTACCAATTTAATCTTGATAATCCAGTATGTTCTACCTTTGTGAATGTCTTTTAATAAGGAAGGAGTAAAAGTCATGGCACCAGATTTTTTATGTGAAGTAAAATTCTCAAAGAGTGAAATGTAGAGTTTGAGAATTTTGTATTCTACTTATATTGGGGAAATGAATACTAGTGATTAGTCCTTTTTTAGCGTGTAAGATGGTGAGAGTTTTGAAATTTGAATATGTTTGACACAACTATCCATAAATGTAAAGTCAAAGAATTCAATGATATATTAGGATTTTTTTTTTCCAGATAACATGCATGCAATTCATATTTTAAGACTGCTGCTCATAGTAAATGAATTTAATGGTATATCTAATTTTTTTTTCAATAGCATGCATGCTTGGCTGTCCATATTTCAAGAAATGATTTTTTTAAAAATATAGAATATGTTTTTTTTACTGAAGTTGAAAGTTTTTATTTTTGGAAAATGAGTTTTGGTGGGATTTTGCCTTTTATAGATGCACATGTCATTATATATATATAGATTACTAAAAGAGTCATATTTTAAAAAAAAGTTTGACTTTTAAACATGGACTCTTTATCCGGAACATAGGGAGTATAATTTATAGTTTCTTTAAACCCCATGTGCATATGATCCATAATTAAGTAAGAAAAAAATAAGTGTAAAATGATAAAAGTGTTTTCATAAAAAATAAAGTTACAAATATGACATTTTTTTGGGAACAAGTAAAAAAAGAAAACATGACAATAATTTTGGGATGAGGAATAGTTAAAATTTAGAAAAAAATCGTTTTATGAGTATTTTCTGTAAGACGAATCTTCATCATTTGATCTATCGTGTGTTGGTGGGCTAAGCTGTTAAAGTGTGAGTCTCTATCTTATAATTAGGATTCATTAGACGGTCTTATAAAAGACTTGCTCATGATATAATAAATACTCCATCTGTTCCGGTAAAAAGTCTCCATTTGAAAGTCAATTTTTTTAATAAAATAACACTTTTAATAGCTCATTAGTAATAAAATGACATTTCTATGTCTTAATTTTAAAAAGTGGCATTTTAAGTAAAACATTTTAAAATAAAATAATAGACTCTTTACCCGGAACTGAGGACGTAAATATTTAGTACCTCCCCAACACCACATTTTCATGTTTTACAACCGAAATATTTAAAAGCTAAAATTGAAAATAGTTCAAAATGTTCATGCCTCCACTAAACAATCAACCAATATTTTTTATGTCTCAAGGTTGTGAAATCCATCGACTCATGACGTAAGACCATCGGGTCATGGCCGTTATATTGAATATTTTCTCCCTTAATTGGTACATTAATTGTGTAACAATTTTCTAAAAAAGAAGATTAGTTGATGATTTGTGTAAATAAAAACATATATTCATCGTGTTATAAAGAAGAACATGATTACTTAGATTAGCTTCCGTGATTTGATGCATTATCATAATGAGACGAATAATAATAGCAGTGGGTGTTATATGATGAGTTTTCAACATGTTCTCTAAATAAATAAAGTATTTGGGTCGAACTTAATTGAACTTTATTGAAATATGTAATATAAAACTAATAAAATACAAATAATTTTGAGCATGTTCTCTAAAAAAATAAAAAGATTTGAGTCGAACTTAATTGAAATTTATTAATACCGAAGGTTTATCACGTAGCACGAATATCAATCTCTGGTTCACACCGGAAATCCAAGCTTCTTAATGGTTATCTAGAAAGAGTATTAGATGAGATAGAATACATGAGAGAGAGTGAATAAAGGGCGGCCAAGAAGACGTATCCTTCTAGGCGTGTTCTGCTAGGTTAGAGATTTATCCCTTTAGTTGCCTTATTTATATTATTGTACAAAAAAACCTTATTTCTTGTAGGTTAAGTTAAATCAATCCCGAATCCCTTCGGATTAGGAAACTAATTAACTTTTAATAATAGAAATACATTTCATGTGAGCGGAAGTAAATAATCGGACCACAAGCCTAATTACTAACATCTCTCACTCGTACACATGGGCTCACCTCTCTTACCACATCGTATCATCAAAACCCGTTAAACACTGCCTCTTCATACTGGAAGTGAAGCGTGTGATATGACGAGAAGATAAAGGGTGGAGCACTATACCAAATCACCATCTGACTAGCATAGAACGTCCTCGTTAGAAAACAAAACTCGTCTATATCCTAGACCGTATATATATACATCAATTTAAGCATCCTCAATCCCTCAAGAGCGGTGTTTAAACCTCAACATGTTTGTGTATCAAGATCAATCTTTTGAACCGTATGTTCAATATGATCGCCATGGATTGAAACACAAAAATATAGATGTATATCATACTATCTTCCTTAGACACTCATATCAATCACTCTTGATTAACTGCTTTCCCAGCAATGCTCCGTAGGGCTGTATGTGCATAGCCCGTTGGTCGTCATGCCAAAGTAGTATCATCAACGTCCAAGTTCATGATATAGTTCTAAGTCACATAGGGTATAATTGTGACCTGGATTTGATCATTAGAACTCACATAGTGATGAAGCAAGGATCATTCAATCACTTTCTTAGGTCGCATTATAGTCACATACAGTATGATGTGTATGCTATGGTGGAACTCCCACATGAAGTAGGTCTGTCATGCTCAAACGTCATACAAACCTTAGTCCAGCCGCCCTTCTGGCGTCTAACCTGAGTACTTAAAAGTAGTCACCCTTCTAGTGTCTCTTTTAAGATCTCACATTCGGATTTTTTCTTGGGATATAAAGTCGACTTTTATAAAAGGTCTTATCTTGGCCATATGCCAAGGCGATAAATGTAATGTCATTTGCGTACCCCCCTTCGTAAGTGCCAAAGACTTTTATTATCTCAACTTGCTCGCCCACCTAGCGACAAGGTGAATTGCCCATCTGAGAGGGCCAATTCAATATCCACGACACCTTTTTAATCAAAATATATATGCTACACAATTTCATATTGAAACATCCAATTAACATATCAAAGGAATAAAATGAAACTGCAATTTATTCAAACGATAATGAATATAATAATCAAATGTCAACAAAAGTGTTCTTAGAATAAATGTCAAATCCTACGAAGCCCTAGACCCAACATATGATCCTGGAAGACCTCTCTAGCTAGAGGCTTAGTCATAGGGTCAGCCAACATGCTTCTAGTATGAATATATTCTATAACAACTTTCCTTTCTGCAACCATGTCTCTAGTGAAATGATACTTGATATTAGTGTGTTTCGTCTTTCCATGATACTTGGGGTCTTTAGTGTAACCTAAAGCAGTCATGCTATCACAAGCAATGACTACAGGACGATCCACATGCGTCATAACATCAAGATGTTGAAGAAAACTCCTCAACCACGCAGCTTCTTGAACTGCAGCTGAACAAGCCATGTACTCTGACTCCATCGTAGATAGGACAGTGCTAGTCTATCGCTTGCTACTCCAAGCGATAGCTCCACCATTAAAGAGGAAAACGTAGCCCGAAGTAGATTTATAACCATCTGCATCTCTAACCCAATCCACGTCAGTGAAACCTTTCAAGCTCAAATCCCCACCTTAGTAACATAAGGTTAAATTTGTGGTTCCCACCAAGTAACGCAGAAACCTTTTCACTGCCAACCAGTGTTGAGGTCAAGGATTACTTTGGAATCGACTCAACATCCCAACTGCAAAGCATAGGTCAGACCGAGTACACACCATAGCATACATCAGGCTTCCTACCGCAATCGCATATGGAGTCGTAGACATTCTTTTTTTTCTCTTCTTCATTCTTAGGGCATTGGTTTGTACTAAGGACACATCCTTTTTCCATTGGAGTGACAACGGGTTTTGAGTTAGTCATGCTGAATCGTTCGATGACTTTCTTAATGTAAATCTCTTGAGATAAATCGAGAAATATTTTCAAACGATCCCTAATGACTTTTACTCCAAGCACATAGCTTGTTTCACCCAAGTCTGTCATATCGAAAAGTGCAGGCAGCCACTCTTTAGTGGCATTTATCATCTCCATATCATTTCCATCTAGTAGGATATCATCAACATATAATGACAGAATCAAGATCTTTTTCTTGGATCGTTTAACATACACATAATGATCTTCCTCAATCATCACAAAGCCATTTGAGGTTATCGCTTGATGAAAGCGAATGTACCACTTTCTAGATGATTGTTTGAGACCATAAACAGAATGTTTGAGTCGATACACTTTGCGCTCTTGTCCCTTGACTTCAAAACCCTCTGGTTGAGTCATATAGATCTCTTCATCTAGTTATCCATTAAGAAAAGCAGTTTTAACATCCATCTGATAAAGTTCTAGATCCATGTGCGCTACTATCACTAGGATTAGGCAAACAGAGGAAAATCTCACCACAAGGGAAAATGTCTCCTTATAGTCTAAACCCTCTATTTGGGTAATGCCTTTCGCCACAAAATGTGCCTTATATTTGTCGATTGATCCATCTGCCTTTCGCTTGACTTTGAAAACCCATTTGTTTCCAATAGTTTTACGACCTTGTGGAAGATCAACTAACTCCCAAACCTGATTCTTTTTCATAAAGGAAATTTCATCTTCCATTGCAGTCATCCATTCATTGTTTGTAGGTAAAGAAGGAGCTTCTTTGAATGATGTAGACTCACTAGAATTGTAAAAAATAGTTAGGAAAGATTCCTCTTCGATCGCGAATCGACGACGAGGTATATTTCCACGTTTACTTCTTCACTCTAGTATCGGACTCCCACTAGAATCCATACTCCCACTCGGATGAAGATCACCTTGACTCTCATTGGCGACTTCCATAGGCTCAACCTTATGTTGTACCGTAGGATTAGGTTGAGGCAATTCCCCACCTTCGCCAAAAGATGTCATATGTTCTTCTTCCATCTCAAAAATTTCAAAGTCTTTCCTAACTTCACCTATCTGTGGGAAATCATTCTCAATGAAATCAACATTGCGCGACTCCGTTTCAGTCATTCCTACGTTAGGTTGTCCACCGTACATAACATAGCCCTTTGAGGTATCTGAATACCTTATGAAAACACACTTGTTTCTTCTAGGGCCTAGTTTTTCAAACTTATTAGAGGTACTGTGGACATAACATGCACAACCCTAAGGATGAAGATGCCCCAATTTAGGCTTCTCACCTTTCCAAAATTCATAGGGGGTTGTGGGAACTAACTTAGAAGGCACTCGGTTAAGTATCTAAGTGGCAGTCATTAGCGCATCCCCCCAAAACAAAATTGGGAGGTTGGCCCGTGTCATCATCGACCTAACTATTTCTAACAATGTTCGATTCCTTCGTTCTGCAACATCATTTTGTTACGAAGTTCTAGGAATTGTTAACTGTCGGCGTATGCCATTTTTCTCACACAATTCTTTAAATTGATCAGATAAATATTCATAGCCTCTGTCAGTTCTAAAAGTTTTTAAGCTTTTATCCTTTTGATTCTCAACCTCTGCGAGAAAACGCTCAAAACACTTAAGAGCTTCATCGCGGTGAGAAATAAGGTAAATATAACCATAGCGTGTGCAGTCATCGATAAAAGTGAGAAAGTAGGAAGCTCCATGACGTGCCTTAACATTCATTAGCCCATAAATATCTGAATGGACTAACTCTAATGGATGCGTAGCTCTTTTTGTCTTACCAAAAAGCTTTCGGTAAACTTTTCTTGCCAAACAAGATTTACACAAGGGTAGGTTGACTTTGGTGAGAGACCCTAATAGGCCTTCTCTAGCCAATCTAGTCATCTTATCTTTTCATATATGTCAAAGTCTAGCATGCCACAGCTCGGAATTATAATCATCATAAACCATACAAGAAGAAGAATTAATAGAAGAATTATGAGAATCCAACCAATCTAATTTAAAGAAATTATCTGACAAAAAACCATGTCCCAAAATCTCATCACCAAAACAAATATCCAAGTGATCATCACTACAATTAAAAGAATATCCATGTCCTAGCAATTATACTACTGATAATAGATTATGTCAAATTCTAGATGCATAAATAACTTCATGAAGAGTCAATGTGCGTCCATTCCGTAATTGAAGTTGGTATGAGCCAACTCCTTTGACTTCAACATACGAATTGTTTCCCATGAAAATTCTTCTTGTACCTGCATGAACTTTTCAATAATCTACAAATCCTCCTCGATCCCTCGTCACATGTTTGGTTGAGCCTGAGTCTATAATCTACACAGGGAGAGATTCAACTAATAAAACATGAGAGCAAACATAACTTTTCAAGGAGATAGGATTAAGTGATACGTTTTTGGGCTCAGGACAAGTTCGAGCAAAATGACCCAAAGTACCACAATTGTAGCACTTCTGTTTAGCAATATTCTTTCTGCCTCTTCGGCGTTTAGCAATCTTGTCACTTTTGGGGACCAAATTCTGAGTCTTCTTGCCTTTAGTTTGTTTCTTACATTGCCCATATGGCTTGTGCGGACCCTCAAGGGAAACAAGAGCAAGATCATGAGTCGCACCACTTATCGCACGATTCGCTTCATGACACTCAACCTCAAGCTCAACATGGCGAGATACATCTGCAAAAGTTTGAATGAAGTCCGTAAGAGTCAGAATACGCCTCAAACTACTCCAAGAGTCAGGCAGTGAACGAATCGCTACTTGAACTTGCTGTTCATCAGATAAGATAGAACCAACAGCCTTAAGCTCACGAATCATTCCGGACATCTCGCGTAGTTGTTTAAGAATGTTACGTTTCTGGTCAATCTTATAGCTTTCAAACTTGTAAGTCAAAGTTCGCAACTTTGTAGCATAAGTATTCCCATAAATAAGCTTAATGTCGTCCCACATTTGTTTTGCAGTTAGGCAATCCTTAAACTCGCCAATCAGATCATTATGCATGCTACTCAACATAGTAAAACGTGCACATCGATCTTTCTTTCTCCATTTAAGGAATTCCTGCATTTTCTGGCGATGCTGGGTGATGGTCAAATTACCCATCTCTGGTTCTTCCATCACAGTATCTAGGTTGTCAGAACCTCTTGCTCATTTAGCAAATATGTGATTTTTCTTTGTCAAACACTATAGTTGGTGCCATCAAATTTCTTACCCTTGTTAAGGTCAGCGATTACATTCTTAGAAATCATTTCACTACAAATGACTTAAAAATAGTTTAAAATTCATAAAGAATTTAAAAAAATTACTGAAGAGAAGACAAAATTGTCCTTGGATATTATTTTTGAATTTGTAATAAATCAAAAAACATGTTTTTATACACTAAAAAAGCCAAAATAAATACTTTCAGACTGAATTGACCAAAACAGAGACCACCATTGGACTCAGAAGGCCAAAATTGGTCCAGACGCACCGGCCGTTACAAAAACGGAGTCACAGAACTGCCGCATGCGCTCACTTGTGCCACCTGCGCGTGTGAACTTCCTGGGAGGGCTGATTGGGCATAGGGCTGACGCCATTGATGACGCGGTAGCTGACGTGGCAAGGCTGACGTCACTGATGACGTGGCAGCTGACATGACAGGGATGACATCACGTTGATGTCACCAAAACTATGTCACTGAAGTGGGTCCCATTTTGTTGACGTGGCAAATGACATGACAACCACGTCAGCAGTCAATTCTTTGACCGTTGACCAATCAACGATTAACTAGTCAACGGTTGACTGGACATCCTTGTAGCGTCTCACGCGTCCGATCGGAGCGTGTCGTCCACGCTTCGCCTTCCCGAACTCCGATGAGGTCGCAGACGGTGGCGTTGGATTCGTATGGTTGAGTACTTTCTAGTCGTGTACTTTTTTACATTGAAAGGAGTGCCACAATAGGCATGTACATCGAGGCCAAGATTGGGGAAGACGGGACACCTATTTTTCAACCCGAAAATCGATTCGCGAACGTGATCCGCGAGCCAACTTCTCGAGGCCATAAACGCTCATTTTGAGTCCAAATTAAGCATATAATATGTCGTTAGAAAGCCCTTGAGGAGTACTACAAGTAAAAACCATAAAACCATGGTTTTACAGCATACAAATAGGTCAAAACAACATGCAAAGTTTTGGAAAAAAACAATTTTCAACAAAACTAGGGTTTGCGATATTTTGAAAAATACCCAATTGATTTCAACGATAATTTAGTATGTTGTTCGCCTCGTCATAGGGAACTCAGACATATAAAATTTTCTCGAAAATAAAATCATTTTGCACATGAAATAATAAAACTCATTTGATTCGTTATCAGGTAAAACTTTTAAACAAACTCATAAACAAAAACATGCAATTCATGGTATAACGAAACGAGCAATCAAACATATAGGCTCTGATACCAATGAAGGTTTATATCTCAATATATACCAATCAAGTTCGTTATCTAAGAGTAATCATGAGTTACCTCGTGCGAACTTGAACTTTGAGTGAAGTGGAAGACTTTCTGCTTGAGCTACGATCTTCGTATGTCACGATCAACAATCCTGCAAGTCTCTCTCGTCGGATTGATATCACGTAGCACGAATATCAATTTCTGGTTCACACTGCAAATCCAAACCTCTTGATGGTTAGACTAAAGGGAGTATTATGTGAAATAAAATATATGAGAGAGAGTGAATAAAGGGCGGCCAAGAAGATGTATCCTTCTAGGCGTGTTCTGCTAGGTTAGAGATTTATCCCCTTAGTTGCTCTATTTATATTATTGTATAAGAAAACCTTATTTCTTGTAGGTTAAGTTAAGTCAATCCCGAACTCCTTCGGATTAGGAAACTAATTAACCTTTAATAATATAAATATATAATCCATGTGAGTGGAAATAAATAATCGGACCACAAGCCCAATTACTAACAAATACATACAATATAAAATTGATAAAATACAAATACACATCACCCGTTGAACTTTTTAAAAAAATATTTACCTTACCAAAGCGTTGTTTTGGCGAGGACTCCACTCAATTTTTTTTGGAAACTCTTTGAAGGTAAAATTCATATGTTGCTTTAATGAATTATTGAGATTCTTGAGTTTATATCCAAAATTATGACTTTTTTTAATTGGAAAATTTTAGTTTAACTTATTGTTATTTGTTACTCACTTCAAGTGAGTCACTTGTGTGATGTTGGCTTTGTTTAGCTTGAAGTATTGTCCATTGTTACTTGTATAGTTTGGTACATGTGTTTGATGCTTTTAAAAACAAATTAATTTGATACTTTATGTTACTTTAAGGCCTTTGATAACTTAATGAAAACATGTGTAGAAAATAATTATGATTTTCTAAGCTTTTGTGTATTCCATTTATCCCAAAATTATTGTTATGTTTCACTTTTTTTTGGGTCAAACATGCTATTTTTCAATTGCACATTTGGCGTATATTTTTTAAAAATCACAAATCACGTACGTAATTCGTAGTACCTTAAAAGTATTAAAACTTGCGTATTTTATGATTTTGAAAAAATAAACAAATATATTTGAAATTTGCACTTGAAAAACATCTTGTTTGATAAAAAACAAGTCAAACTGAAATAATTTACTGGATTCACCAGTATTTGAGATATACCCAAATATCTGAAGAAGACCTTGATTCAAGTTCGTATTCACAAGACAAAGGTAAACAAGAATGTCAAGAAATACATGGTTTATATTTAGCGCGACTTAGAACATGTACAACAAAAGAGATTTGAGCATCTTCAATGTTAACGTGGATGTGAAAGAAATTTGATGTCACTTAGTATTTACATCATTTTTGAAAGAAAAAATCTCACTAATGCAAATGTGGATGATGTGGTAACCAAATTTGTTCACATTGTGGATAACAATATGAAGTTTTCACATTTTACTTGAGGGTGTGGATACATCATAATCATCATTATTCTTTTTAAAAACTTTTTCTATCGGTTGCTTTCTTTTCTTTTAGTTTTTTTTTTGTCAAATACTCCTTCTGTCCGGATAAATGTTCCTACTTGATAATTGGGATGTCCCAGTTAAAGTTTTAAAGACTTTTGGTGTATAAATTTTCCACCATTCTTCCTAATATATTTATTCATTTAATACTATCATTGTTGCATTTCTTAGAGAGAGAGTGAGTGTAATTGGTATATAATTAATGAGAGAGAGTGTGCGTAATGAGTATTATTGTCATAACATATTTTACAACCCATTATTAATTATATTTCTTAATCCTTGTGTTTTGTCCACTAGGAATATTTATCCGGGACGGAGGGAGTATTATTTTAGTGGTGAGATGCATGTCACATAAGATTACATCCACATTTGTATCGAAGAGATCTATTTTGATTGAATGTGAATGAAAAGAGAAAAAATTACACATATGATTGAAGGTGTGAATTATCCACGACCACGTAGAATCAAATCTACGGTTACATTAGTGATGCTCTTGAGTTAGGCAACTTAAGCTTCTTTTTGTCTATCTTATTAATTACAAAAAGGCCATTAAGCTCCCCACTTAAGCTACTCAATAAAAACATTATTCCAACAATACACAAACTCTAACACTTTAACATAGTCCGTCATCTTTATCTTAAAAAATGATATTCAAACTAAACAAACCAAGTCTCTACCAGTAGATAAATTTGTGTACATTAATTTAAAAAAAAAACAAAAACAAATTTCATTAGTGAAAATTGGCTAAATACATCAAAAAAGATTTATTTTTTAAAGTTGTTTGGTTGCTAAGTCCGGGAGCTTATTTGGTTCCTCCAATCACCTTTATGATTGTTAAGCATCAAGTAAGCTCCTTTGTTGTTTGTGGTATTAGAGCATTAGTAGTGGTGGCAAATTCTGCTCACGTCTATATGCTCGTCGAGACCGTCCACTAAACATGGGCATGATCACACTTAAATTTTAGGGCAAATTTCAAGTTGGTACAATTTTAGAAACATGTTTTCATTTATGACCATCAATTTTTTTGTGCATTTCATGTAACTACAAAGTGATTACCAAATGACAAAAATGTCATTAATGAAGATCCGGCCTAAAAAAATTCAAAAAAGCTGATACCAAGATTTGACATCAGCATTGGTTTCACAATTCATTTGAACAAAAAAAATCAAAAAAGTTAATGCCAAAAAAGCTGATGCCAAGGCTTGGCATCAGGTGAAAAAAATTCAAAAAAGCTGATGACAAGGCTTGGCATCAGGTGAAAAAAATTCAAAAAAGACAGTTTATTCAAACAAAAAAAATTTCAAAAAAGCTGATGCCAAGACTTTGCATCAGGTGAAAAAAAATCCAATAATCCAGACATCATGTTGCTGATGCCAAATGCTCCTGACATCAGGTTGACAAACTCATTCTTCATCTTCTGGCATCAGGCTGCTGATGCTCAAAAACCCAAAACATATCACATAGAATAATGACTGGTGTTTTCGCAAGTTCTTCGGAAAGCTCACTAGCGGTGAATTAGCTGTTGTTAACAGAGATGGAAAGCATCAAATTCTCGAGTGCCTGCTTAATAGAAAAAGGAAAAGTCCGACTGTCTTCATTGGAGCCTCCAACGCCATTGTCAGTCCAGCCTCCAACACCCTCCTTCTTCATCTTCATTTTCAGTCAAAGAGGCAACACGCAACGGCCTAAAGATCCGGCCTTCATCCTCAGTCATACCGCTCCATCTTCGGCCAAAAGACCCAGCAACAAGCTCCACCAAAGCAGGCCCTCTCACTGAGAGAGCTAATCTGAGATTTTAGCGGGTGATTACAATATTGATTTTGGGTTCAAGCAGGGGGAGGGAGAGGGATATAGAATTGGCTCTGTTCGATTGGTAGTGGGTTTGGCTGAGAATAAATTCGAATTGGATTTGAATTAGATTTGAGGAGAGATTGTGGGGGTTTAAATGTGGAATTCAACTTTTTTCTGGTGTGGGTACAGAAGGTGTAATGGTGACTGATGATGAAGTGCCTTTTCATTGTCAGAAACTAATGTTGTCTTTATAATAAGCAATCAAGTCTCTCCACCTTTAAAGCCTAACTTTCTCACAGTTACGGTACACCAATCACGCCATAACTCTCACTAGGGGTGAGCAGAAATTTTTCGGAACCGGACCGGACCAATGGAACCGGACCGAACCAATCAAAAATGGACCGGACCAATACTTTGGATTGGTCCTGGATCTGAATTTTTATAGAACCGGACAATTGGGTCGGTTCACGGTTCCAGAAACCAAAAACGCAGAACCGGACCGAACCAGACCAATGTGTATTTATTATTTTTTTATTATATATAATATACTAATATAGTATTATATATATATATAATATTAATATATATATTGATAAGAAGATAATAAAAGAGATACAACTTACAACCTAAAGAAAATATATAATAATTTGATTCAATATTCAACCAAGTTTCCTTATTTGACTAAAGAGAAAATAGGAGGAAAAACATTGTTCTTCCATATTAATTAATTTTCTGCCTCTTTTTGTGATTCTAAACATTATTAGTTTGAAGGATTGTTACCTGTAAATTAATTAAATTAACCATAAGGGGATCGGAGAGGAAGATGACTTGCAATAAATTTCCTTACAACTTTCTTTTTCATTTCTCTTTATTAATTTGGAAGTAATGATTTTTACCTTTAGTTTATTTTCACAAGAACAACGAACCCAACAAAATATTGTATGAAAGAAGAACATGATTTTATTATTGATCATTGTTTTTTAGAAGATCTAGTTATCCTCTTGATCAAAGATACACATCGTATTGGTCCGGTCCTGGTTCTCGTACGTCTTCAATTGGTTCTGGACCGGACCAATGTATTTGTTCTCAAACATATTGGGTTGGTCCTGGTTCTATATTTTTTAAGAACCGGACTATTGGTCTGGTCCTGGTTCTCTCAATTTTTTCAAAAAAGTGGACCGGACCGGACCAAGCTCACCCCTAACTCTCACACCCCTAAAACCATCGGTATGTTAATTGGGGGATGTGATGTATTTTTACCCAAAAAATGTACCTAAAAGATATGTCTAACAAATAGCTTGATTGATTTGAAAATATGTTTTTAAAAATGTACCGACTTGTAATTATTTCTAAATATATTTTAAAAAATATACAAATGGGCATGCCACTTAAACCATTAAGTTTTATAGGCATAATATGTGTATAAATGGGTGCCCACATTTTTCAAAATGTTTATTATCTTCAAAATGGATCGATGTGGATTGCGGAGTTTGCATGTAACTTAGCCTCCACCGATGGGCTGAAGCTACTAGTCTACTACTGCAGTAATGTAGTGGTTGAGTCATGAGTGGCTAATGGCTTAGCAGCGAAGTCTTGAAATGCTATAGCCAATAGGACATGTTAATTGTAATTTGTAAGTATCAGATTAAGAATGCCTTTCGCTAATGACTTTATTGCCGATTCATTTGGCAATTGAAGCCCTCCGTTGTGTGTCTTTACTTTTGAATTTGTTGTTTTTATTGTAGTTGTAATTATATGTATGGTTAGTTGTAATTTTTAATAATTTTTTTAAAAAAAAAATTATTTTTTTTGTATTTATTTGATAAATATATGTTAATTAGTACTCATGTTCATTTAGTGTCCATTCATGTTATTAAATAAACACTTACTTACCCGCCTATTTAAACCCACTATTTTTTTAAACCCATCTATACTCACCTATTTATCACCTCTAAATATTAGCAATAAGAGGTTTTTCCAAGTTTTTTGGTGATCGTGGAATTTATCACTTGTTTTGCCCAATTTGTGGGCCCCATGTATTGTCCTTTCAATTCTTTTTTAATTTTCTTCTCCCTTCTTACCCAATGTGTGGGTCACACGTATTGTTCTTTTTAATTTTATTCATTTTTTTTCTATCAAACTATAAAAAATAAATGACAATAATCTCAATCTCTCAAAAATTTATATACTTCTCAAAATGTGAAGAAAATGCAAATTCTCGAAATTCTTATATCCGTCCAAATCCTCAACATTTTGAATTTTTCTTATGACACAATTAAATTTCTAAAATTTTCCCTATGTTTCACAATTCCTTCAAAAATTGTAATTTACTGCTTGTTTTTAGTAATTAATTGCTTAATGGTGTACTCCTTTTTAAATTTATAAATTTTCAATAATATTGCCAAACCGTTATTGCATATTTGTGATTTAATTTATTTTTCTTTTTGGTTCCATGAGGTGGCTTTCTATTTCTTTCTTACTTTTATTTGAATGATTACAAATTAAAAGCAAATCACTAAATAAGGATGACAAGTGCATCAGATCATACTCCATGGACTACAAAATCGGAAATTAAGTAAATTGAGATGCCATCTTTCACGGTGGGAGTGGGACTACTTGTCAACATGACTACATTACATGAGCCGTGTAAAGGTGGTGTCCTGTTGCGGGTGACCAATACATCATGCATTGCAGCATAAGCAGAGGCACACGCCACAGTTTCTCTATAAAGTCCCAACTAAAATCCCAATATTTTATACAGTAGGTATTGGTCCTAACATTAATAATTTATTTTTGTTCAGTCCTAACATTAATAATTTTTTATTTTTGATATGGACACAGATTTCCACAAAAACAGCTCCAGAGCAATATATTCATTCCATTTCCATGCTATATAAAATGATGAACAAGATTTCAAAATACAAGGTCCTTGATCTGTTATTACACCCGTATTACATACATTATTGAAGCAGAAGCCTTGTATTACTTACTCCCTATGAACACAACTTGGAGATATGAGCTCATATCACAATTGATTCGTAACCGTCCTCCTTTGGCCTTCTTCGTAGATAAGCAACAGCAGCTGCGGCAGCAGCAATCGCCACTCCAAACATTACTTGACTCCATATATATTTGGGTATTGTCGACCCTCTGCGAATCTGTTGAAACATACAATAATCGTTTCATTTTCACATCATAATAATGTTTTATTGGAAATGATACCGACAAGTGGCAAACAAGTATGCGGAATCCTGTTTCTAAACAATTTTGACTTTACCAGGCTCTTAATTAGTTAAACTTTCATGCATAAATGTAAAGCCATTCCAATTAGAGACCAACAGAAATCTTACTTCAGTAGAGGTGTTCAAGTGAGAATTGAATCCTGATGAAGGTTCTGCAACCAGAATGTAAAAGAGCCCCATAACTCCCGTATGTCTTTGGGCACTGCTGTAATTAGACTCCACAACAATAGTCTCCCCATTAGATATCTTGACAGAGCCTGGTTGAGGGTAACAGGTGGACATTCCGACAATATAACCAGCCTCATTTCCTGCTTCATTGCCTTCTCCATATATCGGTACCGATGAGCATAAAATCCGTCCATCCTGAATCAGACAAAAGAGAAACATGCGAAACTAAGCAAAAAAAGTCATCAATTTTGGTTCAAGACAAACCTAACAATGTCTAATTCTCAAAGGAATGTTGGATCATGCTATACTCGCTCTTTGAACAATTGAACATGGGGAATATACTTCATGCTATAGTTGCAAAATGAAAATATTTTCCAAATTCTCCACTGTTTCATTCATTGAGAAGAACTTGTGTAAGGCCTCTTTAAACCAATTTTTCTGTGCCTTAACCAAACATAAGAAAATGAAGCAATTTTACATGAAATTGATATCCTTAAATTCCTTTTTTCTAAGTTATTTTGCGTGAAACTAATGGAGCCCAACTGCCTAAGTTCAGAAACAGGAAATTAAACAGTAAATATCACCTCTCCATAAAGTGCTGTACCGATTCCTCCAGTGTGCTGGTGTCCAACACCATATACGATATCGCCACTAGTTGGTGCACTCAATATTACTCTTCTAGAATCAAGGCACTGATCACTACCCACACCAGGGGAGCATGACTCAATTTCATACTCAATCTGTAGCAAGACAGATCAATAAAACAATATCAGAAATTTTCTTCGTTCTTTATTTACAAAAAGAAACTTACTAAAAGAACAAGTTATCTTATACTTCACCTTGCAATCATGGAGTCCCGTAGATTCATCTGACTTCTTCCATGTATCTGTCACATCAAATACATAAATTTTAACAGGAACTATGGAGTTATCCCAGTCTACCCACTTCACAGTGTACCTCATGTAAAGGCTTCTCTTAACGCTTTCAACCCCTTCTTTCACCCTGCATTGTGTCTCGTCATAGCAACAAAACAACCCTCCCTCATAATTTTGCCCCAGAGGTCGGCCATATTCATCCACGGTAACATTATATAAATTACACCTGCATTACGAAAGTCACCATAAGGTAAGGACTTTATTCATTTACTCTTGCACTAAACAATTTGTTTAAAGTTTGGACGGTGAATAAATTTAAAGAGAAATCAGCCCTCAAAGGTGGCCTTGGTGGTAGATTTCGGGATTCACAAAGTGTGAGGTCAACGCTAATCCTTCACACACTTCTTGGGACCCAAAAAGGAAAAGAAATGAAATCAAGTCATACCTGCATTCAGTGCATCCCAACTTATCTTCTGTCCCCCGCGTGTCAATTGCATGGATATTAAAGAGCCATTTCTCCTCATATCCTTCAGGAATTTCAGAGGGATTACCAACTTCTATTCCATAAGGATCTGGCACGTGCGTGGCTGTTCTTCTTGTTTCAGAACCTAGTCCAAAAAATTGTGAAAGACCGCGTTTGCAAACCCCGGAGTTCCCTGCAATGATGAAATCTGATTGGTGGAATCCAAGATTAGCTTTGTACTTTGGAACTTCAACACCTTGGCGCTGGTAGTATCTTATGGCAACCCAATGGTGCAAATATGTTTCATGAAGGGGAACAGGGTTCCCGGCATCGTCAACTACTTCAGCATTGAAGCTCTTGATAGCAATATGACCTCTAGGAAAGTCAATATTGTAATAAAACTTGTTTGAAACTGATCCTGGTTGCAGCATCAACTTAGGTGATTGATATACAGCAGATTTGACTCCATCTTCAATTGTTATGCGAGCTTGGGAGTTTTGAGCACTAATTGCCAACAACACGAGTGCCAACGAGAGTAAACAAGCATGAGGACCAGGTAACATTCTGAAGTCAATCAATCTGGTAAAAACATTAAATGTTTAGCAAATTAGTCACTCCCAGAGTTACGCTACCAAGGTTACTGTTCTTTTTGGGCTGAACAATAAGTACATCACTATATCAAAAACTGAAAAGATTCTCTCTCGCGCATTCATTCAATGTCTCATTTTATTGCTTCACCCTTAAGCAGAAAAGGATCTATTGTATGTTGTAAACAAAAAATATTAGTTGGATTTATCTCATTGTAGTTGTAGGAAAAAAAAAATTAGCCCCTACAACACAACCATTGTATGTTGTAAACAAATGCAGTAAAGATCTGAGGAGACCTGTAATGGATCGTAATTCATCCTGGTATCAATTCCAAGCCTTTGTTTTAGAATTGGAAGAACAAAATGAATTCCGCAGAAAATAAAACAATTGTTCCGATTCCTAAATCCGACGCTGGAAACAGTACCATAGTAAATATTTGAATTATTAAATGAGCTAGTAAAATTGAAAGAAACAGCCAAGTGCAGAATCATTGATCTTTATTTCCCTCAAATTATACGGCAGAAACCCGGAATTGGTGATTACACTATTTTATCATGATCATTGGGGCCCACACAAATAAAAACCCAGAAAGAAAACAATTGCCAGGAAAAATTATACGAAACAAACGCAATTTTGTAAGTAGAATACTGTACCCTAGTACTAGAATACTGAATACTGAATACTGAATACTGCCTCCTTCCTTAACCGAGAGTTATTTTTTGTTTTTGAGGAATGAATAATATTATAGGATGGAGAAAGCAATAACCGGGAAAACAGAGCTTACCCTAACGACTAACGAGAAGATAACAGATTTGTTTGGAGACTCTGATAGTTGCAACTTGCAAGGAGTGGTTCCTCAACTTCAGTTGCGATGACAGATGACTTTAGCCTTTCCTTTCATAGTATCCCATTGGGTTGAATTTAAGGTGTAATTTGCTGAGGGCAGTGCTTACGCATCTCCCGGGGGGTGAACGGCATATACTGTATTTTAACTGGAAATTATAAATAGTTGATCTTTATATCCGTGCTTATGAGTTATGGTACGGTGTCAGTATATCTGATTTCGTTAATTGAAACGCCAACGTTTAAATAGAAGGTGCGATTTAAAAAAAAAGTTATAGTTGAGGAGTACATTACTTCAAGCAGTAGTTGAGGGGCGTTATTCGAGCTCGACTCATAGTTGAAGAGGGTTATTTGTAAGAAGTTATATGTAACTGACCTATAAACGTTTGATTTTGCGGCGGAATCAACCCCTATGATCAAATAGTCTCAGTTAATCAATTGTGCTCTATTGTGAGATTATATTAATGTAAGGTTGATGTTTTGTAAGGGGTAATGGTTTAAAATATTAATCTCAGGGTATGACTGCTTATAATATTAATTGTATGGGGTGACTTTGTAACATGGTGAGAGATAATAGATATTTAAAAGTGAATAACTACTCTTACACATGCGAATGTGAGAGTGAATTTCAATCATTAAATTTTTTAAAATTATTTAATCTCAACCTCTAAATAATTTTAGTCAATTATATATGTGCGAAAATAAACTCTATTATAATATAGATAAGACATTGGGTTGCCGTGTATCTAACCATTGATTTTTCCAGAAACAGAAAGTGACACATTGGCTTATTGACAACATTAACTAATCGTGGATTACTATGCTACAATCATACAATGTTTTAATGATACGGTATAGGTGTATTAGTGTATAACCAATAACCAATGACCAATGACCAATGACCAATGACCAATAAGGCAATAACTATACTGATACTGTTGTGTCGCGCCACATAATTGCAAGGCGGAGGGTTGCGGGAGTGACAAGTGTGCGTTTCTTTATCTTACAATTGGTAGCCCATAAAGACGTATTTAGAATAAAATAATATTTTTACCATTAGACATATCGAAAAAAAATGTTATAATCCTCGTATCTTAAAACAAATTAATGTAGTCACACAATTCATTTTTTTTTATCAATTTTCCATTTCTCATCGTTATCGTTATATTTTCCATCAAATGTTATTTCAAATGCCAAAAATACCCTTAAAAGTTAATATAGACTGAACTTTTCAAAATATTTAAAATATAGGGGGTTAATATGTCAATTCAAAAAATAGTCATCTTCAATATTGAAACAGATCTGGGTTATTGGAGGAGAAGAACCAAAACAGATATGGTCGCCTGCTCCTTCTGCTACTATCGTCGATCCCCACACTCCATCTCTGGCCAAAAATCGATTCGACTACCAACTTCCAAATCCACCATAGCCACCGACCTCCACTCCGTTTTCTCCATCTCCAACCTCTCTTTCTTCAATGGCGACCTCGTCTAGCAACCCACACTCTCTTCTCCATATCCAGCCAAATACCCACTCACCTCCTCCGTTGCCATCTCCGATCCTCTCCCCTGCCCTAGCCGCCGGCCTCGAGCCACATCACCCAACATAGTCGCTGTCCTTTTTCCTTCAATCTTCGGCCGAAATCACCCCATAATCGTGTCGGTCCTTAGCATCATCTCCCAACAAAGCGCTGGCCTTCCATTGCCGACGAAGAAAGTCTCTTCTTGGCAATCAAACCAGCTTCTTGCGATCGTGCATGTACTTATTTAGGCATTTATTATCCCTCATTCATTTTCTTGTTTCTTTCTCGATCTACTCACCGACCACCACAATCGTTGTCGACGAATGGACTCCCGAGAATCCTTCCAAGCTACTCTTCGCTTAGCTCGCAATCAACAACCTTTTAAAGTTTCCCTTCTTCAATCTTCAGTTATTCCCCTTTCATGTTTCAAAGCAAAATGCAAACTTAGCTACTTGCAATTTGCGATTCTAAATTTATATTATTTTTTTCTTGAATCTTGACAAGGGGTGTACAATGTGCAACCTTTCTTGGGTTCTACTATTCAGCCAATTAATTGGGTGCAATTGCGAGGTAACCGGGTGTGGGTTCCCGGGAATGTGCTCCCGCGCCCCGCGCGCCCTTGGATAGGGGTGGGCGTACGTGCGGATGCGGTGACATCCACTGCTCCCGTTCCACCCTCCCTTGTTTAGGGGAGGACGAAATCAAAAGTGCGGGAGGAGTGCTGTCGGAATAGCGCGTTGGAATGCGCCTCGGTTGCCTTTAGTGGATTTTGATCCAATATGGGAGCTTTGGGTTTTCTACGTCAAGTTATCCCTTGTTTAGGGGATACCAGGACATAGGAATACATCACATTTTCATTCACATTCTCCCTTGTTTAGGGGAGAACGTGAAAGTGCAAAGATGACATAGGAATGCGGCCCACATTCCCATTCTCCCTTTTTTAGAGGCCATCTTTATTTTGCAAAGAAAGATGTTATGATCCAAAATGTTTTTAGAGTCGCCATCTTTATTTTAAGGAATAAATAAAGCAAAACCAAAAAAAGAAAACCAGAGATAATGAAAACGGGTTCGGAGGCTAAGTTACGAGTTGGGAAGGTGCTAGGCACCCAACTCGCCCTTCGGTCTCAAAAGCGGTTTTTGGCTAAAATGCTTGTTGTTATATTTATTTAACTTGTTGTTATATTTATTAAATAAAGCATTAAAGCGCCTACAAATACATCCGATTACATCTATATTATTCTGGACTTGCAACAGTTTCTTTTACAAACAATTACAAATATACTTGGAAATATTTGGCCATAGTAACGGCTACATTTAGTATTATTTCCTAAATAAATCCGGGCAGCATAACTGCTTATATATTGATATTGGACCGGACCGAAAATAATACATTTACAAATAAAGACTTTATTGAATAAATAAGATAAATAATTACAAATCTATCTAAAAACATTTTGCCATAATAACGGCTACATTTAGTACTATTTCCTAATAAAATCAGGGCAGCACAACTGCTTATATGACTACATTGGGCCGGATTGAAAATAATACTATTTTACAGAATGAAAAAACTTTAAAAATAAAAACTTACAAACAGCCTAAAGGTGTGCTCGCTCTGTCCTCTCGGGAGAGGGAGACTTTGTTGTTGTTGTTGTTGTTGTTGTGTGTTGTGTGAATTTGGGCAGCGTGACGACTTATATATGGTGTTTTTGGCTCACTCACTCGGGCAGAATGACGGCTTAGTTTTTGTGGTTTTGGCTTATTTGGTTGGGCGGAATAACGACTTATATGAGTTGTTTTTTTCAACCTATTACTCGGGCAGAGTAACGGCTTACTTTATGGTTTTTGGGCCGGGGAAAAAGGGTGGATACCTAGCTGGGGGGCTAAGGCTCACTCCTACCGGATGGTTTTGTGTTTGGCGGAGGTTTGACAGGGTTTCGAGGCTTTGGAGGTGATCTCTCACTATCTCACACCGCTCTCTCATTCTCCAGCGTAACGTTAACGCGGAGAAGCTTTGCGAAGGATTTCTCTTCTAAATGAAGAGCCGGGTGCCTCTATTTATAGGAGGAAATAGGGACATCGCAGGAATTAAATTTTTCTCTTCGCGCATCAAACGGTTGCACTTTCTTATTGGACCGGTTGTGTTTTGCGGCAAGTTTGCTTGAAGGAAGCGATTTGGGCGTGCCCAAAGCGGATGGGAGCCACGCCCATTTCTCTTTTACGTGCGTACCTTGCTTATTTGGAGAAATTGTGTTTTGCGGCAAATTTGGCATGAACAGTGGCTGGGAAATTGGGTTTGGGCGCCACCCTATAGAGGTTTGGACGCCATGCCCAAACTCTATGGGAGCCACGCCCAAACTTCAAACTAGGCTCCTTTTTGACACTTTAGTCCTTGCAATTTGTCCTTTTGCGCATCCTGCTTTGTCCTTTTGCATTTTTGACCCTGTAACTTGACATTTGTTAATGTTTTAACAGGTCTTGATATTTTTTGTCATGTCACATTTCGAGTGCGAAATTGGGGTGTCTGAGCCCTCCAGCGATGGAGTCTACGGGTAACCCGCAGCTTGCGAGTAGGCGAACATCATTGATTAGAATAGACTCTCCAATTTCGTTTTATTTCAAAACGAGGGAGAAATATGCACGGCAGTAGCGATTATAATGCAAAGCAATTTATCAAACCTCCATATCTAGACATTTTTAGTCGGTTATAGCGAGTTATCGCGGTTTTTAAGCATATCTGCAAATTAAATGCTCTGATGGTCGGACCTACTAATGTAGGCTGCCTACGTATCCCTTAATAAAAGGAATCAGACCAAATGTAGTTCGGCTGGGGACTAAATGTTGCGGTGCAAGTGTTGCGGTGCAAGTGCGGTAATGTTAAATGAGCAAGTGTATGCAAAGCTTTTATCAAATGAGTCCTGCAAAGGTAAATAATGTCTTTGTGTTTGGTCGCATCTGGGATAGGCGCCTACGTATCCTTAGCCAAGGAATCAGACCAATCGTAGCTCGCTTGTGGCTGCGCGGCATGAATTGTTTCCTAGGAACTCAGCCTCTACTGGAGAACAAGACCTTTCCCTATGAATCCGGGGCTGTGTACCCCTTAAAGGAAAGTTTTCCAACACAGCGAAAATGCATAGAATGTATTGCCTCCTCAGGAACTCAGCCTTCAACAGAGAACAAGACCTTTCCCTATCAATCCGGGGCTGTGTACCCCTTAAAGGAAAGTTTCCAAACATTAAACAAATGCACTGTTAAAAAGGAAAATACCTTCCTTTCCTTTACCTTTGTCGTGTCCATGCAGCAAATTGCTGCTGATGTTGCTTTTCGTAAACTTCGCTTTCTGTTCGTTGTTGCCCTTTTCTTTGGGGATTTTTCTTTTTATCACTGTTCCGGCCTTCGCTGGAAAATCTTTCTTGATGCTGCTGCATTTTCTTTACTGCTCGTTCTAACCTTGGTCAGAAGCTTCCTTTCCTTGCTGTAGCATCTTTTGGTATCAGCTGATATCGTCTTTTATTTGCTGTTGTTTTCTTTTTGCTCCATTTTCTAGCTTCAGCCGAAAATTTCTTCTTCTGCCGCCGCATTTGTTCTTGTTGCATGTACCTGAAATTTTTTCCTTTCTTGTACATGTATTTCCTCCTTTCTCGATTTTTTTTGTTTTTTTGTTTTGTTTTGTTTTGTTTTTTTTTTTTTAAAGAACATGTACAAATATTTACAATGCAATCTAATTTTATATGATGCAAAATAAAAAACACATGCAGACTCAAGACACACGCACAAAGCAAAGCTATACTGATGTCTAATGGGTAATGACACGCTGTATCTCCAAGATGGATTTTAAAGGAATATACCTTTGGGTTCGAACATGCTTCGCTTTTTTTTTTTTTTTTTTTTTTGATATGCGGGGAAAGGAAAAGGCAGATACCTCTCTCCTGTTCTTGGACATATGATTGTTGCAGGGCTACTCTTGGCACAAGACGATTTTCATAGCCCCTGCATTTTCTTCGCAATCGGACAGGGCAGCAATGAATGGTCAGAATCCAAGTCGTTTGGCCGTTTCAGGACAATGGCAACGCAGATGATGAATAGTACGAGGACACTTCTGGTGCTTCTCATTCTGATGAGACTGAGCCTTTTATGTGCCTTGCAGAAGAAGTATATTGGCCCGGCTGGGCGGACACCGCAGGTACTGATGGACCACCTTGGGGCTTAGGTTGCAAAAGAAGGGATAGTTTCTGGGGGAAACAAAAGGGGGTATAGGCAATAATAGATATGTACATGCAATTAATGTATAATCCAAATTTCTTTAGCAATTATTCCTAAGTTGCACTTTGGGACCCGAAAAATTTATATTTTAGTGTTTTGCTGCAAGCTTTTGTCGTGGTTTTTCTTTTTCTTTTGTCAGTTGAGTCCACTTGCACGCCGAAGACTGGAGGTAGGATGCTGAGGTTTCAAAGAGTGTTTTCCCTCTCCTTATTCTCCTGATATATATATATATATATATTTTATTTGCTCTAACTTTTGCCTAGGCTGCCCTTTCGGGTTTTCAACCTAGCGAGCCCTTATTTGTTTTTGTTTTTCTCTTTTTTTTTTGCTTTTTTTTTATTTGTTTGTTTTTGTTTTTTTTATATGCCTTAACTTTTGCCTAGGCTGCCCTTTCGGGTTTTCGGCCTAGCGAGCTGGAGAGGGAAGCACTTGCCAGATAGGATGGCTCAAGCATAATACCTTTTAAGCTCACTGAGATTGGAGGGCTGAACAATGTCTTCTTTTTCTTGGTTCGCGAGGAATATGGCACCTCCTGATCGGATCCCTTTGACAATATACGGCACACCATGGAAGAGAGTGGTAGCAGCCTTCTGATAAGTAGCCCCAGCATTTTTCTGGCCCAGGTGTCATGACATGATAGCAATAGGTCCCCCAAGGGGTGGTGAATGTGGTCCTTTCTTGGTCTCCTGCTGCCTTTGATTTGACTATGGCCCAGCATGCTGTTGATAAAAAAAACTGGTTGGGTTTGGGAATGGTCACTACATTGGACAGCCAAATCGGGTATTTTCCTTTCTTTTTCATTTTTTTTTGTTTTTTTTACCCGAATGGAATTGACGTGCGGCTGTTTCATGCTTTCTCTTTTTTTTTTTAACTTGTAATTACCATTCTGGCTTGATGCGGCGGAGCTTTTGTCTGATTGGCTGAGCATCCGGACATGTGGGGATCCGGTGTTTGGCTATGGCTGGATCTGGCCCTGACACATCTTCATAGGACCATGTAAGCATGTCCACGAATTCTTTGAGGAGATCCATGAGTGTTATCCTTGCAGGTAGTTGCCGATTTTGACTCTTTTGACTTCATTGTCCAGCCCCAGATTGATAGTGGATCAGTTTTCAGTTGCTGTTGATGAATGATGCTGCTCCTGGTGCTCGACTGACTTTACAAGCTCAAGAAAATAATTCTTTTTTTTTGTTCGGGGTCCTATTAAATGACTCATTATTATAAAGATTTAATGCGTCTTTTAATATAGGTGCAGCTAAGAAATAAACAAAGACATTTAGATTATTATTAAAAGCAAACCGTACAGGGTTTATTACATTATTGAGCACCTGGGGTTTGAGATCCTCATTATTAGGGAGCGGATCGGTAGATGACCAATCCGTAAAGCTAGGGAAAGGAATAGGGATAATATATCTGAAGCGGTCCACCAGATCTGCGGGCGTCCAGAAGCGGGCCGGGCGTAGTATACTAGTTCTGCAGAGGCTTATTAGAAATAGGCTCGAACTCAGCAGGGAGCTTCTCGTAATCAGTACCTCTACCTATCATGCCCAGGAAGCTGTCATCAACCTCAATCATGTTGATTTGAGGTAGAGGGTTATTGACTATATTTGGTCTGGGAGGAGGCTTTTCAATAACCTTATCATCTATAAGATCCTGAATAGCATTTTTGAGCAGATAACATTTATCAGTGAGGTGGCCACTACAGCGATGATATTCACAGTACTGGGCATGATTCCAGGTCCTGGGCAGGGGGTCTGGTGGCTTATAATTTTCCATAGGCTTTAACACTCCTTGTGCCATTAGCCCCTGCAGGATTACAGACGGGAGGCTTGCAGTTCATCATAATGACGGTTCTGATTTCTGAAATTTCTGTTCGGGCCATTATTCCCTCCGACTGTGTTGACAGACCTGTCCGCTCCATAAGACCATGGAACAGTGCCATAACTTTGGGTAGGAAAAGTGGCTGATGCATTCCCTACCATATTGACGGTTGGTGCGGGTGTGGCTGCGGCTGTCTTCCCTTTAGAGTAACGGAAAGAGGTAGGAGATGTATTGACTTGTAATTGCCCCGTTCGTATATCATCATCTATACGAGCTCCTATCTCCACTATTTCTTTGAAATTGGTGTAGGGGAGATACCGCATGTGTTCCAGGTAAATAGGCTGGAGGTTTTTGATGAACATTCGGCATGACTCGGCCGGATCAGGTCTGTCAAAGGTCTGGGCCAACTTTCTTTTCCACCGGACCGCGAACTCAACACATGTTTCTTTTTCCCTTTGGGTGCACGACTCAAGGTCTCTTCTATTTTCAGGACTGGTGTTGTCTTTGTACCTTTCTAGGAACGCTTCAGCTATCTGGTCCCACGTATTCATGGTGCTGCTATCGGACAACATTAGCCATTGTTTGGCAGCCCCTATTAGGGTGAGGTGAAAATTGGAAGCCATAGCCTCAAAGCTAGCTCCCTTGATCTTGTTGCATGCCGGTGGAATAAGATTTTAAGTGGGATATAGGGCATCCGTCCCATCAAATTTTTCTATGTCCGGGCATTTTGAATTTGAGAGGCACATCGCCGCAGTTGTAATGTGCCGCGTAGAAAATTCCCCTTTGTTGAGAAGTTTGAGTACCATGACTCTTATATTTTCCACTTCGGCCTCTATTTTGGTGGCTGGGGGAGTTGGGTTTTGGTATATGCTGGCTGGGTTAGGGAAGGTTGGGTTAATTTCTGGCTGCGGTGTCTGGTAAGGATTTTGGGCTGAATATGGATATTGGGCTGGTGGATTCTGGGCTGGATATGGATATTGGGCTGGTGGATTCTGGGCTGGATAAGGATTTTGGGTTGGTGGATTTTGGGCTGGTGTAACTTGGGTAGGATATGGGTTTTGGGCTGGTGTAATTTGGGTAGGATAAGGATTCTGGGCTGGTGTAACTTGGGTAGGATATGGGTTTTGGGCTGGTGGATTTTGGGATGGTGGATTATTGATGGTTTCGGCTAGGCGACCAGGATCATTATAAGGTAAATAAGTGGTAACTTGGCCTGGCGGGTTATAGTTTTGTGGGTCCATATGCGGGTTATTTTGGAGTGGGTTGGTTATGGGAAAAGGGAGGTCATTTGGGCTTTGGGGAATATTGGTGCTCGGGAGAGGGTATGGAGAATAGTGCGGGTAAGGACTGATGTTTGGGTAGTAAGGACTTGGTGGAGGATTGGGATTCGGGGTATCGGCAGTATTTGGTGGGTTAGTGTTTGGCTGGGAGTTTGGGTTTGGAAGCACATGGGATGTGGATGTTTCCTGGGGTACTGTAGGGGAAGAATTTACCTCACCACTGGGTTTCAAACTTTGCACCAGGCTAGCTATTTGGCTCATAGCTGCACCCAACTTTTGGTCTAACCATTCCTGCATTGCTGGAGTCGGAGTGTATCCTGGAGCCCCTGAATCTGTACCCATATCGGACTGCTCATCTGTTGCCATATTGCTTGGATCTGTTTCCTTTGAACTGATTCTGCCCTTGTCTGATCTGCTACTGATACCCTCTGTTCTGATTTCTGCACTTATTTCCCGTATCAATCGGCCAATACTGTCTCTGCCTTTCCAAATTCGGGCCAGGTTTCTGAGGAAAATGGGTTTTGGATGTATCAGAAGGCTGGCTGAAGGCTTTCTGAGTTTGGAGTAGAGCGTGCCTTTATTAGTATATTTTATTAATTATTTTTCCTACAAATGACCGGATAAGCACCTGCTTTATTTTGACGGTCTCATGACTTTTCCTGGAACAGTGGATTCTTTCTCCAGAGTATAGGACCAACGTATTCCACCTGCCTTTCGACTCCCCGAGATCGAACTGATCCCAGGCGAAGGGCCTATACTCTTTCCGGGATCCACCATTCGAAATGATCTAGGTCGAGCATCTGAAAATAATAAATCAGCCCCAGTGTATATTTTTTTTGACTTGCGCATTTTTTTTCGACTTGTGCAAATTTTTTCTTTTTTTTTTTGACTAGCGCACATTTTTTTTTGACTTGCGCACATTTTCCTTTTTTTTGACTTGCGCACATTTTCCTTTTTTTTGACTGGGGCTGACCCACAATTTAAAATGCAAAAACCGGTCGGTCTTTGAAGTGTCCTGGAAATCTATATGTAGCCTAACGTTGGCTTATGCAGGGGGTAGGCTGGCCGTGGTGTAGGGTAGCAGTTCGGAATATATTTATATGCATGTGCGCGTGTGTGCGGTATCTAAAAAGCAAAAAAAGTTTTTTTTTTCAGATATAGAAATAGAAAATAAAACAGATATGGCATGTCTTGCTGTTATGTATGGATTTTCTCGGCTTTTTAGCTTAAGCGCGAGCAAGCAAGCATACTATCAAGAAATAGAAAGAAAAGCGGGGAATCTATCTATTCTTATTAAAAATGGGTCTTAATCCCCAAAATAAAATGACAGAATGAATGCATATATGTACATATATATTTTGCAGAATGAAAATAAAGCAGAATGAAATAATATACGGCCGAAAATGAAGAGATTTTAAAAATAAAGCCCCGGCCCTTTTTGTTGTGCTGCCCGGATAGTATCGCACATAAGAATATTACATATATAAATAATACATACATATATATATATATATATATATATATATATATATATATATATATATATATATATATATATATATATATATATATTATTTTTGCAAAGTTTTTTTTTTTTGAAAAATACGAATATTTTCAAGTATATCCGTAACAGTGTTTGAAATGAAACTGCTGCAAGATGGAGGATCATATCCACAAATATAGACATGGATGTTAAAGGAACGCAATATTAGACTGTTTAAATTAATATAACAAGCATACTTTAGCCAGAAACAAAAGATAAAAAAGTTTTGGTTACTGAGTCTAGCCCTCCATTTTTTATTTATTAAAATAAAAACGATCTCCCCAGCAGAGTCGCCACTGTGGGTTCCCGGGAATGTGCTCCCGCGCCCCGCGCGCCCTTGGATAGGGGTGCGGACGTGCGATGCGGTGACATCCATCGCTCCCTGCTCCACCCTCCCTTGTTTAGGAGAGGACGAAATCAAAAGTGCGGGAGGAGTGCTGTCGGAATAGCGCGTTGGAATGCGCCTCGGTTGCCTTTAGTGGATTTTGATCCAATATGAGAGCTTTGGGTTTTATACGTCAAGTTATCCCTTGTTTAGGGGATACCAGGACATAGGAATACATCACCTTTCCATTCACATTCTCCCTTGTTTAGGGGAGAACGTGAAAGTGCAAAGAAAGATGTTGCAGCGCCCCCACTATGAATTTTTATGAAAATAGCCTTATGGCCCATCTCGGATCAGTATGGGTGCTTTGGGTTTTCTACGTCAAGTTATCCCTTGTTTAGGGGATACCAGGACATAGGAATACATCACCTTTCCATTCACATTCTCCCTTTTTTAGGGGAGAACGTGAAAGTGCAAAGAAAGATGTTGCGCGGCCCCACTGGATCCAAAATGTTTTTAGAGTCGCCATCTTTATTTTAAGGAATAAATAAAGCAAAACCAAAAAAAGAAAACCAGAGATAATGAAAACGGGTTCGGAGGCTAAGTTACGAGTTGGGAAGGTGCTAGGCACCCAACTCGCCCTTTCGGTCTCAAAACGGTTTTTGGCTAAAGTATGCTTGTTGTTATATTTATTTAACAGATAAATAAAACATTAACTGCCTACAAATACATCCGTTACATCTATATTATTTACGGACTTGCAACAGTTTCTTTTACAAACAATTACAAATATACTTGGAAATATTTGGCCATAGTAACGGCTACATTTAGTATTATTTCCTAAATAAATCCGGGCAAAGATAATCGCTATATATTGATATTGGACCGACCGAAATAATACATTTACAAATAAAGACTTTATTGAATAAATAAGATAAATAATTACAAATCTATCTAAAAACATTTTGCCATAATAACGGCTACATTTAGTACTATTTCCTAATAAAATCAGGGCAGCACAACTGCTTATATGACTACATTGGGCCGGATTGGAAATAATACTATTTTACAGAATGAAAAAACTTTAAAAATAAAAACTTACAGACAGCCTAAAGGTGTGCTCGCTCTGTCCTCTCGGAAGAGGGAGACTTTGTTGTTGTTGTTGTTGTTGTGTGTTGTGTGTTGTGTGAATTTGGGCAGCGTGACGACTTATATATGGTGTTTTTGGCTCACTCACTCGGGCAGAATGACGGCTTAGTTTTTGTGGTTTTGGCATATTTGGTTGGGCGGAATAACAAACGGGTTCCTACCTAGCTAGCTCTTCTTTTGTTTGTTCTTACAAGCCTTGTAAGACATAAAAAACTGTGTTAAATTTGGTTTATTTTACGTTGTTTCGTATCACTCGAAACGTCGACCATGACTGTTGCACAAGCCGGAATTCAACAGAGGATAAGCGATTTTTGTTATAACAGCGCAGCGACGGCGCTCTCAAACTTAGTGAAACCCTGCCAACACGGAATATATGAAATAGATTCCGAACTAAGATTCATTAAACTGCGAAACATTACCCTGCCATAATGTATTTCGGAAACCCAAGGACTCAATTGTATGGATATGTAAAATACAGGATTTCCAATCCTAGCAGGAAAAGGAGGGAAACGGATACTCAATTTAAAGTGAGTAAACAGAATTCCATACTCGATCGGCTTATATGAGTTGTTTTTTTCAACCTATTACTCGGGCAGAGTAACGGCTTACTTTATGGTTTTTGGGCCGGGGAAAAAGGGTGGATACCTAGCTGGGGGGCTAAGGCTCACTCCTACCGGTTGGTTTTGTGTTTGGCGGAGGTTTGGCAGGGTTTCGAGGCTTTGGAGGTGATCTCTCACTATCTCACACCGCTCTCTAATTCTCCAGCGTAACGTTAACGCGGAGAAGCTTTGGCGATTTCTCTCTGAATGAAGAGCCGGGTGCCTCTATTTATAGGAGGAAATAGGGACATCGCAGGAATTAAAATTTTCTCTTCGCGCATCAAACGGTTGCACTTTGCGCTGGACCAGTTGTGTTTTGCGGCAAGTTTGCGCTGAAGGAAAGCAGTTTGGGCGCTGCTATATAGGAGTTTGGGCGCTGTGCCCAAACTGGATGGGAGCCACGCCCATTTCTCTTTTCTGTGCTTCGACTGGATGTACCTTGCGCTGGAGAAATTGTGTTTTGCGGCAAATTTGGCATGAACAGTGGCTGGGAAATTGGTTTTGGGCGCCACCCTATAGAGGTTTGGGCGCCATGCCCAAACTCTATGGGATCCACGCCCAAACTTCAAACTAGGCTCCTTTTTGACACTTTAGTCCCTGCAATTTGTCCTTTTGCGCATCCTGCTTTGTCCTTTTGCATTTTTGACCCTGTAACTTGACATTTGTTAATGTTTTAACAGGTATTGATATTTTTTGTCATGTCACATTTCAGAGGTACGAAATTGGGGTGTCTACATCGGGCCAGGGGTAAGTGTAAGTTCCAACACTTGAATTTGATTTCTTTTTGGTGTTTTAGGACATTAAATCTCATAGAAATGAATTTAAATCTCATAGGCTTTTTCATTTCGTGATGTTTTGGTTGGTTTGAAGTTTATGTCTCTTAATATGTGAATAATAGACACCAAGTTCTCCTATAGATCACGAGCTTTGCATGTACTTGTTTAGACCAAGAGCATTCTCGTCAGTTTAAAAAAACAGGCGGTAAAATTAACGCTAACAATGGGGAAGAGGAAATTGATCCAAAAAACAGGTTAAGGGACCACATTAGATTGTTTTAATGTTCGAAGACCAAAACATTCTTTTTCGACAAGTTCAGGGACCAAACAATATATTAATCCACGTATTAACAATTTAGTGTATATTCATTCCCAAAATATTGTCTATACTCCATCCGTTTTCAAATTATTATTGTCCTTTTTTTTTGTTCTAAAATAGTTGTCCTCTTCAAAACTTTCCTTTTTAAGTAAATATTTTTATCACTTTACCCTTACTTTCTCTACATACTTTAATTATGGTCACATGTTCAAGGACATTAAAGAAAGCTACACATTTTATTAATATTTATAATACAATCAATTACTTTGTCTTAAATGACGTGTCGAGTCAAAGGAGATAATAATTTAAAAATGGAGGGAGTATTTAATATAAATATTATAATGTTGCATATAAAAAATATCCATGTGAAAACTAGGTCTATGCAATTAAATTGAAAATCCAATTGAGGGTAAAATAGTAAATTAATTATTTAGAAAAAATAAAATTATAAAGTTATCACTTATTTTGGAACGGCCTATAAAGAAAACATAGGCTCTTTTTTGGAAACCGAGGGATTACTAGTTTTTAACCCGGATCATCCCAATAATTAAGGCGGATGAAGCTTGTGTAGCTCTATTAGGTTTTGGTTTTGTTTGTTTACTTAGGTTAGTACTCATGCGATACACGGTTTTATTATTAATTTTTTTATAAAAAAATATTTATAATTAGAAAATTTTAAAACTCGTAATAAGTAATTGATAATGCTTTAATTTAAATATTTTGAATAAAATCGAAATAGGATAAATATTGAAATTGATATGTGATCCAAATCGATATTACTTCAAATAGTTGATTTCTTTAATAAATAAGGAGTTCTGAAAACATCTATCGTGCATATGGCTTTAAGGAAGGAGAGACATGGAAGGTTATCAAGGTATGCATGTGCATCTATAAAAGTGAGGAGTCATAGAGCAGGGTTCGAGCAGACTTGTCGATGGAGTTGATGTCAAACTAAGAGTTGTACTCACGTGTCTTAATTGAACGTAATCGTGTTGCTAAAGTGAACGCGAGTCTCCAACACAACGACATTAGTGCTCTCAAGGCATATTGGTTTTACACAAATGATATGAGTCATTTGGTGGCAACGTATTACAAGCATTGCTATACGTATTTACCATTGATGACTGCACCCCCAAATGATCCACATATTATCTGTATCAGAAGAGTAAACAGTAATCACTTTATTCAGGTTTGATTTTGATTGTTTTACTTCACTTATTTACTATTGGTTCACATGTTATTTGGTTTCAATTATTTATTGACATCATCTCAATTTATTTGTAGGTTTTTTTACGTGATGGTTACCCATTAGCAGCTGTGACGTGGGTTTGGGACCAAAATTGCACATCGTTTGCTAATGCGTAGAAATTACTTTATATTAATCGACTAGTTTCATATAGTGAATCTGTAGGCACAGCTAGAATTGTTAGTAGTTCTAATAGTATACATTTGGAGCAGTGCGTCTGACATGATGATTGTATTATATTAAAGACATGTATTTGAATCCAAGGCTCGATTATGTGTTTCATATCGATTTCAGACATGTATTTGAACGTGCCATTTTGGTTAATTACCTCTTTTTCATGATGCTTCGGTTATGTTACTTTAAATTATGTATGATATTTAGGTTTAAATGATGCTTCAGTTATGTTGCTATAAAATGTCATAACATACACAAAGTCTGGAATAAGATCATAACATTAAAAAAGATACATGAATTCATGGAATGTTTGCTAAAATGTCATAACCACAAATACTAAATGTTTTAAAAAAAATTTACAAGTCATAACATTTAAAAAAAAAACATAAACCGACAATGGAGATCACTGTTGCCTCCTATGAGACGGTCCCGCGTCATCAGGTGGATCGTTTATAACTGTATGAACTCTATCAAGTAATGAGCCCAAATCCTCATATGGTATAGATTGATCACTAGATCTCCAACGCTGTATTGTGGGATCAATCATAATGGTCACAAATCCCAACGTCCTGTCATATGAGTCGGCAACGACATCAGTTGTAGTGGTGTTAATGTATCTGGATCGTCTATCATGGGGCTGGACTACTATATGTGAACGCTCCCGGTACCACTCTAAATAACTAGGATGTGTATCCCAAAGACGAAGGACACGCCTACCAGTACAAAGCAAAAGCAAGCCACAAAGGCAAGGCCTTTGAGTTATCCCGAGGGCCGCAGTTGGAAGCAATGATTGTCGTCGGAATCGTTTGCACATACCCAAACTGTCGAAAGACTCTGTCTGGATGGTATGGCTCGACAATATTGCCCATTTGTATCCATCTCACATACGTGGCAATCCGATGACTCACTGACTCGAAAACATCTCCATTCAGCTTGTTGGATTGAGCAAACAATGGGAAGAAATTAAGCTGCCAAAGGCACAATTAGAAGTTTGATGCAATGCCTGAAATCATAAGCAGGCAGGGATTCTCTTTCAACACATTCTTCAGCCATGCCAATAATGTCATCCAAGTTTATAGCGGGTGTCAATGTCATCAATTGCATGCTACCTTCTTATTATCTAGCTAATTGGACCATTTTAAAATATTTCACTTAAAAAGTTTTTCGTAAAAAATTAGGATATATTAGTGTCATTTTATTACTTATTAGCTACTAAAAGTGTTAATTTCTTAAAAAAAATTAAATTTAAATGGTGACTCTTTACCCAAAACAGAGAAAGTATGTGATATGTATGGTAATACGATTTTTATTCAAAGGCGCATAAGACAAATTTGTCCTCATAAACCATAAATGACACCCACAGTTTCATTTGATCACATACAATTGATAAACTACAAGACGAGTGCATACTGATTTTCTTAATTTTGCACGTCTAACGTTCTCTATTAATAAATGAGCATTCTTTTTTAGATTTTCATCAAAATAAGTAAATTTATTTTTATATCATTTTTTATGATGCAAAAATATCATCATACTGAGGGTGCCGAAAGTCGTGGTCGTACATGGTCGATCGTCGAATCTTCGTCTGCATGGAATATCTCGTTATGTGTAGGTCTACAAAATGAATCCACCGTGAGCCGGCGGGGAGGATCCCCGCCAAAAACCCTTCAACGTGTTTATCAATCCAGTGTATAAACAAGGAGGGTACGTAGCCTCCGTGTGTGGAGTGAAAACTGTAGAAGAGAGAGCCTCTACTATGAGCTAGTAGGGTTTATTTATACCTGAGAGATTAGGGTTGACTTGTTACGCATGGGTTAGACCTATAATGTTCAGTAGTCCTACAAATCATAGTGGGCCAGTGTAGTAGAGATCCCCCTTGCCTAAGCGAGACCCAAATGCCTTTTGAGGCAGATTAAATATAGGCACTTACTTCAGTAGCTCCCTAGTCCTTATTCCTTGGGATTTATCTCAAGGGTAATGAGTATAATTTTATGACAAACAAGACATCTACTCAGCCGCGAGATACTCGAGCGGGTATCTTGCGGGATGATAAAATAAAGCTCGACCACGAGATGCTCGAGCGGAAGGATAATCTACTCAACCGCGAGACGCTCGAGCGGGAAGATAATGTAAAGCTCAGCCGCGAGATGCTCGAGCGAAAGGATAATCCACTCATCCGCGAGACGCTCGAGCGGGAAGATAATGTAAAGCTCAACCGCGAGATGCTCGAACGGGGGGATAATCTACTCAATCGTGAGACGCTCAAGCGGGAGGATAATGTACCTCAACGTAATAAGGGTCATTAAGAAGGCCAACAACCTCAACATGGTGAGATTTTTCGAGGAATCCAACAACCTCAGCATGTTGAAGATTATCAACAAATATAGCAGCCTCACCGTAGTGAGGGTCATCGAAAAATCCAGCAGCCTCACTGTGGTGAGGGTCTTCGAAAAATCCAGTAGCCTCACCGTCGTGAGGGTCTTCAAGAAATCCAGCAACCTCACCGAGGTGAAGGTTTTTAAGAAGCGGGATGTTCTAACGAGAAGCTCAGCCATGGAATGCTCAAACGGGGAGTGTAAGTGCATGAGAGCAATATACAGCTCAGTCACGAGTAAACTCGAGCATGAAGCATAAGCGCGGGAAAACGCGTAATCTACTCGACCGCGAGTAAACTCGAGTGGGAGGATAATATATGGCTCAACCGCGAGGATACTCGAGTGGGGAACATAAGCTCAGGTAGGCGTGGGTACTACTCAACAGTGAGTAACACTTGAGTGAGAAGACAATATAAATGTGACGACCCGACCCCCAATCTCTATACGAGCCTCGGGTCGAGCGTTGAACAAACATATAAAACAACAAAACACGTGCAAAGCCCCCACTAATAATAAGCTAATAAAATCACCTGATAAAACATAGTCATTCATGTGATTAATATAAACACCACAACCAACCAACTAGTGCAATATAATACACATGCACGAAGTTAAACTTCGACATCAAAAGATAGTACAAGACCAGTACTAACGTCAAAGTACCCAAGTAGAGCTTATATAACTCTACATAACAACAATCCATCCTCTCACTATACAAATACAAACTCCTATGGAGCTGTAATAAAAGATAACCTACTGTACACGAGTGTCTCGCCGGCCTCACCTCGAACTCCCTGCCTGGTTGGGATCTAAGGAAAACAAATAGAGGGAACGAGGTGAGTGATAACTCAGTAAGTTATTATATGCAACTACATGGCATGCTGTTATGCACATGTTTTAAACACATATGTAAATCAAGTATAGTTGTACATATACTTACACACATCACGTTGATTATGTTATAATGCACATTGACTCAACGTAATTAAACACATAATCAGGATATACAACTGTAGGCGAGCTTTCTGTCTCGGCTTGTATCTCAAATACCATAGATGTGTTGCTGCTGTTGTACACACGCTGATA
This sequence comes from Codonopsis lanceolata, assembly GCA_013146195.2. Taxonomy (NCBI): domain Eukaryota; kingdom Viridiplantae; phylum Streptophyta; class Magnoliopsida; order Asterales; family Campanulaceae; genus Codonopsis; species Codonopsis lanceolata. Next base: position 523,262 of record JABEVN020000011.1, on the reverse strand, counting down.
CATGTATGATCACACGCTGAACCATGTCTGAATCCAGTATTATCTAGAACCAATGACCTTGGGACTTAACCTAGAGTCTCATTACCCCGAGTTTTACCCAAGTGTCTAGCCTCTGTTTGTCATGCGAATTGCTCTAACAAGGCTACATCCTTGTCACGACCAATAACAGGGAGAGACCCATGCAACGACCTGTAGCGATCACAAGATTTAACTCTCGTAAAGACTATTGTCGTCCCATCATCGACACAATCACATATGTCAGTTGGACTCAATGCGATGCACAAGTAGTTGTTTACTTGTAATTAAACACAACCATCGAGTCTCAAGTACGGGGGCTCGACGCACATACAAGCATGCTTAATTGCCTGTAAATAAACACTTAAGCATTTAATTGCTTAAATACAAATACCAAGGTATATAATATTTTACATATAATAAACTTCACCAAAGTATTCCTCATTATCGTAGGAATCGAGCACGTCACTCGTTATATTTTATTGTCCCTAAATTCGACTACGTTGAGTCATTCATTTAATATTTATAAATTTCGGGCATCACCGCGACTTTCAGGATTCATCCCAACACAATCTCACCGACGTATTACTCGGCATTATAGTGGTTTAAACCCATTTAATACATTAACCAGTTAAAATTAATAATAACTTGTAACTAAATTATTTATACTCTATATTCAAAACAAATCATATGAGAGTAGCCCACAGTTTATTTATGCAATTATTACATATAAAAGGAAGGAGATAGTAACTTACCTCTACCGATATCAATGAAAACACAAAATATTCAGGTGTAAATGTAGTCCTCAACACATAAAACACCCCTGCGAAGTCGGAATTAAAAACGGGTAATTTTTCGTTAACAAATCAAACCGAAAACAAAAACCCTCGTAACTCACAGAAGGCGGACGAAAAGGAAAGAAGAAAGAAAGAAGTAAAGAAGAAAAATGAATTAAATGAAACGGAATGTGGAACTTGACCGCCCAAAGAGAGGCAACAAAGAAAAAAAACAAATGAAATAGTTAGAATATAATACTGTAGATCTTTGTCTCTAGCGGTCCAGCCGACATTTGAAATGTCAAGTGAATGATCACTTGGTTTTTTTATATAATATTCAATATATAATTAGTCTATTAAGGTATCCATTTTATTGTTTGGTTAAAAGTCAACAATATCAAACCAATTAATCACTAATTTGATCTAATTTAACATTAATTAATCATTATTAATTAACTAATATTAAAATAAAAATATATTTTAACAATATAAAAAATAAACACGCAACGTACGATATATTTCGGATCAATCTAACCGAAAATATATATTATCCAATTTTAACATGTCATTTCCTATTCCAAAGTTATAAATCATAACCAACATAAACAAAATCCAATATGAACTTTAAATACGTCACACATCAAGCCCAAAATATCTTGAGCTCAAATGGACTCTCGTAGGACAATTGTCTAAGTCCACAACACAAAACACATAAACACATTAAATATAACACGTAGCGCATAATTAATCATGCTAATGCACAATTAATAAAATATGCAATTCCCGGGTGTTACAATAAAGCTCAGCCGCAAGTAAACTCGAGCGGGGAGCGTAAGTATAGGCCGGCGTTGTGTACGACTCAACTGTGAGTAACACTCGAGCGGGAGAACAATATAAAGCTCGACCTCGAGTAAACTCGAGCGGGGAGCGTAAGTGCGAAAAGACGTATAATCTACTCGATTGCGAGTAAACTCGAGCGGGAGGATAATATATGGCTCAGCCACGAGTAAACTCGAACCGGGAGCATAAATGGAGGTAGGCGCGATGTACCACTCAACCGCGAGTAACACTCGAGCGGGAGGATAATATAAAGCTCAGTCGCGAGTAAACTCAAGCAGGGAGCGTACGCATGAAGCGCCCAGACCCCAATCTCAGTACGAGCCTTGAGTCGAGTGCCTAATAAACACATAAAACACATGCAAAATGTCTAATAATTACGGGCTAAACAAAGCACACCTGATAAAACATAATCATTCATGTGAATAATATAAACACCACGACTTCTAAAAACCGAGAAAACAAAAGTCAACGAGCTATTTCTCGAGAACTAAACACAATGGCTCCACTTCCAACCCGCTAGTGTAATATAATACACAAGCACGATCGGCATCAAAAGAATAATACAAGACCAGTAAGGTTAATTACCCAAAATAGAGTCTATATAACTTTATATATCCCTGTCCTCACAACTATACAAAACAAGCCTTCTAGAAGCTACAACTCAAAACAACCTGCTAGTTCGCTCCGATCACACGGGAACCCTTGATCTCACTAGATTAAATTCCTAAATAGCTGCATACTAAAGTAAACAAATACGTGGTGAGTGATAACTCAGTAAGTTACTACATGCAACTATAATGACATGCTGTTATATGCATATAAACATCATATCCGTCAATCAAGTATAGATATACATATACTTGTACACGTCGCGTTGATCATGCTATAATGCACATTGACTCAACGTAATTAAACACATAAACCAGGATATACAACTGGAGGCTTTCCGTCTTGACTTCTATCCCAAATATCATAGTTGTATTGCTGTTACAGTACACACGCTGATATATGTTTGATCATATGTTGAATCATATCTGAACCCAATAGTATCCAGATTCAATATCCATGTCTGAATCCAATAGTATTCAGAACCAATGACCTTAGGACTAAACCAGGAGTCTCATTACCCTGAGTTTTACCAAGGGTCGTAGTTGTGTTGTTGTTGTAGTACACATGTTGAAATCATGGCTGAACCCAATAGTATTCAGAACCAATGACCTTGTGACTTAACCATGAGTCTCATTACTCTGAGTTTTACCCAAAAGTCTAGTCTTCTATATGTCATTGTGAGAACCTCGTTTCGCGATCGCCCGACGTCCGAGTGTGAAAACTACAACGTGTCTCAAGAAACATCAAAGCCCATGGAATACGTTCGGTCTCGTTGTGAACTCTAAATATGTGTGTACAGAGTCGCCACCTCTATTTTAATGTTAAATAGAGAAAAACCAGTTATTCTAGAAAATGTGTAGGTTCGGAGGCTAGGTTACGAGTTGGGAAGGGGTAATTAGACATCCAATTCGCCATTTCGATCTCAATTAAGGGTTTTGTTGAATCAACATGCTTTTAAAAGTATATAGTCCAAAAAAGTATTTATTATATGTATATGTTGAAAATAACATTAATTTGTTTAATGTTATTTGGGTATAGTAATGGTTATACATGTGTGTTTATGCCTAAATATTAACAATATATATATATATATATATATATATATATATATATATATATATATATATATATATATATATATATATATATATACGCTTAAGCTTTAGCCCACTAGGCACACGAAGACTTCAAGTGTGTTCCCCATGCCTTTCCAAGAGAGGGAACCTTTTTTATAAGTATGAGTATGAGTATGAGTATGAGTATGTGTATGAGTATGAGTATGAGTATGGATATAAGTATGAGTATGAGATCGGCTCGTCGGAGGGTAAAGACTGGATCTTCGGATGGCTCGCTGTGGGGCGATAAGGCTTTCTTCTTCGGTTTATTCGGCAGAGGAGGCTTCGGGAAGGCAATGTGGGATGAAATGTTTGTATTGATCGTATTGCGTACTAATGTTATGTGTTAAGAATGAGAGCCCGAAGCCTCTATTTATAGGAGAAGAACGGTCGATTAAACGACGACGTTCTCTCCATATTAGTGAATGGAGTGCCAGGTGGAAGCCTGGGAACGAAACAACACAAAAAAACACGAGGCGACTGAAGGAAACGACAACGTTTAAATTGCCAGAGGAGAAAGGGAGCATGGTCCCTTAAGTGGGGTGCGGCTCCCAGGGGTTGGGAGCGGCTCCATCAGGGTGTTTTTGGCCAAGTTGGTTATTTCAGTCAGGTCCTTCTGTTATGTTTTGTTATGTTTGTAGTTAACACTCGTTAAGTTCAGTTAACTGAAACACTAATGGAAAGTAACATTTGTTTGTCTAAAAAATTTATAAAATATATGTTATCATCATTATAGGACATTATATCGCAGGGGTACGAAATTGGGGTGTCTACAGAGCTCATCAACGACGGAGTTTGCAAGTGAACGCGAATTCACATGCAGACGAACGTCATTGATAAGATATAGACTCCTGATTTCGGGACATGCATTACAAGAAAGATATTGTTTTTATGTATGATATGAGTTTTAAAACATGTGCAATGCAAGTCGGGACGTGGTGGAATTATCCTCCTCTCCTCCTTCTTTCTTTTTTGTTTTTTTGTTTTTTGTGAATTGAAAATACATATGAATTAAAAAGCATGTGTATTGAAAGATAGGTGTGTATTGAAAAACATATGTATTGAAAGATATGTGTGTATTAAAAAGCATATGCATTGAAAAGCACATGTATTGAAAAACATATGTATTGAACGATTATATGAATTGAAAGACATGTGTGTATTGAAAGACATGAATTGAAAAACATGTGTGCATTGAAAAGCATATGTATTGAAAGACATATGAATTGAAAAACATGTGTATTGAAAGAGCATATGAATTGAAAAACATATGTATTGAAAGACATATGAATTGAAAAGCATATGTGTATTGAAAAGAACATGTATTAAAAAAGCATATGAATTGAAAGAGCACATGTATTGAAAAGGCATGCATGCATTGAAAGACATATGAATTGAAAAACAGTTGTGTATTGAAAAACATATGTATTGAAAGACATGAATTAAAAAAACATTTGTATTGAAAGAGCATATGAATTAAAAAGTATGTGTATTGAAATAGCCTATGAATGGAAAAACACATGTATTAAAAGAGCATATGAATTGAAAAGACACGTGTGTATTGAAAGAGCATATGTATGGAAAAGACATGTGTGTATTGAAAAACATATGAATTGAAAAGCACATGTATTGAAAAGCATATGAATTGAAAAGACATGTATTGAAAAAACATATGAATTGAAAGAACTCATGTATTGAAAAGGCATATGTATTGAAAAGACATACATGTATTGAAAAGCACATGTATGGAAAGGCATATGTATTGAAAAACATATGTATTGAAAGAGCATGTGTATTGAAAAGAACATATGAATGGAAAAGCACATGAATTGAAAAGAGCATATGTATTGAAAGACATATATTGAAAAACATATGTATTGAAAAACACATGTATTGAAAAGCATATGAATAGAAAAGCACATGTATTGAAAAAACATATGTATTGAAAAACATATGTATTGAAAAACATATGAATTTTGAAAAGCAAATGTATTGAAAGAGTATATGAATGGGAAAAGGCATATTAATTGAAAAAGCACATGTATTGAAAAGAACATATGTATTGAAAGAGCATATGTATTGAAAAAGCTTATGTATTGAAAAACATATTGCAGTGCATGGACAAGCATGTGTATTGAAAAGCATGTTACAAAGATATTCATATGTCAAGTATGCATGGACAAACATGTGTATGAAGATAAGCATGTATGGCAAAACATGTATGAAAAACATGTATGGCAAAACATGTGTGGAGAAGCATGTACGTATGACAGTATGCATCATGTATGACAAATTATGTATGTATATTATGATGTGGTGTGTAAAAATTATGTGTGAGATGCATGTAAATGCAATAGAAGAAATTTGTTATTGTTGTTGTTTGAGGTATGCGCGAGGCAGGATGTTGTGTTGTTGGGCAAGGATCGTCTGCAGTTAACTTTGTTGATGGTCGTTAACTTTCGTTAAGATCTCTTGCCTGTATCAAAATCAAGGAAAGGCTTGAGTAGCTCGCGCCGGGTGGCGGTGTCTATGTTTCCTAATGCAAGGATGATGATGAGGCCAGCGGTATGTGTATATTAAAAGCATGCATATTGAGATATGTAATGCATATAAAAATTGTGGTGTAAATTTTTTAAAATATATGGATGCAATACGGGATGCAAAATGAAGTTACATGAGTTGTGACACATATAAATATGGTGTGATGGTCGTGCCTACCGAAATAGGCTGGCTACGTATCCTTTTTAGGAACCAGACCAAACGTAGTTCGATTGTACCGAACAATGCCGTGATGCACATAAATGAGTTGTGATGGTCGTGCCTACCGAAATAGGCTGCCTACGTATCCCTTTCAGGAATCAGACCAAATGTAGTTCGGCTGTTTATCGTATCGTGTTGTCTCACCCAGAAGGTTTTCTGTGATGATTGGAAAGTCTATGTTTCTAAGGGTGGACCTAGTAAACATGAAGCAGGAATGTCTATGTTCCTAGGAGTGGACCTAGTGAAAACGATGTTGGAATGTCTATGTTCCTAGGGGTGGACCTAGTAAACATGATAATGGAGAGTTTATGTTACTAGGGGTGGAACTAGTAAACATGATGTTGGAATGTCTATATTCTTAGGAGTGGACCTAGTAAATACAATGATGGAAAGCCTATGTTCCTAGGGGTGGACCTAGTGAACACGATGTTGGAATGCTTATGTGATGTTCAGACCTTCTTATTAAGGAAGCTCTTGTCAGATGAAGAGATTCATGTTCCTTACCGGCTCCCAAAGGGTGTGCGCTCGGTATAAACTATGTTTTTTATCTTGTATTTATCATTGTATTTGTTTTGTATTTTATTTGTACCTGAGATGTATTTGTTTTGCGTGCTCTCAGGTGAACGCGCAATCATATCTTCAGTTGCTGAAGAGTTTCTTTAATGTATCTCGACGGTACTGCAAAGCGAAGGCGGTACTTTCGTGTCGGGGCAATGATACAGTTGGCAATGTATGTCGCAGGGACGATGAGGATCCAACTGGTAATCTAGGCTAGAAAGGTCCTCGGGTCATGGGTGCTGGGACTAGCAATCCTGGTCTGCAAGCTACATGAGTGCAGAAAAGCGTGTCGGCACGCGCACACTGATGTATTTTATGTATTAAATTATATTAATTTATTGTATACATGTATAATTTTAAATGTTTTAGTGATGCACAATTATACACGATGCACTATTATTTTGAAAAGGGCTAAATGTTTTGCGATGCGCACTTAATTTGAAAGAATCTAAACATTAGTGACGCATGATTAACTCAAAAGAATCAAAATGTGTGAGCGATGCATAATCAATTCAAAAGGAACAAAATGTTAGCGACGTATAACTAATTCAAAAGAATCAAACGTTAGCGATGTATGATCATGTTAAAAATAAAAGATGCATTATTTAACTTAAAAGAATTTAAATGCTGCATAAATCATGTTACCGGAGATAAATGTCAGAGATGTGCAATTTAACTCAAAAGAATTAAAGGTTGCAGATGTATAAATCATGTCAAAAGGATTAAAATCTCAGCGATGCATAATTTAATTCAAAAGAATTAAATGTTAGCACAAATCATGTTATGAGAAACAAATATCAGAGATGCATAATTTAAATGAAAAGAATGAAATGTTTGCAAGAAATCATGTCAAAGGATTTTAATTATCAAAGATACATAATTTAACTCAAAAGAATTAAACTGTTTGCAAGAAATCATGTTATGATATATATACATATACATATATATATATATATATATATATATATATATATATATATATATATATAAGATGCATAATTTAACTCAAAATAATTAAATATCTACAAGAAATCAAGCCAGAAGAGATGCATAATTTAACTCAAAAGAATTAAATGTCTGCAAGAAATCATGTCAAAAGAATTTAACTATCAGAGGTGCATAATTTAATTCAAAAGAATTAAACGCTTGCAAGAAATCATGTCAGAAGAGATCCATAATTTAACTCAAAAAAATTAAATGTTTGCAAGAAATCAATGTCAAAAGAATTTAATTATAATTGATGCATAATTTAACTCAAAAGAATTAAATGTCTACAAGAAATCATGTCAAAAGGATTTTAACTATCAACGGTGTGTGGCTATTTGAGGCAGACACCAAATGATGTATATGCAATAAATTTGACTGACATCGGACCAAACAAATATACATAAGTATATGTAAAAGTCACATTTTTGTTTTGTTTGGAAAAAATGATTTTTTGTTATTTGTTATACACACTGTATTTTGGGGAAGCAGGGGCTCGTGGGCGGCTGCCTTGGCTATTTAGTGGTTGGGAGATGGGAGTTATTTCGGTCGGTAAAAGGTTATCGACAAGTTCAAATAAGTGAGGTACGAGCGTAGCCTGTGGATAGGTTATAGTTTTGTCAAACTGTCGAGCAAAATGACTGAAAAGCTAGGCTAGACCAAAAGGTCAAAGGGTGCGACTCTTGGAGGAAGAGTACGGCTCCCTAAGGAAAGTAAGGAGGGTGCGGCTCCCTAAGGTGGGGAGCGACTCCATTCCCACCCCATTTATTCTGGGTCAGTTCTCCATTTTCCTTTAAAAGGTCGTGCTTATTCCCATTTCTTTATGTATCTATTCTCGTAAACTCATTTCTAGCTACGAGTTCACTGTTGTGTCTGTAAAATCATCACTGTCTAGGACCACAATCCATCTGTGTCCCTCCTCTATCTGTATATGTGTGATTTGCAAAAGCTGGTAAGCTAACTTTCTCAAATTCTCAGTGTACTGTCTGTTTTGTTTCATCTGAAATCTGTTTATCACCAAAGAAGTGATGCTGACTGTCTGTTGTTGTTTAACGCAAGAATACATCCATGACTGACTCATTTATATCTACGGCTCGTCTCGAAACGTACGAGACCAGTTTGGACCAGTGGATAAATTCTATTCGTGGGAACGAAAGGCAACGCTTTCATGAAGCGTATGAGTTTCGTTGTATCTTTGGATGGAGGGGGTTACATATCTATTAGGAAATGCTTCGGGCAGCTTCCCGCTTTTGGTCAACAAACTCTCATCTGTTCAACTTTTCAATGAATGAAATGTGTCCGACCTATGAAGAATTTTGTGCGATGACTGTTACGGGGACAAAAGTTAGTGCTGTTGTTCCCTCTACCACTCGCACTCCATTTATGGCTATCAGGGAAATGTTTGGGTTTGATCCAACTGGATCAATGGACTTATCCATGGTGATTTGCTGGACTTGACTTATTTTCCTAGTCTCTTTTTAGAGTATTAGGAAAATCAGGTGTATCTGAGGCAGCGAAGAGCAACCTTATTTATGTGTATTCTAGGAAGGTTTTTCGTAGTGGGTCCTCATGGGACTATTGATGTTCGGGCAGTTGATATTGTATTGTAGGCTCGGGGCCATCGGGTGAATATTATTCCAATCATTTTGGCCGCTACTCCGGAGGGCCTTGATGCTTACTCGTCTGGCGACGAATTTTACCTTTCTGGGAGTCCAATATTAATTCATATGTGGCTAGAAGAGCATTTTAATCGGATCCATCTGCCGATTTTGTCTTATGGATGCTATGATCATTTTAGTTATGTGGCCATGGGCACTTATGAAAATGTATTCCGAATTGAGCGGCACTGGGTTGAGAATTTTGCTCATGTCAACTCTCTGGATATTATCTGGGTAATCACTCATTGAAAAATCGAGCGATATTCCACATGTATACTAGTGTACATGCACAAGTCATCTTGGCTGGTCTTCACAGGACGACCTTCTATCTGCCGTATATAAGTCTACAACAATTTGGTAGGGAGCAGGTTGTACCTTACCGGGATCGTCCCCTGCTGGCATTTCAAGGATGTGAATGATATTCCGGAGTTAATCCGTGATCTGTGTGATCTGAGCGAATCCAGAGTGCCACTGCCTATGTGTTCCCAGAGAATATACTGTTTGTCATGTGTTTATCTTGACTGAGCTGTTGTAACGATGGAAGAGCATTATCGCATAATCAGGCGTACTCTTTGAGTCATGTTGGAGCGCGAATTCACAAACGGGTTGGACGTTCGTCTGTTAGAAATCGGTGAAGATCTGGGGAGTTCGGGTCCTCCAGTTCAGTAAGTATCACGTCAACCATCCCGACGTTTCCAGGAAGGGTATGGTGATGTTGGTACTGGTTCCAGTAATGCCGGGAGACTCAGTAATGCGACCAGACCAAATGATGGCGCGGGACCTAGTAATGATGTCGGACCTGATAATGGATATATTGGGAGCAATGAAGGTAGTTCGGTGCCTCCTTCTGATGGTGATGCAGAAGCATCGAGGGTTCCTCGGAGGAGTGTTTGGTCTCGACTGAGGCGTCGGTGACAAAGGGACATTTGGTCATCGAGGATGTTAATGACTACCCCGAGGTGTTCAGTGTATTGGTTTAGTGTTTATGGGATGTTTAATGACCATCCCTAGTGTTTTAAGCATGTACTCAATGGTTGCCTGTGGTGGACCTTGTATTATATTTATATTTCATGTTTTATTATGTTATGTAGTGGTTTTTCTTCCCGTTGATCAAAGACCCTGTTGTAATGTTGTAGTACTTGTAATATATCTCCGTTGTGAAGGATGATCCTTCTGTGTATGTAAGACCGTACCCTATGTCTGTTGTTATCGAGGGTTCCAATCTTAAACTATTGTAGTGATGTTGCGATATTTCTGTGGTGAATGAGGAGTCTTTTGTGTGTGTTAGACCGCACCCTTTGTCTGTTGTTGTTAAGGGTTCCAATCTTAAACTTTTGCAGCGATACTGCGATATTTTTGTGGTGGAGGAGGAGCCTTCTATGTATGTTAGACCACACCCTATGTTGCTGTTGTCGAGGGTTCCAATCTTAAACTCTCGTAGCGATACTGCGATATTTCGGTGGTGAAGGAGAAGCCTTCTGTGTATGTTAGACCGCATCCTTAGGCTTCATATGTTCCTCATTGTGAGGCTCAGGTCTACGTAGTTCTGGTCCTATTTTGGGGACCAATTTGCTGAAGACATGTTCTGTCAAAACTGTTCTTGTTGGAGACTGTATGCTATAGATCGTACGTTGAAGACTATATTCTGTATGTTGGAGACTATGCGTTGTATACTATATGCTGGAGACTACGCGGGAGACTTTTCTCTCTCTTATTTTCTCTTGTTTTTTTCTTTTTTTGTGTACTATAACTTTTGTCTAGGCCGTCCTTTCGGATTTTTGATATACCGAGCCCTTATTTCTTCTTATTTTTATTCTTATTTTTTTTCATTTGCTATAACTTTTGCTTAGGCCGCCCTTTCGGGTTTTCAACCTAGCGAACTGAAGAGAGATAAAGTATTTGAGCCTAGCATGTTATATTAGCACTACCCTGGCTTATGCACAATATCGTTTGAGTTTATCCATTTTGAAGGCTGAACAAGATCTTCCAAAATTCGTATTGCCAATATAGTCCCCGAACGGATGCTGTATATTACTATATTTGATCATGCATCAAATTTAGCAATTTACCACACCAAAAAAGAAAAAGGTAATTTGGTACTCCATCCATTGCGAAGAATTTAGGGTGAAAGTAGAAATATAGCCAAAACGGATCTCCAAAAATGCTGACCAAGTTCTAAAGCAACGCGGCAGGTGGTCGTTGCCTTCTGAACGGACGGGGCGTAGAGGGAGGATAGAAAGTCATCCCCCAAAATAGCGGGAATTTTTTCCTCAATTCTGTTACACTTACACGCACTCATCCATCCCTCTCAACGAAACACCGGTAAGCGACTGAGCGCAAAATAGCAAAACCGATCGAACCAGAGAGAGCATTAGAGCGTTCGTGGTGAGAAAGAAAAAGAGAAATTATGGATAAAAAGGAGAGGGCCAAGGAGCGTAGAGAAAAACGACGCCAAGAGATTTCTCTCCTCCGCACCATTCCTTATTGCGATCACCAAAGGTAACATAATTTTTGTGTTTTATTGTGCGTGTGTGTGTTGAATTTGGTGCGGATTTCAGTTTTTGGTTTCTGATTCGATAACACCAGCCCTAGTTCTAAAAGTTTGGGAGGCAAATATGGAACTGCCCATCTGCAAATTCCTGTAGTGTCGATTTTTGGTGATTGCATTGTTGAAAGTGGTCCACATTTATACGATTACGATTTTGGATTATTTACACATATTGTAATGAGATCTCGACTTAGTTCATCCACATGCTGAACTCAAAAATACTTCCTTGTGATGACACATTACATATATCTCATTGTTCTGGAGTCCAGCTAAATCTCTTGTTATAGTGTTTTCATTCTGATATGCCTGCCATTTTGGTGGGATATAGGTTGTAAAAATGACTATGTTGGCTAAGATGAGTTGTGAATGTGATTGAATCTAAGTGTTGGTGACATTCTGGTTTTGTTTGAGTTTAAGTATCTATTTCCAGCTACATGAATTGGCATGAGATGCACTTGAATGATCGTTTTATTCATTTACTATTCATTTATTTGTGTATCATGAGTGTTTGTGTGTCTGGTGGGAGAAGATGGGGGGGTTGACTAATATGTTATTATGGTGGGGCACCAATAGCATGCATGATGCGAGAGACAAGTTGAGCTCTTGTGTTACACACTAATGGATGAAATGCTTGTTTAACTTTTATTGTGGGGGTGGGTTTGTTGTAGGGTTAATGCACTGTTATTAACTCCTTACCAGGTTATGCAATAGAGAAAGGAAATAGGCTTGTTTTCAATTGAACACCTTAATTACACTTTAGTAGTTTAGTTCTTTGACAGTCGTGTCTTTAAGCAGCTACATACGTTGAGTAGGCATGGATTTTAGTTACTTTTTCTCTTATTATAGTTAGTGTTTTTCTTGGCCTTTTTGAACTTCGAGTATAAGATTTGTGGAAATATCTTTTAGGTGGTGGTCTGCAGACACTATTGCTGTGGTAACTGGCGCGAATAGAGGAATTGGATTTGAGATTGTGCACCAACTTGCACAGCATGGGCTGACAGTCATTCTCACATCAAGAGAAACTGCCGTTGGCGAGGAAGCAGCAAAGGTCTTACAAGAAGGAGGCCTGAATGTGGTTTTCCATCAGCTCGATGTGATTGATCATACATCTATCAAAGAGTTTTCTGATTGGGTTCAAGAAACCCATGGTGGTATAGATATTCTCGTAAGATAGTTGCACCTTTTCATTTGCCATGAGTATGATTGTTCTGTCTTATGAACTGAATTGCAATATGATAAATAAATTCGTTAATCGACTGTTATATGGAGTTCATTTTTTGTGTTTTCCCAGAATAGCTGCGAGTTTGTTGATTCTTATTTTATTGTTTTCATGTAAATGTAATTTAGTGGTCAAACATGCGCGTGTTAGTCATGACATCAACTAAGCATCGACGCTGCTACACCAAATCAACTCATTGTCTTTGATATACTATAGATTTGTATGCAAGTTGAGATTTCTGGTATTGACTTTTCTGTAACTATGTAATAATGTTAGATAACCTAAAGGATCCATGTGAATACCTATTTGCTGTTGTACTGTCTTGGCCCCAGCCTGTCAAGCCTCACTCCGACAGGCTGTGAGGGGGAGATAGGCACTTATTATTGTCTTTGTAACCTCATCTAGTTTCTGTCCTAACTGATGCAGATAAATAATGCTGGGGTAAATTATAATTATGGATCAGAGAATTCTGTTGAATATGCTGAACAGGTTATCACGACCAACTATATTGGCACAAAAAATATGATCAAGGCTATGATCCCATTAATGAGGCCTTCTGCTGTAGGCGCACGAATTGTTAGCGTGAGCTCGCGATTGGGGAGACTCAATGGCCGGCGAAATGTAAGTAATATTGCTCTTCCTCTTTCACTCCTCTTCGCTTATACTGTTTTATTTTCCCCTTCTATACCTTCTAAACAATGAGGGGTGGTAACTCCTTTTAAAAGCTTTTTGACATCAAAACGGGCAGTAAAAAGGGTAACTTGCCATTTATGCGTGCAAAGTAAATTTTTGGGTCCAAAGATGGCTGGGTACTTCATTCGCGATCAGCATGACACAGAGTGGAAATTTGATCACTTCCTCAGCAACACAGACTCATGTACTGGAAGGGTGTAAAGTGGTCCTTTTAACTTTTGGGTTTGACTTATGCTAGGAGGACTTGTACTCCCTTAATCCTTAAATGACTGTCCATTATAAAAAATTTCTTTTCCCAAAATGAGTGTCCATTTTTATGTAAGTTTACTAATTTCACCTTCGGCATATATCATGTCCTAGTGTGAACTTCTAATGTTATATGTGGATATTAAAGGCATTGATGTCATATGCTAAGATGGCCCAAAAGTTAACTTCTTTAATTTTAGTGAAAAACACAAAATGGACTATCATTTAGGGATGGAGGAAGTAATACTTGAAAGGGAACAACAAAAAAGGGAGTGTTCAAAATATAGTGTAAAATCAACCCACCCCCTATCCTCCCCATAAGGAGCTTCTTACCCGGTGGCTTGGTAACTATCAGTGATTCATGGGTAAATTGCTTAAGTTCTTGTCTTCTGCATTTTTTAAACATCAAATTCTCTATCCAGGATTGGTAGGGTATGTGTATAGTAAAGCCCTCCTTCTTGATCCCGCCTCACCAACTGAATCCCATACTCCAACCTCCACATTTTTCTCTTCCGCCCCACTCTCCACCCTGGTTCACAAAGGATCAGCCTGCCAAGAAACATCTTGTCCGCTACTTTTTTTTGCAGTATGTGAATCTACTCCATCTGCCTGTGTGAACTGGAACAAAATGAACCTCGAGTTTGTACTGATGTTTACTAAGTTTTGTTTATATATTTTTTTTATCGTAATTATGTTTTACATGACATGCAGTTCATAATAAAATACTACTCCCTTTGTCTCTAAATGAGTGTCCATTTTTGTATATGTTTACCAATTTCACCTTTGACAGTTATCATGTCCTATTGTGGACTTGTAATGTTTTATGTTGGACATTTAGGGCATTAATGTAGATGTGCTACTAAAATAGCTCAAAAGTCAACTTTCTTAATTTTGGTGAAAAACTAAAACTTGACACTACTTAAGGACGGAGGGAGTAAAATAGTAGATCTTATAAAGGACTACTTCAGAAAATTGTGGTTCTCCGTCTTCCACATGGTGGACATTCTTCTGATTTTATCCTGTATTTGCTAGCATAAACACGTGTCAGCGCCAGTTCCTTTTCCCTTTGTATCATTATTACTCTTCACAAAGAGTAAACATACACCCCCACCCCCCACCCCCTCGGTTCTAGCTGTTCGAAATACATGTGAAAATGCAGTATAGTAATGCACCGTTTCTTGAAGTTGCATCCCTGCGTATCATATCCTTTGCATCATCTGATATGATACTATCAAAATTTTCATACCAGAGACTTGGAGATGTCACGTTGAGAGAACAACTAGAAGATGTGGACTCACTGTCGGAGGAACTGATTGACAGGACCATGGACAAATTCTTAGAACAAGTGAAAGATGGCAGTTGGACATCAGGAGGGTGGTCTCAAACTTGTACTGACTACTCGTTGTCAAAACTCGCGGTCAATGCTTACACGAGGCTAATGGCGAAGATATTTGAAGAACGGCCAGAAGGTCATAAGATATATATTAATTGCTACTGCCCAGGTTGGGTGAAGACTGCCATGACTGGTTGGTCAGGCAATATTTCACCGGAGGAAGGGGCTGATACAGCAGTCTGGCTTGTGCTGCTTCCAGATCAGTTTGTTAGTGGTAAATTCTTTGCGGAGAGGCGCGAGATAAATTTTTAATGCAGTTGGGCTGAGGACAGATCCTAGGTTTGCGTGCCATTTTCATCTTACTCAGTTGAAAGAGATCAAGTGCCACAACAACTGAAAGAAGAAGGAATCATGCTTAAAAGAAGCTGTTACGATCTGCTGCCTTTTGGGATGAAGACCCAGTAAATTCAACTGATGAGTTCTGGGTAATGATTCTGTTGGGTTCTATCAAACATACTGAATCCAATAATGAAGGATATACCTGATTTTACGACAATCTGACTTATGAATTTTTTGGGTGTGAATTTTTGTAGAAAATCAATGCTCATCATCAGTAGGAGAGTAGCATATTTTTGGCATATCTAGTTATTATATGTAAGCATTTTTAATGTGATTTTGGAAATCTATTCCTGCAGTTGCTAATTTCATATAATTGAGAATTTTTCTTCGGAAACTCTTGCAGCGTTTGATAGCTTAATAGTTGGGCATGTTGGGTAATTGTATGTCTTAGCAGTAGCTTTATGAAGCTATTATTGTTATGCAGTCAGTGGAGAAAATGTATCCTAGGAAGCATAAAATGTGTTCTAATTTTGAAATCAAACAGCTCTATATGTTTGTTCTGCCCCAAACCAAAATTTTGGAGTTGTTAAGTATACATTGAAGCAACAGATTTGAAAGTAAATTTTGGATGTAGAAGCATATTTAGAACACTGCAAACCGCCCCTAAGGGGGTGGCTCAGTGGTAGAGCTGAGACTTCACAATGTGTGAGGTTTTAGGTTCGATCCCTTCCCATGCCCCCCTTGGGAGAAAAAAAAATAATAAATAAAAATACATTAGACATTTATTTAAAAAAAAAAGAACACTGCAAACCTATATCTACTCGTACAGTAAGATCCTTTCGAGGACGATTAGCTGATTATTAAAGAGACGGTTGCCGGTTGCTACTAGAGTTCAGTTGATGGAGTAAAGTCCTTCAAATTAGAGAACTCGGATGCAACGGCAGGAAAGAGTTAGCTTTCGGCTTTCCCCCATATCTAGCATCTACATTCTACATAATTGACAAAAAATTAAGTTGGGTAAAAACACATGAAATTGTTTTGTAGGCTTCAGTAACGTTGGTAAGAAAGACTAGTTGTTCAATTTGTTCGTTTGTCTTTATCTTTATGAAGGAAAAAACACAAGAATATCAAACTGTTTAATTCAAATACACTACGATCTAGCATTTGAGCCAGATTGTTTGTCTTTATCTTTATGAAGGAAAAAACACAAGAATAGCAAACTGTTTAAGTCGCACACACAAATAGATAATTGATAGCAAACTGTTTAAGCCAGACTGTAAGTTGTTCAAACTTCAATCGCATAAAATGTTGGGAATAATTGAAAATAGATCATTGATAACAAAAACTGTTGCTGCTGAAAGAAGTCGAGCGTTGTAACTGAGGCCTGTGTATCACAGTTTCCTTGAAACGTAATTCGCCCTGTTCCTATAAGTGTGTAGAGTTTGACACGGGACAAACGTTTCCCATAATACAATGGAAGTACCAGATGAATTTTGCACTTGAAGGTCCGGCGAACTGATCGAGCACCCGAAATCTATCACCAACAGGAGGCCAAAGAAAAATGATATGCAAATGAAATGCAACGCATGTGTTTTTAGAGGAAGGGAAGTTCGTGTTCTGTAAAAAAACATTTTTTTCAATTGTGGAGAAGGGTTCGATTTTATTGGTCGGGAAATCAAACACGTTTTAATTACCAAAAGGTTTGATCATGCCCATAAACACCCAATTAAAGCAGACATTAAAAGACATAATTAATCTGCTCTTTAATGTTGAAGTTACGAAATTGAATTCAAACTCAAAAAGAAAAATAAACAAAAGGGGGGTTAGTCAAGGTAGCACAATTTGGTCCGACATTCGTGTTCGTCAGTCCAAATCAAATTGGACCTTGATTTGCGCCGCCTCACCCCACCCCACCCCACCCCACGCGCGCGCGCGAGGACAAGAGTGATAGTTCTCTCTATACATGCTTACCCAATACAAGGGAGCCTATATAAATCATTCGAGTCTTTCATATTTTTCCAATGTGGGATAACCCACTTCCAACACTTCCAATGTCATACTTTAAGCCTCTATAACTTATTTATTTGAAACCCGATTTGGACAAATAAATAGAGTATTTTTTTTTAATTCACGGAGAAGAACATAATTCCACAATTACCCTAGTCATAACATAAATAACTCACAAATAAATTAGAGCATCAAAGTCCAATTTACTTCACTTAAAAAAACATTAGTTTTCCAACGATCCCCTACATGAAGGAAATTGACGATAACGACCTTCCCTTGCAAAAACATGTTAACTTTACCGACTGATCAGTAGACATTATGTCTTTGAACTGTTCTGCCTTTGGTGTAAACGATTACATACTTCACACATGAATCTTTCTGACGCAATTCAGTTCTCATAGTCATGTTCATTCGTGGCACTGAACATACGTCTGGTTCTGCTAGAGGGTCTAAGAATTGAGTCCTACACAATTCTCTTCGAAACGGCTCCACTTCTCTCTCGCATAGGTAATTCTCAAGAATCATTAAAAGCCATATGTTTATCTTCTTACTTTACAATCATCACTTGACAAGAGATAAATATTCCATAGTGACTCTAAAGTCTTTTTACAATTAGGTTGTCCCTTTAGATCTTGGGATCGTCAACTAGGTTGGGTTTCCATTGTATTGATTTATTTTTCAAGAGGTTTGAAACTCATTCTTCTTAATGATTTTTCAACTAACTCTCAATTTAACCATTTGGTTAATACATCCGCTATATTATCTTTTAACTTCGCGTAGTCAATAGAGTACCAATTGAGAGTAGTTGTATAACGCCCCAAATTCGGCATCGACACCACAGTCCCGCAATTTGGCCACGTCACCAACAATCATAACTTAAATCATAAATGTTCTAATCTCGTAATAATTAAATCTTAATATCCTTGACTTAAGTAAAAAATAACCCAAATTGATTAAATACAAAATCTATCTAAAGCTTGACATGAAACCATAATTAATTTAAAGTATTGTCGAATAATTCAATAAGTAAGACTAAATCTAAAATTCTCGGAAGCCGTCATCTTGGTCTACCCGAGTCAAAATCCTCTAATAATCTTACTCATTACCTGAGAAAGAAGAGTATGAAGGGGTGAGCGAACAATGCTCAATAAGTTCATATACAACCCCTCCGGTTACTAAGGAGGAGTTGATCAGAAATAAATCCGAGATGAATATATAAATGTATATATTTTTTTGAATAGTCGAAATTCATAAATTAAAAATAGATAAGCGGAAGCAAATATCAAATTTCGAATTAAGTGAACAAGAATCCAAATGAAAATAAACGTTCAAAGGTGACTCGAGTAATCAACTATCATCAACCGTCTCATACCAATTAGCGACAATTAACTACTCACAGAATCTCATGATCACACAAGCAAACTCATAAATCACAGTTCATAGTTCATAGATCATAAATCATAGATCATTGGTATATCCGGATAACCACACCACGGGCCAAGTGACGTTCACAAGGATCATAGTTCATAGTTTCATAATTCATAGTGTCACAAACTCAACTTAGTGATCATGGTTTCAAATAATCAATATTTTTACAAAATCAAGCATTGTCAAAAATCATACTTTTCATATAAATGATATCTCACATGAAATTCAATAATTATGTGAGAATAAACAGATAATCAAATCATGAGTTCGAAAGAAGCGTAAGCGACGGAGTTCAAATTCAAATGTCGATTTAAAGTCGGCGTTCGTTTCAAGAAAATCGATGTCAAATGAGTAATGGAAACCTAACGAATGGTACGTAAAGATTTGAGACCTAAAAGAGGTATAATCTCTTACCTCGAAATTGTTTAGCATAGATGATCCCGCAACACAATTGATCGTTCTAAGCCCGCTTGTCCGATTCTAAAATTACAACGTAGCAAGTCACTAACTAATATTATTCTACTAATTAATTTCTTACATTCATACCAAATCATAATCCTCAACAATTAACATATCCTAAACATACACTTAATACTAACTTAAATTGAAACTTCCAACGAGTACCTCACCAAATATATTAAAATATAAATATAGATTTTCTTTATAAAATATAATTAACTTGTTGATTCTATAAGATACTACTATTAAAACATTGTAAATTTCATTCACCAAAATCCAACTTACATACTAACAATGTTGTCTTTCAAAAATATATATATAGTTAGTAATTGTAGTTATTTTAGGTTTCGAAAATCAATAAGTAAATAAATAAATAATAAAACTAAACTAACACACATACTCTACACACACACACGGTACACATACAAATAGATAGTGGTAGTGTACTGCCCACAACCCCAAATTGGGTTTCTTGTTATTTTTTTTTGAAAAAAAAAAGAAAAAAAAAACAATTTCTAACATACTCAATACAAACACACACTAACTCACCGTCAAACACACACATATACCTCTTGTTTGGTTTAATTGTTTATATATATATATATATATATATATATATATATATATATATATATATATATATATATATATATATATATATATATATATAGAAAGTAGGCTTAATGATGAAACTTGACAACAGTGTACTCTCAAACAATGCACTGTACATCGGCCGCCTTCTGTACTCTTTTTTTTTTTTAACTGCCATAACTAATTATCATATGTAGGAACTCATATCATATGCCATAACTAATATTATATGTAGAAACGAAAGTTCACCATTGGTCTCCCACTCAATTGCCCTCTTTGACCGATTCAGACTAAAGAAAAACAATTTATATGGCTGATTACCTTTTCCCTCACATCACAAAGGAATTGAATGCATTAACTATTGAATAGTGATACCTCAAATTGTTCTTCACAGCTTGTTGCTCAGTTCCAGCGCCGCCTCTCTCTCTTCGGCCACTTCTTCTTTTTTTTCTCTGTTAATAGGTAAGGGTTTTCTTATTCTTTAAACCTTTATTTATACAAAAACTCTATTAGGTTTCCTAACCCTAATATTAAATGGACCAAGACCAATCTTAATTAGGTAATATTATTAGGGAGTTGTAATTAAACCTAGTCACAAGTGGGCCAAGCCCAACCCAATTTAATTAGTTACTAATTAGGTTCAAAGCATTAATTTAACACATATAATTATAACATTAATTATATAGGTCCAAAACAATCATAATATTAATTAACAAAAAATTAATATTTTTACTAAAATTATCGGGATATTACAAGTTGTCTAATGGTATTATGTTTGGGACGTATGTGCCTAGACTTACCATTGTACTTGTTGCTCTGTGCCCTACCAATAGCTGATTGACTGTCACAATGTATGCAAATTGCTGGCACATGTTTTGTCCATCTTGAAATATCTTCTATAAATTGGCGTAGTCATTCAGCTTCTTCACCACTTTTATCTAGAGCTATAAACTCATACTCCATCGTGGATCTGACTATTACAGTCTGTTTAGAAGATTTCCATGATATGACTACACCTGCCAAAGTGAATATATATCCACTAGAAGACCTTGAGTCTTTAACATCAGAGATCCAATTGGTATCTGTGTATCCTTCTGTTACAACTGGATCATTTTTATAGTGTAATTTATAATCACGAGTATACCCGAGGTACCTTAGTACTCTCACTATTCCTTTCCAATGGTCAGCCCCTGGATTACTCGTATATCTACTTAGTCTACTCACAACATATGCTATATCTGGTCTTATACAACTCATTAAGTACATCAGAGTCCCTATGACTCTAGAGTATTTTACTTGAAATGCAATGTCACATTTATTCTTTGATAGATGTTGACTTGTGTCTATAGGGGTTCTAGCTATGGCTGAGTCATCCTTGCTAAATTTATCAAAAATTTTATCCACGTAGTGCGATTGACTTAAAGTTAGTCCAAATGACGTTCTAGATATATATTTTTATTCAAATGATTACATCAGCTAGTCTCATATCTTTCATGTCAAATTTTGAATTTAACATATCTTTTGTGGATTTAATCATTTTTTCATTAATTCCAACGATAAGCATGCCATCTACGTAAAGATATAAAATGACATAGTCATTTTCAGTATCCTTTACATAAACACATTTATCACATTCATTTATTTTAAATCCACTTTTCAACATGGCTTCATCAAACTTTTCATGCCACTGTTTTGGTGCTTGTTTGAAGCCATACAAAGACTTTACTAATTTGCACACTTTATTTTCTTGCCCTGGTGTAGAAAATCCTTCTGGTTGTTCCATGTAAATCTCCTTTTCTAAATCTCAATTTAGAAAGACAGTCTTTTACATCCATTTGATGTACTTCCATATTTTACAATGCGGCAATAGTAAGTACTAATCTAATGGAGGTTATTCTCGTAACTGGAGAGTAAGTATCAAAGTAATCAAAGGCTTCACGTTCTCTGTAACCTTTAATTACAAGTCTAGCCTTATACTTATCAATTTTTCCATCTACTTTCATTTTCTTCTTGAAAATCCACTTATATCCTAATGGTTTCCTTCCTTAAGGGAGGTCCACTAGTTCTCAAGTGTGATTACGAAGAATGAGATCAATTTCACTTTTAATGGCTTCTTTCTATTGAAGTCCCTCGGAAGAAATCACAGCCTCTTTGTAGCTTTGAGGTTCACTTTCTAGCATGTAGGTAAGAAAATCTGAACCAAAAGATTTTTCTACTCTACCTCTTTTGCTACGTCAAGGTTCCACCTCTTCTTGCTCATTCTCTTTTTGTTCTTCTTCTGCCGAAGTATGTGTTCGTTTAGATGAGTTAGACTCATCACTTTTCCTACAAAGAAATATATTTTTGAAGGAAAAAACATTTCGAGATTCTATTATTGTATTCTTGTGTATGTCTTCTGTAATACCTCGATAATTATAGCCGAAAATATTAATGCTTAATAATTAATGTTAAGATGATTTGAACCTAATTTATTAATATTATAATTATCCGAGTTATTTAATTACTTTGGAACCCATCTAAGTAACCAATTAAATTAGATTGGGCTTGGCCCACCTTTGACTCATATCAAATAACTAATTTCCTTTATGAATGTAACTTAAATGAATTATGGTCCGGTCCGATCAACTCTAAAGGAGATTAGGGTTTTATTTGTATATATAAATAGTGTTAAGAGAGTAGGAAACTGAGAACAAGTTGAAAACACAGAAAAGAAAACAGGAGGAAGGGTTGCGATAGTTTTAAAAAAACGGTGCTACAGTTGATAAAACAACTAAAAATCTCTCTTTTGTCAATTAGTTGTGCATTGGACAGTGCAATTGATATTCTTTTGAATTGCAGTATATATATATATGTGTGTGTGTGTGTGTGTGTGTGCGCGCGCGTGTATCATCTAGGAGTCACTATCAAATTAACTATATATATATATATTGAAATCCTATAAACCTACTATGCGCGTGTCAGTGTGTGTGTTTTATAATGTGTAGTAGTGTGTGTGCAGTATGATTATTAGGGCATCCACAGTCATGGACCTGTGAAAAGGTTTATTCCCACTGCCACGTCATGCCACGTCATCAGCTTATAAACCTTTTCTCAATAAACCTATTCTCCACTATACATAAACCCATAAAAGCTTTATAGCATGAACCCACAACTAAATATTTTATTCTTTCCCAATATACATTTATTTTCAAAAATAAATATATAGTTTTAAAACATAAATATTTATAGAACAAATATAATACGTCTAAAAAATAATTTATATATTTTTAAATTTTATCTTTGAAAAAAATATTTTTATTCATAAATATTTATTAGTAATTCAAAATACCGATGTAATAATATAGATTTTATTGAACTAAACCAACATAAAATCATACAAATTATAATTAAAGTTGCATAATACAATGAGAAAACAAAGTAATTAAGTACTAATAAGAAATATCCAACCGTTACAACTTAATTTTCATTGTTGCTATCTCCAAAGCGTTCCCAAATATGTTCGACCAAATCAGATCGAAGTTTTTGATGTACTTCCCGATCACGTAGTTCTGCATGCCTTTGGAGGTATTGTTGAAATTCTTGAATAAATCCTTGTGATGCGGTTACCGGTGGATCTACTTCTTCATCGCTCCAGTTACTTATTACATTACCTTCATTTTCCACAATCATATTGTGTAATATGATGGACGCGTACATTATATCTTTCAAAGCCTCCTTGTGCCAAAATCGAGCCGCACCTCGTACTATTGCCCAACGAGACTGGAGGACTCCGAACGCTCGCTCAACGCCCTTTCTTGCAGCCTCTTGCATTTGTTTGAACTTTATCCTTTTAGGATCTTATGGATATGTAAAACTTTTGACAAATGAAACCCACTCCGGGTAGATACCATCTGCTAGATAATATCCTTTAGTGTATTGTGTGCCATTTACCGTAAACTGAACTTGAGGAGAGTGTCCTTTCAATACATCGTTGAACAATGGAGATTGGTTGAGTACATTAATGTCATTGTTAGAACCTGCAACGCCGAAGAATGCATGCCATATCCAAAGGTCTTGAGAAGCGACCGCTTCTAGCATTATTGTTGGAACCCCTTGATCTCCTCGGGTAAATTGACCTTTCCATGCAACTGGACAATTTTTCCATGGCCAATGCATGCAGTCAATGCTTCCTAACATACCAGGAAAACCATGGACCTCAGAATGTAGTTGAAGTAAGCGTTGGATGTCGTGAGCATTGGGTCTTCTCAAGTATATGCTTCCAAATACCTCAATCACAGATCGACAAAATTTCATTAGACAATCGATTGCAGTGGTTTCACCAATTCGTACATACTACTGTCATAATGATCGGCGGGTGTGCCATATGCCAAGCGGCGAATAGCGGCGATGCATTTTTGCAAGGGGGAAAGTCCCTTTCTACCGGTTGCGTCAACCCTCATCTGAAAATACTTTGTATGATTTGAAAGAGCTTCTACAATTCGAAGGAATAACTCCTTACTCATTCGATACCTTCTTCTGAAAATTTGATCTGTGTAAACTGGCTCATTGGAGAAATAGTCGTTGAAAAGTCTTTCATGTCCAACTTCACGTTCTCGATTTATGTACTTTCATTGCGTTCACGATCGTGGGAGGCTTCTGCTTCTTCTTCCTTCATTTTCATTTCCATAATCATCATCATCATTTTTTCACTTGAATCGTTAGTCAATTCATCGTGCACGAATTGTAGAAGTGTATTTTTATAGGAGTGATTGGGATCTTGAGACATTTTTTAGTGTGGAAATTGGTGTATCTGTAGGTATATGTGTAAGAGGTTGTGGTTGGAGAAAATATAAAGTCTCAAGCCTCTTATATATAGACCTCTTATAACGGCTAGTGTTTACAACGGCTAGTTTTTGCAACGGCTAGTTTTTACAACGGCTAGTTTTTGCAACGACTAGTTTTTACAACGGCAAGTTTTTGTAATGACTAGTTTCCTTCACACAATTAAAAATTACATAACATAAAATATTACACATGAGTTACATGAAGAAAAAAAATACATTAATTAAAATATTACATAAACTTAGAAACTTCATAAATTAAAATTACAAAACATAAATTAGGGAATACAATAATTAGAAACTTTATAAATTAAAATTACAAAACATAAATTAGGGAATATTATATTTGGCCTTGATCGAGTCACAAATGTGTTGATGCATTTTTAGTTGCTCATTCGTCATGCCACTAGTATCCTTAAAGAGAATTTCATAATTCAAAGCAGTTGTCACTCCCTCGAGTGCTAAAATCTTTCTTTCTTCAATTTCACGATGCTTATCCCATAAATCGACACTTTTGACTTCATTTTTCTCGGCGATTTTTGCTTTCCCTTTCCTCTTTGCCGCCTTTTGACCAATCGGACGGACTTCGACTTCATTATCTTCGATGTTGATGCTCGTATGTGCATCGGATGATGAAGTGAATGTTCCCGATTCAGATATCTTTGTCCTTTTAGAGGACTGTTCACTAGATTTTCCACCTTTCCACTTTGGCTCATCTTTCACCATTAGCCACACATGCTCATATTTGAAATGTTTTTTACGTATAGAGTGATAAAGACCACGTGCAGTTTCCTTCACTTGGTCGTCGGACCACCCACTACGATGTTGATCTCTAACTTGGATGAAAAATTTATTAAATTCATTAACATGTGGACAAATTGCGTACCAATGCGACTTCAAGACGTTCGACTTTCTTTGAATTCCCGTCTTTCGGTTGTTGTTGTAGTACTCGGTGATTCGTTTCCAAAACTCCTTATCATTTTGAGAGTTTCCCTTCACGCTATCTGTTGAAATAACGAGCCAAGCATTTACAAGCATTTTATCTTCTTCAATGCTCCACTTTGTTTTTTGCTTGTCTTTTGTTTGGTTGTCTTCTTCATTATCAAGAACAATGGTTTCCAACCCCTCTTGGGTGAAAAATGGTGGAATTGCAGACTCACCGACACTATCCCTTCTTGTATGAGTTGGTGTTGTTGGATTTCCAATACCGGGTGTACATTGGTTTGCCATAGTTGAATTAAAATATTGCGAATACATAGGAAATTGATAATTTGGATAAGGAAAATTTGGAACACTTGAAATACCTTGATAATTTGGATAAGAAAAATTTGGCGGAACTTGAAAATTTGGCGGAGCTTGAAAATTTGACGGAGCTTGAAAATTTGGCGGAACTTGAAAATATGGTGGAACTTGAAAATTCGGCGAAGCTCGAATATTTGGCGGACCTTGAATATTCGACGGAGCTGAAAAATTCGGAGTAGTTTCGGCATTCGCAGAATCGTCGACATTATAGTTCAATAAATTTGTAAAAAAAATTGTTATCCATAACAAAAGAAGTGTAAATAAGAATTTGTGTAGAGAATGATAAAGTGTAGAGAATGAAAAAGGATAGATGAATTTGTGTAAAATTTTTTTTTTTGGAAATCAATTTATAGAATTTTTTTTATTAACGTTATTTTTTTACCGTTGTACAGTGCATTTTTCCATTGTACAGTTTTTTTTTTTTTTAAAACCTACTGACTTGCTGCCGACAATTCACTGCAAAAATGCAGTACGTTGCTGACCAAGCAACTCATAAACCGGTCCATGGGCATGAAGCTTTTGCAAAATTGTTGTGCTGATGTGGAGCACTCCAATGGTCAAAAACCTTTGAAGCTGTTCATAAACCTTTTCAACAACTCCCATTGGAGTTGCTCTTAGATATATATAATATAATATTTAAGCAATAGTTTGTATAAAATTATAAATCTTGTGTGTGTTCCGTGTGTGGGTTCATTGTGTGTGTGGTGTGTGTGTGTGTCAGTATGTGTGTGTTTGTGGAGTTATAATTATAATATAGATATTATATATTTACAATACTTTTATTTATTTATGGTTTGAGTAGATTAGGATATTTAGAAATCATATTAGCTGTTTTAATTATTAAGATTTTAGTTGGTAACTTTGTTACGTTAATTTTTAGAACTTGGCAAACAATCTTAGAGCGATCGTTGTGTACGAAGTCATCTTTGCTAAGCGAATCAAGATAAGCGATTATGCCTCTTTTAGGTCTCCGATCTTTAAAGTACCATTGGTTAGGTTTCCATTAAAATTCTTGACATCGATATTCTTTTGAAACGTACGTTGACTTGTGTCGGTAATTGAATTTGAATTCCGTCGCTTATCCTTATTTTGAAATCATGAATGTAATTCTTGTTAATCTCACGTAATTATCGAATTTCATGTGAGATATCTTTTTATATGAAAAGTATGATTTTTACGATGCATAGTTTTGTAGTAATATTGCATTCTTTGAAATTCTACCATGATATCACTAAGCCGGTTAATTATATGATTATCGAATTATTGATTTTATCGAATACCACTTAATTTATGGATGTGATTATCGAACAATTGAATTTATCGAATGCCACCTAGCTAATGGTATGGTTATCCGGATATACCAAATTCTATCGAACTATCGAAACTCTTCGGAGTAAATATTTGAGTTGCTTATGTGATCATGAGATTCTGTGAGTAGTCAATTGTCTCAAATCGGTATGAGACGGTTGGTGACAGTTGGTTACCGTGTCACCTTTGTACTTTACTTTCGTTTGGACTCTCGTTCCTTTAAATCGAATTTTGATAAATGCTTCCGCTTATCGATATTTGAACAATGGATTTTGATAACTTGAAATATTTATCTCTGATTTGTTTCTGGTCAACTCCTCCTTAGTAACTGGAGGGGTTGTATATGAACTTACTAAGCATTGTTCGCTCACCCCTTCATACTCTTCTTTCTCTGGTAATGAGTAAGATTTATTAGAGGATTTCGATTCGGGTAGACTAAGATGACGGTTTCTGAGAATTTTAGATCTAGTCATTTTCTATTGAATCACTTGATAGTACTTTGAATAAATTATTGACTTATGTTAAGTATCATATTAATTTTTGTATTGAATTACTTTGGGTTTGTTTTTGACTTTAGTCAAGGATGTTTAAGATTTATTTATTATAAGATTGAGAACATTTATGATTTAAGTTGTGATTGTTAGTGACGTGGCCAAACTGTGATACTGCGGTGTCGGTAACAAGTTTGGGGCGTTATATCTTCAATCTTAGACTCGTTCACAAGAAAGCGATAGGCACTACTATTTTGTGCATAACCTATAAATATGCAATCAATAGTTTTTGGTCCAACTTTCACCTTCTTAGTTGTAGGTATAGCAACCTTAGCAAGACACCCCCATGCTCGCAAGTATTTATAAGATGACACTCTTCCATGCCACATCTCATAGGGACTTTTGTCAAACTTTTTCTGGGGTATCTTATTTAAAAGATAGTTTGCCGATAACACAACTTCTCCCCACATGTTTTGAGGTAGTCCAGAACATAGCAATGATATTCATCATTTCCTTCAATGTACGATTTTTACGTTCAGCAATGCCATTTTATTGGGATGTATAAAGTGCTATTGTTTCGTGAATTATTGCATGCTTAGCGCAAAATTCAGCAAATGGTGATTCATATTCACCTCCACGATCACTTCTTAGCATCTTAATTTTCTTGTTAAGTTGATTCTCAATTTCAGTTTTATAGAGAATAAATTTCTCTATTGCTTCATCTTTACTTTTAAGAAGATACACATAACAAAACCTTGTGCTATCATCAACAAAAGTAATGAAGTACTTGTTTCCACCACGTGATTGTGTTAATTTAAAATCACATAAATCAGTGTGAATTAATCCAAGTGGTTCATTATTTCTTTCAATAGAATGAAATGATGTTCTTGTTAACTTTGCTTCTACACAAGATTCACAATTATGAATTGAATCGATTTGGAATTTTGGTATGCAATCCATGTTAATTAGTCTTCGTAAAGTACCATAATTAACATGTCCTAGTCTACCATGCCACAAATTGGAAGACTCAAGCAAGTAAACGAAGACTTGTTATTATTATTATTGCTCTTATGCTTAACAACCCTTACACTTAGCTTGAAAATCCCATCATTAACATACTCTTTACCACTCTTAGCCAAAGTTACAACATCAGATTCAAAAACAGCACGGAAGCCATGCTTCACAAGCAAAGATCCGGACACTAAGCTCTTCCAAATTTCAGGCACATAGAGCACGTTGTTGAGAATCAATTCCTTCCCAGGAGTCATCTTCAAAACCACTTTCCCTTGACCTTTGATATCGGAGGTGGCATAATTTCCCATAGAGCTTTTCCCCATTCTCGGCAGCTTCAAAGGTGTTAAACATCTCCTTGTTAGAGCAAATGTGCCTAGTGGCACCGGTATCAATCCACCACTGATTTGGGTTTGAACCCACCAAATTAACTTCAGAGATCACCGCAGCAAGGTTGAGATCCGACATATCTTGGGAAATGTCATCCACGAGGTTGGCTTCACGCTCCCTCTTTGGTTTCTTGCAAACCGTGGCCTTGTGACCCATGCCTCCACATGAAGCATTTTCTAAGAAACTTCTTCTTAGAAACTCCTCCCTTGGGACCCATGTTTGTCCTTTTTCCAGCATTAACACGTTTTCCCGTGCCTTTGGAGCTTGACCATGCTCCAAAACATTGGATTTTGCAGCCATAGAAATGACCATTTTCTTTTCATTGCCTCTGTTGTCCTCTTCAATACGAAGACGAACAACAAGCTGTTCAATAGTCATTTCCTTTCGTTTATGTTTTAGGTAACTCTTGAATTCCTTCCAAGTAAGAGGCAATTTTTCAATAATTGCAGCCACCTTAAAGGTTTCACTAATTTCCATCCCCTCTGTCTCAATTTCAGAGTAAAACACTTGCAGCTATTGTACTTTACTATACACAGATTTAAGGTCTGTCATTTTGTAGTCCAAGAATCTACTGACTATGAACTTCTTGGCCCCATCATCCTCGGAGGTGTACTTATGGTCAAGAGAGTTCCACAGTTCCTTTGTCATTTTCTTAAAACGATAGACATTATACAACGAGTCTTCCAACCCGTTTAGTACATAGTTCTTGCAAAGGAAGTTAGATTGATTCCATGCATCCAAAGCACTAGCGGCTTGGAAATCAACATCTTCACCAACATTTGGAGGGTCTTCTTTCAGAAACCTTACCAAATGAAGCGTGGTCAAGTAAAACATCATCTTTTGTTGCCAGGGCTTGAAATTCAACCCTTTGAATTTCTTTGATTTCTCGCTATGGTTCACCGGCAGATGTGGAACAGTCACAACTTGAGTCACAGTTGTAGCATTGGTCATAGTAGGGTTCGAGTTCGATGGGTCTCCAGTCACAAGGTTTTCAGTTCCAGTTCAAGTATTAGGAGCAAGTGTATTGTTCTCGTTAGTCATATATGAAATACGACAAGAATCTATAAGATTATAAAATTCTCTATAGAAAAGATTATTGTTATCTAAGATAACAATAATTAACAGAAAAATTACGTTTTAAGATTGTTGGGAAAAATCCATATTACAAATATTACAGAAAGTATAACATAAAATAGATAATTGATAACAAAAACCGTTGCTGCTGAAAGAAGTCGAGTGTTGTAACCGAGGCCTGTGTATCACAGTTTCCTTGAAACGTAATTCGCCCCACTCTCTGTAAGTGCGTGGAGTTTGACACGGTACGAACGTCTCCTAGGATACAACATAAGTACTAGATGGCTTTTGCACTTGAAGGTCCGACGAACTGATCGAGCGCCCGAAATCTATCATCAACATGAGGCCAAGGAAAAAGGATACGTAAAATGAAATGCAATGCATGTGTTTTTAGAGGAAGGGAAGTTCGTGTTCTGTAAAAAAAACATTTTTTTCATTGTGGATAAGGGTTTGATTTTATTGGCTGGGAAATCAAACACGTTTTAATTACCAAAATGTTTTGATCATGCCCATAAACACCCAATTAAAGCAGACATTAAAAGATAGAATTAATCAGCTCTTTAATGTTGGAGTTACGAAATTGAATTCAAATTCAAAAAGAAAATAAACAAAAGATTGGACATTCGTGTAACACAATTTGGTTCGACATTCGTGTCCGCATGTGCGGGCACATGAGTCTGTCGGTCCAAGCCAAATTGGACCTTGATTTGCACCCCCCCTACGGGCGCGGGAGGGATAGCTCTTTTTATACAAACTTAACCAACACAAGGGAGCCTTTGTATATAAACCATTCAAGTCTTTCATATTTTTCCAATGTGGGATAACTCACTTCCAACACTTCCAATGTCGTACTTTAAGCCTCTATAACTTATTTATCCGAAACCCAAATTGTTCAAATAAATAGAGTATTCTTATGTATTCACGGAGAAGAACATAATTCCACAACTACCTTAGTCATAACATAAATGACTCACAAATAAATTAGAGCCTCAAAACCCAATTTACTTCACTTAAAAAACACTAGTTTTCCAACATAAAATACAAGTGCTAAATAAAATTTGGGTTTAGCCTCGTAATTTGAAAGTATACGACCAAATAATAGAGCCATTTACCTATTGGTCTAGTTACTAGTTAAGGTAGTTTTGGTGTTATGGATTGTTGGTCCTATGGAGGTGCTCAAATAGGCTAGAGGGGGTGAATAGCTTATTTTACCACTTTAAAATTTATTTCACCATTCATTTAAGAATATGAGTGAAATGTCTTTTAGTGATAAGACAATCTGAAGATGAGATAGGTTTGCTGGTAGTACTGAGCAGCGGATTTGTTCATAGCTGAGTAATGAACTCTGCTAGCATATTATAGATATACTGCTTGCTAAAAAGAGATTTGAGAGCAGAAAGGTTCAGGCAAAACAAATTTATCTTTAGAAGGTTTAAGCAGTTGTACACGAATATATCTTCAGAACAACACCATATATACTTAACTCTTTTTCATATACATGACATATGGGTTATATAATAGATAGCTTTAGAAAATCAAAACCTTTTAAGAACTTTGAAAGAAAGATCATAGTCATGTTTGAAGAATATATAATATTTGCAAATACAACAGAGGTTTACTCAAAGGCAAACATGCTTAATACATCAACTAAGACTCTTTAACCTAGCAATCTACTTTTTTTCCTTGGATTCCTTCCCCAGTCAAGAACTCGTCTTTCAGAGATTCTAGAACAAGTCAGGAACAGGTGGAGTCAAGTAGATTCGACATGAGAAAACAATTTTATGGTTTGCTCAAACAATCAATATTTGAGCAACTGAGTGCTGAGCACTCGACTCCCTATGATTACCTATAATTGCACAACTAACAGCCTTTGCAATGGAATACAAGTCTGATGATATGAATGCAATGCAGACAGACAGTTCTTCCTCTTCCTTGGACATCTTTGGAGATTTGTCTTCAACGGAATCTGGAGTGCTTGATCTCTACCAAAGGATTGGATTTTTGAGGTGCAGTAGAGACTGAGTTCTTTAAAGAGGATCAAAGAGCTCAAATCAAGAAAGGGGTTTCTTTATCAAGACACTGTTCTTTATCTTTGTAGCTTTTGCAGATCACTCTTCCTTTCTTCTTACTTTTCTTTCTTGCAATCCACAGAATGTGTTTTGAAAAGGTCTGGGTTTTCCACGGTGATCTTTGAGATAGCTTGATCGAAGATCTTGTAATCTCAATCTCAATCTCTTTCTTGAAGAAGGATGGGGATGTTTCTTTTATAGATGGAGATCGATAGATCCGTTGAGACTGTCTTCGAATGATCTTTTATCTGTTGGAGTGGTTCGCCAGATAAGATTGAATCTTATAGACAGTAGGATAAAAATATTCTGGAAGATATCTCTCTGAGAGAGGTTGGCCAAAAGTCAGACTGATTAGATGTGTCACTGCTGAGCAGGTTTGACGTAATAATACACTGACATTTGGTTTTCCAATAAAGTAGATACATTTGAACTTGAAATCCAACTGTAGAGAGGAATATATATTGAATAAAATCCAACTAGATCTTGCAGGTCTGAGAGTTGTCAAGCTCCTTCCATAAGTAGACTTTTGGAGAAGCTTGAGCATTTTTTCGTTTCTAAACGTCTACAATAATTCCACTGAAGTTTGCACGTGCAGCCCATGACGAATCGAAGGTATGTTGGTTTGATGTTCCTTTAATGATTTTATATCCCAGTAGATAGGTTTGTTGGTCGACATAGTTGAGGAAGGAACTATCAACCCGTAGCAAGTCTGCTGGTTTGATATCTTTGTAGAAGTTATCATCCTATAACAAGTCTGCTGGTGCTAGTGTACTGAGTAACTGGTTTGCTGAGGTCATCATGTAAGATTAAGACTAAGACTCGGACTCACCTAGTCTAAGACCTATGCAGTGGTCAATAAGTTGTCACACTAACCGGTACACAGCTCTTTTAGTCACTTGTTAGAACATGAAGTAATGAAAACAAGCAAATCAAGGTGATCCAGATCGAATATGCAAATTAGTATGAATTGTTTCAGGAGGCATATTCCAACATGGATTATGAAGTTGAATCGAGAATAATATAAACAATTATAATAACCTTAATCATAGTTTAATAATAAATTATTTAGTGAAATTTTTGCACCACATTATGTTGTTAATTATTACTAATATTCTGCAATGCTCCACCCATATTAGACACTTTTAGTTGTGGTCTCGTCCTTAGGGCAAGTCCAATGGTTGTACTTTCCTATAGATATCAAAACCAAATTTTGATAAATATTGTTACTATTTATAGGTATCAAATAATCATCTCAACCATATGTATCGAAATTTGATATAATAATAATTTTTGAAAAAATTATATCTAACTCATATCATAATATAAATACAAAATTAAAATATTAATATACAATAATTTACTTACACATATTATGACATAAATATATGATCAAAATGAAGAGTATTAAAATTATGTGTGGTACTAGGGGCCGGGAGGTATCAAATTTGGTACATTTCCTAGTACCACACCTAATTTTGATACATTTTACGTTAACCATTGGAGAGCCTAATACTCTTACAAATGTATCAAAATTTGGTTTTGACCCCTACCATTTGACTTGCCCTTATGTACTTGAAATAACTTGTTAAGCTCACATGAAGCTCAAAAACTTCCACCAATCGTGTAGATGAACTGATTTAGTTTAATCATATGTCTCGAGTTTGTTCCATAAAGAAGTAACTGAGTTAAATCTTGGCCGTGAGAGTTTCGTTGTGATCCTACCAAACTCGGTAAATTAAGTTTTTATTTTTTACAAAACAAAAAGAGGGTAAATCACAGCATTTGTCCCTCGACTATAGGCCGATCATAGTAATAGTCCCTTAACAATTTTTTGTCAAATTTGTGTCCTACGAGTATTAAATTTTTACAGTGACAGTCATTTTGATGGATGATGTTAGCGAAATACCGTTAAGTTGTCATGTGCCTCACATGTCTGTTAAGTAAGGGCTAAAATAAACTTTTTTCAAACCTAACTTATATCACATTTTTCAATCAAGTCCCTAAGGTTTGAAAAAAGAAAGACTCAAATGCCTTCTTCCCCAATTACACATTCAACCCAAATCGAAAAAATAACAAAGAAATTGATAAAAAAAAAAAAACACTAATGGCTAGATTGGTGCGACGTTGTGGAAGGAGGCTCTGTTGAGGGGGGTTTTGGCCTAACATGACGAGGGAGTGAATACCAGAGCAGATGAGCTTTGATTGTAGATAGAGAAAGAGAGGCCAAAGAAGATGAAAGGACAACGATGTTGGATTTGACAGAGTTGATGCCAGAGAAGAAGAGAGATGAAAGCCGATTGTAGATGAAGGGGCTTGGCCATATCTGAGATTTGGATTTGGCGTACGATTAGATATCAGCTCGATCAGACAGTAAGAATCATGAGTAGCTACCAACATAGAAGGGAGGACTCGTAAATAAAGGTCGATCGGGAGGGTGCTATTTTTTCTTTACCAAGGTAGAAAGCTAAGCTTGAATGCTCTTTCTCGGCACAAATCCTCACCGACAGGAAACTTTTCGTAGTCAGAAATCCTAAACATATGTAATTTCCAGTAGTATAATACTTCTCAGGCTATGAAGTAAGGGAGAATGGGAATCGTGTGAATACTATGCAAGTAAGCCCTATGACATGAGAGGCCCGATTTACAGTAGGAATGCCATTTCGTCTAAATTTTCCATTCCTTCACTTTTCCATGTATCATATGGAGAAAGACTGGGAGAAGAGACTGGGATAAAAAGCCTTTGCAGAGGTCAGTCAAATCCCTAGTTCTAGGATATGAGACTTGGATTTGGCGATACTGGGAGTGAGCGAAGCTCCGATCGAAAGAGAGATGGAAATGATGGGTGTTATTGCGCTATTCAGTGAAGAATACCATCTGGTATTCACGGCTTGGAGCTGCTTGGTCTGAGACATAGAAAAGAGGTCAGTGATGGACATGCGTTTGATGAATTTACTACATTAAATCTAGTGGGTTTTCAAAAATCTGGTGGGTTTACCAAAAAATTGAGGAAGAAGGCCTTAGGGTCATTTTTCAAACTTTAAGGATTCAATTATACCTTTTAATATAAGTTAGGTTTGAAAATATTTTATTTTAACTCTTACAAAATGCACATGAACAACTTAACGGTATTTCGCTAACGACATCCATCAAAAAAACTGTTGCTATAAAAATTTAATACTCGTAGGACCCAAATTTAACAAAAAAATATTAAGAAATTATTAATGTGATCGACTTATAGTCATGGATCCAATGTTGCGATCTGCCCAAAAAAAAAAAAGACAAAACACACCTTTGGGCCACTGTACTTTTTCAAAAGTTGCAATTAGGTCACTGAGACGTCAAAATTTTCGGAGTGACCACTGTACCAGAGTTATCTTGCAATTTAACCCAATTTTTGGAAGGACGTTAAGTTTGGTCGTTAACTTTGGTTAAATACCTATTTTGCCCTCGTCTTCATCATCCTCATCATCAGTTTCAACGGTTGTCAGCCTCATCATCATCAGATCTAAAATCAGAGAGAATTGCAGATGGACAATGGCAAACCCAGATGGATATTGAGTAAATATACAAAAACATAAACAAAAAATTCATGAATTGGTGGGTTTGATTTCCAGATCTAGTGGACTTTTCAAAGCAAATCCATCTCAATGAGGAAAAGCCCTTTTCACAATGATCAAAAGTTGAAGACAGGTGGAGCAGACGGAGTTTCCCATTCTCTAGATCCGAACCCTTGGTCGCGATGATGGAAGAAGTCGCGCTGAAGCAGCCGATTCTGAGCTCACCTCGAGACTCCTACACAGGTCTTGAACTTGAATAGACCGAAATCTTTCATCCTCACTAGCCAATCACCGCACATGCGTCCTTCACTCACTAAGACCCGTCTTTTGTTCTCCCCCAGAAATGGTGGAAAAAAGGTGAGAAAAGAGATTTCAGAAAGAGGCGAGAGAAGAGATCTCAGAGCCCTACTTGAGATTGCTTTCGTGGTCCTTGAGATTGCTTCTTTGAAATATGGGTCTAGCTCGTACTAGTTCTGCTTGTGTCGACGGAGGCGAGAGAAGATATCTCAAAGCCAGACCTTGCAGAATCGATGGCCGTCGTGTCTAACACACTGAACAACAATGTATCTTCATCTTCTTCAACTTTCTCTCTATAGATTCTTCCAATCGATGAACTGAATAGACCTTGTAGAATCCATGGCCGCTGGGGTATGTCTTGTTTCCAGTTAAAATCTGCTGACAGCAGCCAAACTGAAATTTCTGGGGATTTGGGATTTGGAATTTATGGCCTTATGGGCATGGATTGCATTGTAATTGATTTATATATATGTTCTTCAATTTTCATACAAGAATTAGGTTTTTGGAATTAATTTGTGGGTATTAATTTGAGATTTAGAATTTATCGGTATTAATTTGAGATTTGTTTTAATTGATCATAGAAGATGAGGATGATGAAGACGAGAGCAAAATAGGTATTTAACCTAAGTTAATATTCAAACTTAACATCCATCTAAAAATTGGGTTAAATTGCAAGATAACTCTGGTACAATGGTCAATTCGAAAGTTTTGACGTCTCAGTGGCCTAATTGCAACTTTTAGAAAAATACGGCCCAAAGGTGTGTTTTGCAAAAAAAAAAAAAAAAAACAAAGAGCTTACTAATTTTAGCATTACAACACTGCTACAAGTCACCAATTAATGACCTAATTGTATCAATGGGTTGTCATGTCACAACTTTCCTGAAGCCGCGAGCGGACGTTAAACTGCCACGGCATGGCTTCCCCAATTTAGCACGGCTCTTTTACCAGGCGGCAACTCCTTTCTGCATACCGTCAGTTGGCTTGCTACTCCAACACCGAAAGAAAAATCTTCTGCATACCAAAATTGATTGGAGAAAATGGCGAATTTGCGAAGGGCTCTTTTGTTCACTATCCCTCGAATCCCTAAATCCACAGCCAATCCTTCTCGGGTAGTGATCGCCGAATCTTCCATCCATTCCCAAAACCCTTACAGGTTACGGTTCTTGGACTGAAATGGAACGAGCATTGTTTTCTACCAAGAAAGCACTTGGTATATTCTTATGTATATTTGTTTTCCGCTTGATTTTGATCAATACATTTTCCTCTTTCTTTTGCAATTATTTTATTTTTCAGGCCTATTCCCAACTTATTTTATCGTTTCTATTCTGAGAACGATTCCATCAGTTCGTCAGATATCGACCTCTCCAACGAAGAAAGCAAAAGGCG
The DNA here is from genome assembly GCA_013146195.2 of Codonopsis lanceolata. Taxonomy (NCBI): domain Eukaryota; kingdom Viridiplantae; phylum Streptophyta; class Magnoliopsida; order Asterales; family Campanulaceae; genus Codonopsis; species Codonopsis lanceolata. Next base: position 485,379 of record JABEVN020000011.1, on the reverse strand, counting down.
CCTTTTAAACAGGTTCCCCTTTCGAATAACTAATACATTTTCGCATAAGATTCAGGCTTTCCGACGATTGTTTCCGGTTTGTAATGTAATGTAGGGATTGTTGTTTCTGAATAGGCTGGTTTATAGAAGCAAACAGAGAGGGTATCTGGAGCTGGACCTGGTTTTGGGGGGATGGGTGGAGGACCATATTCGCTCCTTGGACGAAAATGGAATCAAAGCTCTTGTTGATGTCCTCAATCTGGTGGGTGAAACTTCTCTCTAGGTCTACAGCATTGTGTATTTGCTGCTTGGTTTTATTAGGCTTTTGTTTATTTACCATATTTATTGTTGTCTTGGAACTTCAGTTTGATCTCAAAGTTCCTGCTATTGCTCATACCAAGGGGTGGGAGAGATGTCAAGGGCATCAAACACTTTGAGGTCCTTAGTTTCAATCCCTATACCAACAAGGTGTCATACCTATTTATCGAAAAAAAAAAGTTCCTGCTATTGCCGATTTGTTTTGGTCTTTTGCGAAAGTAGGCAATGTTATGTGGAAAGTAGAATCATATGAAGTCGATCAACGGCTTTGAAGGATATACTACGAATTTGATATCTGAGTGATCATAAATTACCTTGTACGAATTCAATCCTTGAGTGAAGTGGAAGATTTTCGACTTGAGCTACGATCTTCGTATGTCACGAGCAATAATCCTGCAACCTTTCTCGTAACTTTTCTCGTCAGATTAATATCACGTAGCACGAATATCAATCTTCTCGTTATCATGTAGTACAAATATCAATCTCTAATTCCGCAAATCCAAGACACCGCAAATCTAAGCCGCTCGATGGAGTATTTGGTGAGATAGTATATAGGAGAAAGAGAGAGGGGGCGGCTGTTTCCAATGTAGACGTATTCTTCCTCTTAGACGTGCTATTACTGACTTAGGGGCCGTTTGGTAGTCATACAAGAATAGGCGTATTATTAATCCGGGTACTGTTAGTGCCCTTACTATTATGATTAATAATCCTGTTTTTAATTTTTAATAATATCATGATGTTTGGTAGCACCATGATTAGACTCTAATCCTGTCCTTGATATAATATGATGTTTGGTAGCACTAAGATATGAGTTAGTATTATTAATTTTTTTCCAACAATAACCCTTATACAATCATCAAACATATGCATAAATTGAATATTTTTCAAAATTGTTAAAAGTTTAACTTGAAAAATTATGAACAGCTAGGACAAAAAAAATCAAATTTTTTAAAACTTTCTTTTTTGTTTCTTAACTTGACTTCTCGTTTTTAAAGCAAAAAAAAATTGGGCTACATGTCCCACATAATTTCAACAACCCAGTAACAAAATTAAAAAAAAAATTGATAGGTAAATGTGACCCCTTGTTGGTACGAGAATTGGAACCAAGGAGCTTAAGGTCTTTGCCTGAGTGCCTTTACCATCTCTCCCACCCCTTGGGGTCATAAAAAATAAAATTACACTCACTTGCCCCACAATCTCAACAAATCAATAGGAAAATCGGATTTCACATTAACATGATATACTACAAGATAATTTAAAACCCACAAAATACCAACAATGCAACTCTGCAATTTTATATATAAAAAAACCGATATAATTCGAAGTATCAACAGTCTTCAATCCAAAAACCACCACCAACATAATCAATTCAAATCAACATACATAATCCTGGAAAAAACCAACATAATCCAAAAAATGACACCAACCTAAACGTGACATGGGGGGGCGGAGTTGAAATTAATTATTATTGTTTTTAAGAATCAACTTTACCATCTCCATGCGAGTTTCATCACTTTTAAAGCCACGAAAGGCGAGGCTTTCAAGCCAATTGATATGCTACGAACACCTGTTCTGTAAGAGGCAATCCAAGAGGTTCAAGTAGATCATCAAGTTGCTCCCTCTTATTACTTTGGTCTTTTTCATGCCCGAAACGATCAACCATTGCTTGTAGTGAATCTGCAACTCGTTCTATTGCTTTTGAACTATTTTCTAGATTTTTGTTCAATTCCTTACCTATTTCTTCATTCACCCTTTTACGCTTCCTTGGCTCTAGTCCAGATTTCTTGGCTAACTTATTTTGAGTAACACATACTGAAGCATCTATGCCCTCAAGTCCCACCTCAGGGGCATCCAAATCATGAACATCAGTAGTAGTTTGTTTGCAGCATCAATAGGAGTCTCACTAAACTCTTCGCGCCCTATCGTTGTCCCATAATTTGCACCAGTCAGTCAGGGAAGGACTTCGTTCCAAGTATTCTTACACTTTTCTCTTTCTATGAACATTAAAATTAGTTAGACATATATTTGTAATGTGAATTTGTTGGTTGTAACAACGTATAACACCTTTATATAGTGATTCCGACATCCTCTTCATCGTTCGTTACCATGTTGTGATTGTTGCTCCAACCAAATCCCGAGAGACCCACCATCGATATATAAGACCATGATACTTTTTTCAATCTTTCACCTTGGATTCGATGTGTGGGTTTGCTTTTAAATCCACACCTGAAATTTTCTTTTTTATATCTACTTCAAGTTGCTTAAGATAACCGTTCTTGAAATTTCCATCTTACTTCCAAGTATGATTATTTATTTCTAAAAAACACTCCATCAACACTCCTCTCTTGCAGACTATATCCTCCTCGTTCCTCTTTGGGAGGTGGCATCATTGGACTTGTTATGTGGAGGTGCCATAGCTATTGAAATTTAAACAAACCACATAAGCAATAAAATCAAATTTTTCAAGTTCATGGACACATGCATTCTTGAGAGGAGATGTCATATAATAACAATGCTATTATATCATGTTTGTATTAAATTAATACAAATCAAATACATGTCTAGAAAAAAGAAATGTTTGTATTAAATTAAAATTCAATATGAACTCAAAATATAGCAAAATTCCAATACAAAACAACTACGACATAACTTGAACTAAATAATGCTGAAAATGTAGCAAGCATCACAACGACATTGAGGACCTCGTTGAAGTAGTTGCTAACAGTTTGTCCAAATCTCCTCATGTTATATGCTATGATTCTATTTTTTTGTGATGTGCAAGAATGACTAAAAATATAGCTACTTTCTCTTCTATTAATACATACCTAGAGTCGGATACCCCTTTCTCCCTAAGCATATCACAAATGACTATGAATGTGTGTCTATTCATTCGCAAGTTGTTGATGCAAGACGTTTCAGATTCTATAACCAACGTATCAATTTCTTCAACTTACCTCAGAATCTTATCAAATATTGTATATAAACGCATGTCATCATTTTCGAAAAATTCATTTTCATTCATGTAGGTAACAACGATAGTCATCATGTTGTAAAAATTGATATCTCTTCTTGTACAAGAATCCTTATTCTTGTAGGTCAAGTTAAGTTAATCCCGAACCCCTTCGGATTAGGAAACTAACTTACCATAATAATATAACTTGGAGTCCATGTGAGCGGATATAATTAATCGGGCCACGAGCCCAATTACTAACAAGCTGCATTATGACATACGTAATCTGCTACTGCTCCAGCGATTGGATAAGCCAAATTCATTGGACTGTTTCATATTAACGGTGATTTACTCCGAAGACTAGTTGCTTACGCTGACACCATTCACCTTTTAGCTGACTTACCACAGCTCATGTCCCATGTCCAGGCTTAGATATATAAGTGCCTCTAATCTGGATGTCTAGAATTGCACAAAACAGTTATGTCAACATGCGTCCACTCGACATGCATGTTAGCATACGAAATTAGGATTTCAGTGTTCAAGTAGGATTTTTTATTCATGTACTACTCCAAAGTTTCTCAAGATTTTGGTTTATTATATTAAATCAAGATATGTTCAGAGAATAAAGTACTAAAATAGTTTATGTATCTTTATGAAATATTATCCTTATATAGCCGTGTCCTTATGTCTTGAGTTTTGAAGGTATTTGTGTCCAGTGGTGAGGGGGCCAAGGACCTTAGGGCCAAAAGGGGCCATGGCCATTTCGGCCTTTTAAAATAATTCTAGTACTGTAATGCATGAGTTGTTGAGTTTCATCATTTTTTGGGAAAGTTCCATGCTAGGTAGAAGAAAATAATAGTTGACTTAGTTAAATATTATTAATTTATTGGTAATAGCAACTAACTATAAATAAAAGGAAATGATATTTTATTAATTTGGGTATGCTAGCTATTGTTTATTAGTATAAAAAAGTGCAATAAATAAATTATGAGTGAAGGAGTGTTAATCACTGAAAATAATATTATTAGAGTATATATGGCCCGTGTGGAATCAAAATCCTAGCTTCGCCACTGTCCATGTGTGACACCACACGGCCTCATCAACCCCCATAAGATCCCGTCCTTGTCCATTTATTATTGATAAGCTCCCACCGTCCTACATATAACTTGCATGATTTTCTCCGTATAATTAAGAATTAAACACTCTTTTTGGATGTTAAATACCTTCAAGTGCATGTGGAGGCCAGACTTAAAACATGACTCCATCCATCTTTTTATATTCTTTCTAGAAAATATTATTTGTCTCTTGTTTTAAGTCCTCGACCATTGTCGTTAGGATTTGGATGCATGCCTGTCATTTTGGGGCATGCTCCCGGAACTCTTGAGAAAAACCAGCATGATTTGCTACATTGATTTAATACGAAGTTTTGTCTTCTGCCCTTTGGATTTCATTCACTATACATGTTCTAATTTACAAAACATTTTTTTTCAGAAATATTTTTTTCTCCTTCATCCATTGTTGATTGATTCTGTAGAGAAAGTCTATAATTTTCTGGCATCATGTAGAAAGATATAAGGTCTACAATTATGTGATTCTTGATGCATTTTCCGAATGGCTGGCGTTTTATTGGATAAAAGGGTAGACATGCACATCCGGTTCACGGTTCCGGAACCGGTGGTTCTTGGCAAAGGTTTTTGTGAACCGGATTCGAACCGTGAACCTTCACGGTTCGGTTCGGAACGATTCACCGGTTCCATGGTTCCGAATTTTTAATTTTTTTAGCATTTTTAAAAAATATTTATGGTTTTTATTTTTATATTTTTAAAAACTATCTTTAAACCCTCGTAAACTTTGTGTAAAATATTTTATTTTTATTTTTTTAAAAACTATCTTTAAACCTTCGTAAACTTTGTGTAAACTATTTTTAAATTTTTAAAAGTAACCAAAAGTAATTATTTTAAATATTTTATACTTTGTAAAATAACAAAAGTATTTTGTAAAAAAACATGGGCAAAGAGTTTTGAGAGAATTGGAGAGATTAGAAGCAGAAAAAAATTGAAGAGGGAGCGAGAGTATTTATAGGTTAGGAAAAAAAAAAGAAAAAAAAATCATCAAAAACACCAAAAAACCGCCGGTTCACGGAAAAAAGGTTTTGGCGAACCTTAATTGAACCGGTGAACCTCCGGTTCTGGTTCTTCACGGTTCGAACCGCGAACCTTGTGTGCATGTCTATAAAAGGGTAGGTAGATTCATAAGTGCATTTCTAATGTTGGATTTTCTTTTCTGGCAAGTGGGTCAAGGTTTTCTTTTTTGTCTTTTTTTGGAAAAACCAGACATCTCTGACAGGTTTCCTGCACCCTGTTTCCGTCCTTGTTGTTCTGCTGGATCAGCGAGGGGAACCTAGTTGGGGTGAGAGGAGATCCTGTAGTTATTTCCTGTTTGCTGCTTGGTGTTGCCATCTTTTTTTGGAGGCTGATGTGGACCAAATATGTTACGTGAGTAGTCTCTCGTTTGAATTGAGAGTGTCTTGGTTGAAAGTCAGTTTGAGTAATGTGAGAAGTTCCAGTGTTGAGCTTCAGAAGATTGAGTAGCGAGTTGGTGTGTTGGCAGTAGGATTCATGGTCTTTTATAGTAACTCTTAAAGGTTTTCCATTAGGCTGCTTTTCCAGGTCCGATCTCTATCATATGTAGTGATTGAGATGTGAGTGGAGACTCCACAAGCTGGAATCGCCAATATTCATTGAAAGCTAGTAAGTTAAGTTTATTTAAAAGCACAATATGTGGGAGGGTTTGAACTTTTAATGTATCATGTGTGAGGCCTTGTGACGAGACTTTGGTGGCACATTTGAAAGGACTAGGATGATTTTCAAAGGCATGGCTTATACAGTTTATCCGAGCTAGACCATGGTTTACTTGAGGTGGATGGTAGTCTACCATGGAATTAGAGGTCAATCAAATTCAATGCCGTCTCTTTTTTAATTTTGTTGATCTTGTTGTACTGCAGGAAAATCCTGATCTGTGGAAGTGGCTGACTGGGCAGGAGCAACCACCGGAGGCAATCAACAAAAATCCTGTGAGACATTAGATAAAAGACGAAATTTCACATTCTTCCTGTTTTCTTTCTTTTTCTTTTGTATGTGTTGCTTGTGTATGCGTATGTGTCTGTGTGGGTGGGTTAGGGTTCTTCCAAATTAAATTGAATTGTCTGTTCATTTGACTATTTCCGATCATAATAGGTCTTTGTTGCTGTGCACAAGAAGGTTATGGACAACCTCAACAGCCATGCTTCTCCTGATACACGGGCCAATCCTGGCAAGCCGTGGGTGAGGGGATGGGATGATTTCAAGAAAGGTCGAGATAGCCCTATAGTCGGCAATCAGTAGCTCTTTTGAAGCTGCAGGGTTCATAAGAATTTCTGTAATACTCTGTGGAAAATAAAGAATAAGCATGTAATAACCATAATTCATAATGTATTTGCTGTAGCATATATCCCTAGCTCTAATAAGGAGGCTAGGGCACCCAGGCATACATCCCTAACTTGAGTTCGACTCTTAACGAGGGTAATTTCCTTTATTTTATTATTTGGACTTAAAGGGTGGGAGAGATGGCAACGGCATCACGCAAGGACCTTGAGTTTTTCGGTTTCAATGAGGCATATGGGAGCATTCCCTTAAGCATATGTATATTTTTCGAAGGCGCATATCTTTATTAGAAACTTTTATCTCAATTATTATGGCAACTAAACACTACTGTTGTGGTTTCTCTCAGGTAAGTACACGCTTTTTTGCACTACTGGTTAAAATTGGTGATGACTAATTTTTGACCTAGTTTTGATCGAGGTTCCATTGGTTAGAAATGGAAAGAAGTTTCAAACTGAGTCTGCAAATCGAGTAGATTAAGTTAGTGTATTTATTTTCTTGAAACTAATTTCAGGTGAATAAGAAATTAATGTTCAGAGTAAGCAATTTGACATTATAGTTGAAGATATGTTTAATATATAATTTGGTTCTTGAACTAAACACTTTAAATTGGGGAGAATTGTATAAAAAACCCTGACCTAATTTGGTCATTCCAAATTGAGTCGTGTCCATTTTTTTATTTACACATTTAACCATAACCTATTTTTTTTGTTCTAATTAAAACCTTCCGTCTATAAACTTGTTAAATGACTAACGACTTGCTGAATAGGATGTTTGAATCCAAAAAACTACTTTCCCGCCAATTTTATTTCATTATAAACTTTGTACAAATTTTGTAATTTCATAACAAAACCCTAGGCTTAAAAAAAAACCCTAAAATTTATTTTGATCAAATCATGCCTTAAAATTTAAAAGAAATAGTTATTTATATACCCATTTCATTTTTAAAAATATTTTTATTGCTCGTCTATTTTTGAATATTTAAATATATTAAATAGTGAATATATTGACCCTAAGGGGTCTACCAACGGTAAAGCTGGGGAAAGGTTTACAAAAAAATAAATTATAATATATTAATATTTATATTTGTGTTAATTGATTTTTCTTAAATGATATGTCAGGTCAAATGTATTAAAAACATATGTAATAGTGTTGTACTTATAAAAGTTTATCGCATATACTCCCTTCGTCCCAAATTTATTTTTTGATTTGACCTGACACACGAATTAAAAAATAATAATTGACTTGGTTATTAATATGATGTAGTGCGTAGTTTACTCTTACGGGAAATTGTTGGTCGGCCCGTTTTAAAATTGACTTAATTCTCAATTTAGTCACCCTACTATTTCGAAAAGTCCACTAAGCTCGCCCTACAATTTTTTTTCCTCACCGCCTCTGACCAACCCTCCTGATCCCAAAGATTTCTCGTAGAAGTTATTCCCCCATTCAGACCATCTTCACCATCTTCGACTCACACAAATGAACGCCGCAGATTGCCTAATTTCCGTCGTCGCATATTTCTTACTGATGTGGCAAAATCACAGCTTGGGCCGTCCGTGTGTTGGGTTGGATATCTGGGCTTGAATCTGCTTCCTTGAACCTGACTAAAAACACAGAAAACCTGAGTAGAAGTGCAAAGCAGGGCCTCGCGAAACCCCTCCGGCGTGAGAGTAAGTATCTTAGGTGGTAGTCAAAAAGCAATTTGACAGAGTGTCGGGGCTCAAGAAAGTGTGTGTACCTTGTTTGTGGTTATTGAGGAATATATATAGTCCCCAATGTCATTGAATCCGTCTAGGATTTAGTTTCCTTAGTTACCCAATCAATCAAGGAGAGAATCCATTGATTTTAGGCATGATAAACAGTTGACCGCGTAAATATAGGAGCAGATAAGGCAGGTTTCCTGCTTGAATGTGGAAACCTTTGACTTGTCTTGAAGAAGAAGCTTCCGATGCTTCCTGCTTGGTATATGCCCGGGCGAGCAAGGCTCTGCCCGGTTATTTGATATGTACTGCTCTGAGGTCGGCGCAGATCCAAGCGGTGGCCCCTGGTCGGGCGGGCAAGGCCGGTGCTCGACCAAGTTTGGGCGAGATGAATCTGATTCTTTGCTCGATGTGAGTGTGGTTCCCGGGCATGGCCCCTGGTCGGTGAGGCAAGGCTTGTGCCCGGCCAGGTTTGGGCGGGAGTTGCACTGCTCGCTGCTTGATGCCTCCATTACTTTACCCGCTAGGCCGACGGGCCCCGTAATAATTATGCTCGTGACTGGCACGTGATGCTAGCTCGTGCTTCGCTCATGACCCGGTTTGGGCCGGGCACATCACTTACCATTCTTCATGCTCAGCACTCTGTCCTAATCTCCGTCGTCACCTACTTCCTGTGTATGCCAAGAGAAAAGTAGTGGTTTTGTTGATTGTATGTGTAGGTACCCATGGCAGCCAAGGGTAGGACTGGAAATACAAGAGCTTTCATGGCAACCCAAACGAGGCAGATGCACCAAACTGAAGAACAATTTGTAAAATTTTTGACTCTTGAATGCTATGCATGGAGATTTGAGTGCCGCGAGAGATGCCATGATTGAAAAGACCTTGAATCTGATGTAGATCGAAGGTATCTTTTTCTCCGACGAAGCCTTCCAATTAGAATGAACTCTACCAATAAATTGACATAGCACGGAAGGGTTTGATTTTGAGGAACAAAAGAAGTGAGAACTGAATCTATCTTGAAAACAAATGGGCATTCGAGATCCTTGGTAGCAGCTACAAAGCTAGATGGCAGATCTTTAGTGGCTTATGCTTGTGGCGTGGAGGATGGATACATATTATCTTCTTTTTCATTATTTTAATTCTAATAAGGATGTCAAGTTTGAGGTTAATTGGTCTTCAATTTAAATTATCTAACAATCAAATATTATTTATGAAATATTTCAATTTTGATTTGATCTTTGTTACAAAAAATGAATTATTGCATTAAAATTTTAATAAAATTTATTTTATTTGAAAATTTCAAGCTAAAGAATTTATTTACTGCTATAAAAGCCAATATAAAAATATATGTTACTACTGTTGCATTTAAAAAAAAAAATTAAGGGCATTTTCAGGTTTTCAAACAAAAAAAATTTCATCTAAAAATATTGATATAGTGATGAACGTGATTCTTATGTCTAAGTATAGTGATTAAAGTGTGAAAGAAATTATAGAGTGAGTTTAGCGGACTTTTCGAAATAGTAGGGTGACTAAATTCAGAATTAAGACAATTTTAAAACGGGACCGACCAACAATTTCCTGTAAAAGTAAACTACACACTACATCATATTAATAACTAAGTCAATTGTTTTTTTAATCCGTGTGTCAGGTCAAATCAAAAAATAAATTGGGGCTAAGGTAGTATATGCGATAAACTTTAATAAGTACAACATTATTACATATGTTTTTAATACATTTGACCCGACATATCGTTTAAAAAAATCAAGTAACACAAATATAAATATAGATATATTATACATTATTTTTTTGTAAACTTTTCCCCATCTCTACCATTGGTAGACCCCTTAGGGTCAATATATTCACTATTTAATATATTTAAATACTCCAAAATAGACAAACAATAAAAATATATTTTTAAATGAAATGGATATATAAATAACTATTTATTTTAAAATTTAAGGCTTGATTTGGTCAAAATAAAATTTAGGGTTTTTTTAGGTCTACGGTTTTTTATGAAATTACAAAATTTGTACAAGATTTATAATGAAATAAAATTGGCGAGAAAGTAGTTTTTGAATTCAACGTTAAGATTTTTCTCCCGCCAAGTCCACGTAGGATGCCGCATAAGCATCATACTCAGCAAGCGTTAGTCATTTAACGTGTTTATAGATGGAAAGTTTTAATTGGAACAAAAAAATAGGCTATGGTTAACTGTGTAAATAAAAAATGGGCATGACTCATTTTGGAACGACCAAAATAGGTCAGGTTTTTTTAATGCAATTTTCCCAGTTAAATTGATTTGGTTCAATCTTTTTGGCACTTCCTATTTTGGTCCTTAAACTCAAGTTTTGGCCTTCAGTTAGTCTCTCATCTCGCGTATGTTAACTTTTCCGTCAAATTTTCAATTTAATGACATAATTACCCTTGTGGATGGTGACTGAGATTGCTAAGTGGTAGAAAATGTTAAGATAAAATAAAAAATTGGTTGAAAGGGTTAAAAGGATTATATTCTTTTAATTTTAACCTTTTCCATCCAAAAAACAATTATTTTATAAAGTCAACTTAAGTTTTGTGAAAAATATATTTTGATGGGTATTTAATCCTTTTTTGGGTAGAGAATGTAATTAGATTTAATAAATTCAAACTAAATACAAAAAATATAATATTTTTTTAATTCTCCCTTTCGTTTATATTTGCCTTCTCTCCCCTTCCCCCACAGGACTGGATTCCACCAAGATAGCATAAACTTGATTTTCGATAATTATGTTCATGACTGATCACGCCATAATGAGGGGGTGACTAAGCTGGTAGTCCACGTAATGGACCGGAGCTGACATATCCGGCTCTTGATGGTCACGTCGGTATATGTGGGTACCGGGGGTACCAAGTTTGTTAGGATATCTGGGCTTTGTACTTGCTCTTGGTTGTTGGATACCTAAAAAGAGAACTACCGTTAGGGTGCTGGGGGTTTCCCAGCTACAGCTCTCCGGTGTGAGAGTCGGTAATAAGGGAATTATGTATGTGCCGGAGTCAGGCGTTCCCTTAAGCTTCCGGTAAGTGATTTGATAGAAATCTCTTTGTGTATCTTGTATGCAACAGGCTCTTTGGTTAAGCTTAGAATGCAAAGTAAATCTTACCTTTCTTCAAGGGAAAGGTTTCCTTTTATAGTAACTTAGATTTGGGGTCATGATTGGCCTGAGGGTCCCTGATGGTGGGACTTGTTCCCTGGTCGGCTTGCTGGCAGTTCCTGAGTGGTTAACAGGTTGCGTGTGATATGCAATTGTAGGCGGTCTAATGAGCCGATAAGGTGTGGCGGCTTGCATGGCTTGCCCAGCTCTTGTGGGGAAGGCATCTGGATACTATGTATAGGCTATGGGCTAAACCTGTCTTGTCTCAGAAGAGTTGTCAGCCGAGCATAGGTGATCCTTGTCCGTGTAGTCGGGTGTTGTGCATGATCGCCAATAATGGTCGTCTGATTGATGGTCACCGATGATGGTCGGTCGGTTAATGGTCCTCGGCCTTTGGTGCAGTGGGACCTGCCCAAGTCTGACTGGACTCCACGTGGTCGTCCCACGTAGGAGGACCCAGGTCGGGTCCCTTCAATGACCCACTCGAAAAAATTAAATCATCAAGACTTTTGGGGGAGAATTCGGCAATGCAATTAGGGAAGGGGGAGGTTTCCGCCATTTTTGTGTGTGTGTCAGAGAGAGAAAGAGAGAGAGAGAGAGGCTACGTAGGTTGGTTGGAACTGGGTGGCGGGTGGGAAAGGGAAGAGGTTTCTGGAAGAAGGGGGATTTCGTCGACCATGTACGAGTGCTCCCTTTCTTTTCTTAGTGAGAATTCCTATAGGATCCGCTGCTGTAGTGCAAATTTCACCTTGTTACAAGAAGATGTACGGGAGATCTTTCTTCCAAGTCACTATTATTCCGCGCACTAAAGCGCAAGAGCTCAATTTTCCAGAGAAACGCTTTTCTCAAGTGACCGCAATGGTTGTTGCGCGCGCGCGTGTGTGTGTGTGAGTGAGAGAGAGAGGTTAGGCTGGGTGGTGAATGGGGAAGGAAAGAGTTTTATGGATGAAAGAGGAATTATGTCATGGCTTCGACCTATTCTTTTTCTTGCACTTACTTTCCTTGGGCAAATGGTGGAGGGAAATCTATAAGGTTCTGACTGGAATGAGATAATAGCTCTACACAATCATCCTTCAATTTTGGCATTGTCTTTCTCTTTCTCTCGACAGTAGCAGCAATTTTATGATTGGCTTGGACACAGACGCTGTTCTCATCTCGTCTGCCAAAAGGACGAAAGGAAAGGTTCTCCGTGATACCGAAATGAAAGAAAAGGGTAGAGCTCGCCCAGAAGAAGATGTACCTTTTCCTTTTTCCTTATCTTTCTCAATCCCTGGGGCAAAAGACATAGAATGCCTACCACAATGAAGACTTCTCCGGTTCCTTTGTGAGTAGGGGTGGCAAAATGAGTGTTATGGATCAATGGATAATAGGCCATTATCCATGGATAACCATGGATAATGGCCTATTATCCATTGATCCATAACACCCATTTTGCCACCCCTATTTGTGAGAGAGAAGGGGGGTAGGTACGGTGATTGGAAATGGGTAGCAGGTGGGGAAGGGGTTTGCTTTATTTTTTTCTTTATTATATTTGGCTTTGGGACACCAGATCCAACAATGTTATTCACGTCTGCCATTGTCCTATGTCATCACCATTACTAGGGTATAAAAGTATTTTTGTTCAAATTTTAACGTGAAAATTAACGAAAGTCACACGAAGGACTAACTGAAGGCCAAAACTTGAGTTGAACGACCAAAATAAGAAGTGTTAAAGAGGTTGAACCAAATCAATTTAAATTATTTAGTTAATGGACCAACTTATATATTAAACCTTGAAGATAATATGGTAAAGTTAAGTGCAAAGGTGCTTTATTAAAAGGCTCACTTTAGGGAGGTGCAGCTAAAGTGCTCTCTCCCGGATTCTTGTCTAAAAAAGTCTCAGGAATCAAGTAGTCCACTTAAGACTTTTGTAATCGTTGTGTTGTGATTTTAAAGTTAGAAAGTTGTAGTCGTAGGTCGTGAGCACAAAATACAAAGCAATTTCGTCGAGAAAGATAATAACTTTTGTCTCGACTTTTGCCTATTGTGTTTTGTTTGCCATTTTCAAGAATACACCACCAAATCCCAACATATATGACTTGTCTTTGTTTTGACAAACTAAAATTTTGTTACGAAGAAATTTCATGTCTTTACATCAAGTGAAACTTCAAATCCAATATCTCCCTATTTGATTCAGTCGATCCTATGGTTCTCACAAATGCAGTAGTTTTTAAATGCATATATATAGTTTTTAAGGCATATTACATCATTAGTCCCTGAATTTTAAGAAAATTTACTAGCAGTCCTTGTACAACGCAAATACACGTCACGGGCCAAAGAATACAGATTTTGAACAATGGTAGTCCCTGACCCTAACTCTGTTAGTTGAAATGCCGTAAAGTCAACAAAATAGGGGTTGTGTGTAACATCATCAAAACTAGAGGGTCATGTACAAATTGCAAACAATTGCAATCCAAAATTGGAATAAGAAGGGGTCACATTGTCAATAAAATAAATAATAGAAAGCTCCTCTTTCTCATCGACCTGAATTTCCTCTTTGATCATGGTCAAAGTATTCCGATGATGGTGTTTCTTCATCTCTGTTGACAGTTCCATTCGAGCTATTTATGCCTTCACCACCATCATCTTCCCCTCACCGTCCATCACTGTAGTCCTTTTTTTTCAAAACCCATTTATTCATTCTTCCGAGCATCCCCGTCAATCAATTCTTTCAAAAATACCAACTACGAATTGAAAGCTTCACATTGGCGGAGGCTTCAACGATCACAATCAGATTCCCTTCGTCACAGCAACCGACACTCGACATGTTACCACAATTACTCTCCCAACTCAATCTGATTCCGCTTTGCTATGATTTCAGTTCTCGTCATTGAATTTGGCCTCTTCTGCTGCATTGACGAGAACTGTGGTCGATGATTCGGCGAAGAGTTCTGTTGTCAATTTCAATTTCTTTGAAGAGAAGTCGTCTATTCAAATCAAGGCTCGCAAGGAAATGAGTTTGGGTTGTTTGCCTTCAGAATCAATTGTTTAGTTCCTTAAACTTCAGTATTGGGTAAAAATTTGAAATATGGGTTTTAACCCAAATGTCGTCGAAGCTTGATGGAAATCAAACACCAAAAACTCAGTTAATGACCTTCTCGACAAGGACATTGACCTTTATATCACACACCAATGATAATTCCAAGAAGCATAATCCATAAGACATTGTGGATTCTTATCTGGAGTTATCTGCCTCATCGATCTTTTTGCAATCGGTTTTGTTTCCCTCTTCTATAAGATTAGCATTTGCTGGTCAAATTCCCAACTGAATAGAATCTTAATTGAAAATGGCATTCAAGAGTACTAAATTGATTTATGATGCAACTTTAGCTTTGGCTAGTTTCCACGTAGCAATGGCGGGAGATCCAGACATCCTTTCCGACTTCACAATCGCACTTGACACCAACATTACAGACCCGAGCTATTTCACCTTCGCTAGGATATGCGATATAGTTAGAGCAGAGCCCTCAACTACTTTCAAGGCTGTGAAAGCAAATATGGCTAAATTCCCAGCTGTGAGTGCCTCGATTTTCGACAGATTCCCCAGCTACCGAGAAGCGGGTGGTTTTAAAATCTTTTTAAAGCGCGTGGGAATACGCCCAGCCTCATTTTTGGACTCAAAATGTGATCAACAGAGTCGTCATCTTTATTTTAAGGAAAACAAAGAAAAACAAAAAATAACCAGATTTGTATGGGTTCGGGGGCTAAGTTACGAGTTAGGAAGGGGTTAGACACCCAACTCGCCATTTCTGTCTCACAATGAGTTTATCAATATGTTTATTTTATTTTATACACTTTGTCTCAGAATAATACATTTATATACGATAGAAAGAAATAAACAGAAATAACTTTACACTTATTAAAGAAAAGAAAACAAAATAACTGAAATAATATAATTTAGAGAATAATTACAACATTTTTATAAGCTATTTTAGGAATAAAATAGCTATGCTAGAGACACACTTTATTTATTT
Source organism: Codonopsis lanceolata (assembly GCA_013146195.2). Classification (NCBI taxonomy): domain Eukaryota; kingdom Viridiplantae; phylum Streptophyta; class Magnoliopsida; order Asterales; family Campanulaceae; genus Codonopsis; species Codonopsis lanceolata. Next base: position 469,872 of record JABEVN020000011.1, on the reverse strand, counting down.
TTACACGTATAAGCAGGAAAGAAACTAATTAAACTATCAAAAAATACAGCTACTTTACATTAAAGTAAAGACATAAATAAACTAATTAAAAAAGAAGAAAAATATAACCATTGTTACATTTAAGTAAGAACGGAAAGGAAACTAATTTAATGAAAATGAAATATAACTATTATTACATTAAAGTATAAATCGAAATGAAACTTAATTAGATATTTATATTTAATTTATAGATTATAATAGATAACTACGGGGACTGAACTTACCTCTCGGAACGTGAGTATCTGAATCCGGTATGCCTGGGCTTAAGCCCACTAGGCGGTTTTGGATGTGTTTCCCCTGTCCTTTTGAGAAAGGACGTCTTTTTTCTTTTGATGTTGTTGGATTTCGGGCAGCGTGGCTGCTCCGTTTAGTTGCTTTTCGCCTCGTGATCCGGGCGGCACAACTGCTTGCTTTTGCTTGCTTGCTTTGCGTGCTTGCTGAGTTCGAAATCGGGCAGAGCAACGCTTGCTTTTGCTTGATTTTGACGTCTGGATTTGGGCAAAGCGACTGCTTGCTTTTGCTTGATATTGCGTCTTGAATCGGGCAGAACAACTGCTTGCTTCGGCTGGATTTGACGTCTGGATTCGGGTAGGGCAACTGCTCTTTTTTGGATTTTGGAACCAGTGAAATAAGGCAGAAACCTAGTTGGGTAGCTAGGGTTCACTTTGGCCAAAGAATTTTAGTGTTTGGGGGAGATTTGGCAGAGCTTCAGGGCTGGAGAAGAAATAACATCAGCGTTCTCTCGGGAGAACTTTCACAAACTGTTGCGTGATGTGTGCCCAAAATTCTGAAGTCGGGAGGCTTCATTTGTAACCGAGGATTGTGGATTCCTTCGCTGTTAAGTATCATCCATCAGGCCTGAGCAATTTGTACCGCGTGTTGAGAGAATTGTACCAAAAGGCAAAAGCTACAGTGCAAGGGGTAAAGTGGGCGCGTCGCCTATCTTGGGGCAGCGCCCATGCCTTTTTCCTTTCCAATTTTGGCACTTTGGCCCCCTGCAATCCACTGTTTATACATTCTTCTTTTCTTTTGCATCTTTTACATTTTAAACCCTGTAACTTGACATCCATTAGTCCTTTTAACATGTCTTGATATTTTATGGCATGACATACAATAGGGGTACGAAATTGAGATGTCTACACGAGCGCTTTATGGGCAAAATGTTTCATTTGCAGTTCTCGAGTACCCTATTGGTGCTGTCAATCCACAATTACGTGTTTGCAGAAAGAATCAGAATTTGGAATTAGGTTTTAAAAAATTGATTTGTTAATAAACAATTTTGGAACAATTTTGTAATAAAATGTTTACATCGCCCCTTGTTTTGATGAAAATGCACATGGTCCCCCGTTAACGATACTTCAGTTAACGGAGTTAGAGTCAGGGACTACCTGTGTTCAAAATGTACATTCTTTGGTTTGTGGCGTGGATTTGCGTTGTACAAGGACTGATGCTGGACTTTTGCATAGTACATGGACCAATGGTGCATTTAACCCATATATATATATATATATATATATATATATATATATATATATATATATATATATATATATATATATATATATATATATATATATATATATAATGTATAGATGGTAGTTAAATATATAATTTTTTAAAAATAGGATTTAGGAATACTAAATTGTTTTCACCAGTTTGCCGATGGGATCAGCCTAAACCAGATCGAAAGAATGCCAAAAAAAATAAGAGTATTAGAACATCTCCATTGTTGGTTTTTTCTTCTCAAGAAGAAACCAATGGTGGTTTTCTTCTTAGAATGCCATACATGAGAGAGAAAGAAAACTCTTCTTAAATAAGAAGAAAACAAAGGAAGAGAGAGAAAAGAAGAGAGATATAGAAAGAAATCGAGAGAAAGAGTAAGAGAAAAAGAAAGAGAGAGAAAGAGAAAGAGAAAGAGAAAGAGAAAAAGAGTGTTGGGAAGATGTGTTAAGAAGATTATGAATGGAAAGGTAAATTCTTAAATGAAATATAGAGAAAAGTGAGTAGGTGAGAGTGAGACCCAACTAAGATGATGTGTTAAGAAGAATTTGGATGGAGATCCTCTTAATAGATCGACATCTAGTTCAATCGTGAATTGGATCTAACTGAGAGAAGCTCAAAAAGGCAAAACATAAACATGAGCCACCAAACTTTCTCACTTTTTGCAATTCGGCCACCGAAAGTTTGATATTTCTATTTGGGCCATCCAACTTTAGTTCTGTTGCAAGTGACTCCATTTTTTAACGGACTTTAGATTTAGATGTTAAGTTTGAGTCAAATCCCTATTTTACCCTTGTAAAAAGGGGTCTAACTATAAATAATAAAACTTTTGGGTGAAAATGAGGTGTGTGTGAACAATTGAGGAATCTGGGAATTAATAAAATTCCGCCTCCCCTGCCGGTTGTAGAAAAACACCGACTTGCCCAATTACAAAAATTAAAAATTAAAACACTGCACAAATAAGAACAGAAAATTGAAAATCAACAATGCCAAATAGAAATTGAAAAGTAAAATCAAACAAACAAACAAACAAACAATATCAATCCCAACCCATCTCTCCTCAATTTCTCTCTCTCTATAAAACCCCACGCCTGTCTCTTTCTCTCTCTACAAAAAACCCCCAAATTCCACACTAAAACCTAGCAACCCCTCTAATAGATCTTGGTCCTAGCCGGCCCTATGAATATGTAGTACACTAAATTACTTTCGTAGCTGCTCCGGTGCCCCGACAAGCCGGCGCTGAGTTCGAGAAGCATATGTGGGCGCGTACGGGTAGTAGGATGACAAGATCAGCGGTGTGGATGGAGAATTCGGGCTGCTGCTATTTGCTCCTATGTCGCGTGACGACGGTGGAGGCGGAGGATGATGACGATGGTGGGGTTGATACTCGATGACGTATTGGGTAGGAACATGATTCAGAGGGATGAATATCATCGACCTCATGACCAAATGCATAAAAGAAACAAAGAAACAAGAGCCCCTCTTTCTCCTCGAGTTGGAGGAGCTGCTGGCCGGGGATTTTGGGAGATGGCCCGGTTGGAGGCGGAGAACAAATCTGGGAGATGGATCAGGCAGAGATGGTAGTTTTTTAGCCGGAATCCTGTTGCTGGATTTGAGGGAGATGGGTGAAGACTGGGGCAGCGAAGTGGATTTAAGAGATCGCAGAGAGAAGAGAGAGGTGGACTCCTTATGGGTTTTCTTCCCCATTTTTTTTAAATGAGCTGTTTTTGGGTTCATCGTTGGGTTTGACCGAAATCAAAGGATATTGGTTTTTTGATTTGACGAGTTTTATGGAATATATGCATTTGTTTTGTTTTGTTTTCCACAGATCTACTTTTCTTCCCCTTTGTTTTTTATTTTCAAGAATCAATAATGAGTTTGAAATCAGAAAAACTTGCCAGATCTACTATTTGTTATACTTACAAAAATTGTTTCCCTACATTATTAATGTGATTAGTCAGGAAACGTTGGTCTGGATCAGTGGAAGAGTGAGAGAGCGGAGAAACCTGATAAGATGATTGAAATCGATGTGGGGAGAGCTTGACAAATCAAATTAGTTTTGAAATTTTTAACGTTGTTTTTCCTTTTTTCCCCTTAAGTTAACGTCTTAGTATAACGCCTCTTAGAAAATGGGCTCGTTTGTATCATAACTAAAGTTAGATGGTCCAAATAGAAAATTCAAGCTTTCGGTTGCCGAATTGCAAAAAGTGAGAAAGTTGGGTGGCCCATTTGTGTGTTTTGTCAGCTAAAAAACAAATAGGGCTGACAAAAGTCCCGTTTTTTCCCGACCCGTCTCGACGCCCGACCCGATCCCGACATTTCCTGATCCGACATATTCCCGATCCCGACTAATTTCGGGATGGTATTCGAAATAATTATCAATCCCATCGGGATTCCCGTCTCGACTTTTTTTTTTTTTAAGAAAAAGGACGACACTCTACGAGATATTATTAAAAACCGAGAAAAAAAAAACTTAAGGGGGACAACCAGCCTAACTTTTATAAATGGGGGGACGGAGGAGACCGACTAAATATATATATATATATATATATATATATATATATATATATATATATATATATATATATATATGTATATTGAAATGTTGTGAGTGTGAGTGTGTATTGTTGTTGAGTGTTGAGTCTTTAAGTAAATCAAGTGAAAATTCCACAACACCGGAGGATTGTTGGTGAATATGATTTGTCAAGCCAAGAGACTATCTTTCAAATAATGTTTATTTTGTGTTTGCTAAAATTACTTAATGATGTTTGTTAAATTTATTTTCACAATGTTGTGGTTTTTTTTGTCTATCACGGTTCTGCATTTAATGCAGCTATTCTCTTGCGAGTAAGAGGTGTATTTTGTTCATAATGACAATTCATCAATACCCACCATTAAGTAAATATTCAAGTATACTTGTAAATATACAGTCTGAAATCTTAATCATGATGAAGATATTTTAAAAATATTTTAGTGTCAGAAGATATTGTTCATAAATATTATAGTCGGGATTACATTTTTTATCTCCCGAACTGGGGATCCCGATACTTATCAGGAATGAGATCGGAAAAGAAATTAAAATCTCAAATTCTATTGGAATAGGATCGGAATGAGGGGTATTGGTACTGGCCCGTCCCGATTCCACCCCTAAAAACAAGACTACTTAGAGTGTCCACAATGGATACTGCTATGAACCCCCTAAAACACTGCCTGCAGTATATGTTAACAAAACTGGAGTCTACAATGAACCCCCAATCGCAATAACCCGTCAAGTGAATCACAAACTATTGCGATTCACTTAGTCGAACAGTAGCAACTCTCTCGCGTCTTTCTCTTTCCTCGCTTGATGAGCTGCCGCTCTTTTCCCTCTATCAGTTCTCCTCATTCTCCTTCCTTCCATCAACCGAAATCATATCACAATCTCCGATAAAAAAAAGAAGAAGAAGAGAAAACTGGTGAGAAAATCCAGATTAACTGGATGACTGCCCGATAATTAATATAGTACAAAAGAAAAATCAAAGCATTCAAGACTCTGTCAACCAAAAACTCATCATTAATGAAAGCTCAATGAATGAAAGATGGATTAGAGAGAAAGATTCAAGTAAGACCCATTTCAACCCAGATTATCCAATCCTTTGATGATCGATTTCTTTCTGGGTTTCATTTTTTCTCGAATGAAGAGGGAGATCCAAGAAAGAAATCTTCACACAAACAAACGAGATCTATGTAATTACCTAGTCGCTCGAACCATCGACGTCGGAGATCGAAGCGCCGAACATTTTGACAGAGAAGATACGAAATTCTTACCCAGTCGACCGGACATGTAGCATATGCAGAGAGAGAGGTGTGGCGAGAGAGAGAGTACATGCGACAGAGCATCAAAAGAGCGGCGATTGGAGTTTGACGCTAGTGGAGTTAACCATTGAGAGAGGGAGATACCATGGGAAGATATGGATTGAAGAAGAGTGGGGAGTGGGGGATTCTTGATAAGGATGAAGGAAATTGCACAATGGAGTAATCTTTTGCTTTAGAGAGAGAGAGAGTGGGGGGGGGGGTTTGGTCTAGAGAGAGAAAAGTGAAGGCAGAGAATTAGAGGGGAGGGTTTTAGAGAGAGAAAAAGGGAAAGTAGAGGAATCTGATGAATCTGAATTGGGTTATAGATCACAGTTGTATGTAGAGAGAGATGGTTGTGTGAGAGAGAAATGAGTTTAATGCAAGAGTGACTAGAGATGTTATTCGGTCCAATCCTAACAGTTTCGGTCCAGTATAGGTTCGTTTTAGGTGATTAGCGATATTCTCCAATAAAAAATCTAATGATTTATGTTCAAACCTGTGGTTTCCAGTCAATGATTAAACTTGTACGTTTTTTTCCATTTACCAGGCTTGTACGTTTTTTTAGCATATTATAATGAAAATGTATTTTAAACATAAATTTTCCTTTCAATTGACACATTCTTTATACAAGATTTTTTTTTCATAGAATATAAAATTTAAAATAAAATATATTTCATTCCAATCATGGTGGAAATAAAAATAAAGAAGATGAAATATATATTGGTAGTTGGATTTGTTAGTTGAGTTTTGAGAGATTTGAGGTTTATAAAGTGTTGTGTATAGATGGTGTTTATTGGAGTGAAATATTTTTTAGAGGGTTGAAAAAATGTAAATAGAACAGAAAAGGAGGTGGCTAGAGTGTGGTATTGGGAGCCACTGCTGTGGATGCTCTTAAGCAACCAAAACTTACCAACGGTTCAGAGCAGACTATACTTTAGGGCATCCACAATGGCCCCTTTTTTGAAACTTCTAAAAGCCATTTTGGAGTTTTTTTTTTCCACACTTAAGCTCACAATGGTTAATTTTTTTCACCCTCTATCCCTAAAACAAGTTAAGTCTCCGTCAAAGTTTGGAGGGACCTTTAGTGGAATAATGATCCACTTTCTCTCTTCTCCATTTTCTTTTTTCTTCTCTACTATTCGTGTAGTTATTATTAATTTAATAAGTTTTATATGGTGCTAAAATTTTAAAAAAATCATTTCTTCAGTAGGAGTTAAGTTTAGATAATAATAAAAAAATATTTTAAACATAAATTTTCTTTCAAATTGACATTTATTTTGAGATAAAATCAATTTTAAAAATTATTAAAACATATATTCCTTCCGTTTTTAAATAATCGTCCTCTTTGACCCGACACACCGTTTAAGAAAAATTAATTGATTGTATTACAAATATTGGTGTAATGTGTGGTTTCATTTAATTATACTACCTTTGTCTTCTTAAATTTTCCTACCGTTGCAAGCTACTGATATGCATATATTATTTTTTTACATTATTATCGTATTACATTATTATCATAAACTTATTATCGATTGTATTACATTATTATCATAAACAAATTGAAATCGATTGCATATTTTTTAATGTGAAATGTGTGTATTGAAAGATTGCATATTTTTTTAATGTGAAATTCTTTTCAACCAAAGGAAATAATTTGTTTTGTGTTCATAATCTATGAGAGGATAAAAAAAAATTATTATTATTATAAACATAAATTGACCATTAAAATGACATATATTTTTAGATTAAAGTAATCGAAATAATTAAAAAAATAAAATATTTTTTTTCCATAGAATATATAATATAAAATATAAATATTTCAATTCAATTGTGTTGGAAAAATAGAAATAAAAAAAGATAAGAAATATGGTGGTAGTTAGTAGAGCTGTTAAGGTGGGTTGGCGGGGCGGGCCAACTCGCAACCCTCTATAACCCGTCATTTGGCGGGGCGGGAGGGGGGGTCAACCCATGAAATGTGGCGGAAACCCACCTTGGGTTATGGGTTAGGCGGTCCAACTCACAAACTTTTTTCCCAATTAATCTAAATAATAAAAATAATCATAAATAACACAAAAAATATCACAATTCATTAAAAAATTATATTTTCTATTATTATATTTTTAATAGTGTTTTCTAACAATTTTCTCTAATATTAATAGTATAAAATGAGAAAAAAAAATAGAAGTAAGAAATTACTTTATCATTACTCTTTTTGTATGTTCTTATAATCATCTTTCTATAAATATTGCGGTTAATATACATTATTCTGACATCTTTAGTTGCTATAAGTGTCACTTTTTGAACAAATTTAAAATCATTGAATAATATTTCAAATATAAAAAATAATCTTACATTTTGAGCGAAAATTATTTAAACTAATTATTTCAAACTTATGACTTGGTTATTTGAAACTAGTATATGGTGGGTCAGCCCGCCCCAATCCACCCCAACCCACCTCAACCCGTAGCCCGTCGTCGCGGGCTCAACCCATTTCACCCACCTCCTAATCGGTTTATATTTTCTTAACCCAACTCACCTTTTTTAAGTGGTGGGGCGGGCCAACCCAATGGGCGCAATCCATTTGGGAAGCTCTAAAAGTTAGGTTTGTTAGTTGTGATGAAATAAATTTAAGGTTTTTAAAGGATTGTATAGAACGTGATTATTAGAGTGAATTTTTTTTTAAATTGTTAAAAAAATATAAAAGGAATAAAAAACGAAATAAACTATAGGGTGATATAGGGTGGTATCGATGGAGATGCACTTGCGAGGGCATATTGGGGTATTCTAATACATAGAATCAGGGGGACTCAGGAAACAGGAGCCTCACTGGCCTCATCCCCTCACCGTTGCAGTCCCAAGCCCTTTCCGAGACCCTGAAAGAGCAGTAATGGCCAATCCATCAATATTCACTTTATTCTCTATCCTCACTTTCCTTTTCTTGGCAGCCTCCATTATCTCGACAGCGTCACTTGAATCAGAGTCCACAGACCCAATTCCAGCCACTTGGCCACTCCAATTCCATTCAATTCTCGTCATCACAAACAATGGAACCCTCCAGAAGACTGACCTCTGGTACGACTGGCCTAACGGCCGCAACTTCAACATCATTCAGAAGCAGTTGGGAGAACTCCTTTATGACCTTGAATGGGATAACGGTACTTCCTATTACTACACCCTGGACGCTAATAAGAAATGTAGGGTAATGCGTTTTCCGGTGGGAATTCTGCGGCCGAATTTCCTGGAAGATGCCGAGTTCGTCGGCCAACGCTATTTCGATAATTTCCTCTGTAATGTATGGAAAAAGGTTGATTTCATTACTTACTATGAGGATGTCGCCTCCAAAAGACCTGTTGGCTGGGAATTCTTCACTGGTAATCACATTCTCTCTCTCTCTCTCTCTCTCTCTCACACACACACAAGTCACAACACCCTAATGCAATTCACTCTTAATCTGTGACGACGAGCATCTTATTAGAAGTTTGGGGGCAAAATTTGTTTTTCAACCAAAGCAGTACCTCTTCCTGTTCTTACAGTTGAGTATTTTTATTTTTAAGGTTGTGAGGCCACTCGAGCTACTCAATACTCATTTCGAGCCTGCTTTGTTAGAGCTCCACTCAAGTTCGGCTCCTTAGCTAAACAAATTAAACTTGATTTAAATTTTGAGCTCGATCGGCTTGAGCTTGTTAGAGAATAATATCTTTTAATTATTCTTGTAGATTTGTAATGAGTAATTAGTGGTAATTACCTTGTAGAATTCTTTCCTAATTATGTTACCTTCCTTGTATAGATTTCTTGTATCCTTCTCCTAGTGTAACCCTAATTGTAAATCCCCCTATAAATATGTGATTTATTCAATGGAAAGGTCATGCCATTATTCCTAAACTTTATTAGTTTCTACATGGTATCAGAGCTCTGCTCCTAAAACCTTCTTCCTCTTCCTCTAGCCGCCGCCCAAAACCCCCCTACAATGGCTAATGGAAATCACTCTCTCACAGTCAAAAACCCTCTTGATCCCACCCAAACCTTCGACCTCATCAATATCTCCCACCACAACATCACCAAACTCACCTCTACCAATTGCATAGCTTGGAAACTCCAAGTTGAGGCCACCCTCATCGGCTATGACCTCTACAAGTTTGTAGACGGTTCACACCCATGCCCGCCTCCCACTGTCCTCACCAAGGATGCCCAAACATCCAAGGACGTTCCCACCCCAAACCCTTACTACCAGCCTTGGATTCGCCAAGACAAACTCCTCTTTGGGGCTCTTGTTGGCTTCCTATCTGCTCCTCTGGTTCCTCTGATCCAACAGGCCGCCACTGCTCGTGAAGCCTGGGACATCTTGGCTCATACATATGCTCACCCAACTCGCGGTCACATTAAACAGATCAAAGATTACCTCAAGCGAGCAACCAAGGAACTCGGTCCATCACCGACTACATGCGATGCGTCAAAAAGTCGGGCCGATGAACTCGCCGCTGGGCAAACCTCTTGACCACGAAGATCTCATTGAAACCATCCTCGGTGGTTTGGATGATGACTACCGCCACATCGTGGATGTGGTTGAAGGACGGGATACTCCCATATCGTTTGATGAGCTTCATGAAAAATTCATCAATCGCGAGCTTCTTTTGAAGCGCCTTCGCCCTTCGCACTTACTCGCCAACCCCTGCCGCACAAGGAGCAATAGCTCGGCTCGGCAATCCTCCTCGCAAGCTCGGTATCGGCCGCCTCGCAACCTCGGCCACCGTCCCCAACCCTCGGATCTGCTCCCGCCACGGCCGTATCGGCAAGTGTCAAGCATGTCGCCAACAGGCCACTCGGTTACTCCGCCCAAACTTTCAGCGATAGCCACCACCTCTGCCCGCTACTCCCAACTCGGCAAGTGGCTCCAAGTGGCAACCACGGGCTCATCTTGCAACCACGGCAGACACGGGGACACCGAGCTGGCTACTCGATAGTGGTGCCTCTCATCATGTCACTAGCGACCTCGGCAATCTCTCGCTACACTCCAACTACACGGGCATGGATGACATGGTCATTGGTGATGGCTTGGGTTAACTATCTCCAAAGCGGTTTCTCCTCCCTTCATACTCCCTCACACACCTTTTCCCTTCATAATGTTTTATTTGTTCACGACATGAAAAAGAATCTTATATTTATATCTCAATTTTGCATCTCTAATAAAACCTCTATTGAGTTCTTACCAACTTCTTTTCATGTGAAGGATCTGGCGGCGGGGAGAATCTTGTTGGCCGACGCCTAAGGGCGGTGTGTATGAATGGCCGACCCTTGTCTCCCGCCCCACCCTCTCGCTTGTGTCGGCTCAAAGTCTCTCATCAGGACTGGCATCATCGTCTTGGCCATCCGTCTGGCCCCATCCAAAGTCAGATATTATCTAGCCTAGGTTTAGCATTAGACACTGCTCGCACTCCTATTCATTGTAATGATTGTCTTTCTAATAAAAGTCATAAAATTCCTTTTCATCAAAATACTATTGTGTCTACTCTCCTCTTCAAACTATTTATACCGATGTTTGGACTTCCCCCTTCCCTCCATTGATGGGTTCAAATACTATGTGATCTTTGTTGATCACTATACCCATTACATCGGCTTTACCCGCCGGACTCAAATGCGAGGTTGCCACCATCTTTCCCAAATTCAAAGCCTTAGTGGAAAATTATTTTAAAACATCCATAGTCACCCTTTACTCGGACAATGGTGGCGAGTATATGGGGCTTGCAGGGCCTCGGCTTGGCCGCTACTGTCTTCATGGCATCTCTCACCTTACCTCGCCTCACACCCCGGAACACAATGGGTTCTCGGAGCGTCGCCATCGCCACATTGTTGAGGCGGTCTCTCCCCTCTCTCGTGCTTCTCTTCATTGCCGCCTTACGGTCGTTTGCTTTCCAAACCGCGACCTATCTCATAAATCGACTACCTACACCCACCTCGCTCACCGGTCTCCCTCCCTACCATAAACTTTTTGGCTCTCTCGCCAAACTACGCCAAGCTTCGTGCTTTTGGTTGTCTGTTATCCTTGGCTCGAGTCCTTACTCGCCCACCGGCTTCGATGCTCGCTTCCACTCAGTGTGTCTTCCTTGGTTACTCGCTCACTTTCGGAGTGCATATCTCTGCTATGATCAGAGCACCACCAAGGCTGTACATATCGTGTCATGTTCGCTTTGTCGAGTTCACCTTTCCCATGTCCACCCGGCCACCCGCCGCACCGACACCTATGATAGTGAGTCTTGGCTACCCCCTCATGAAGCTTTCGGTCCCTCATACACACCGTCATTTGCTCTTTCCGTACCTCTACCCTACGTCGTGGCTCGCCACTAATCGATTTGGTTGATCTCGGGCCAACCTCCCAGCATCGGATCTTGTGCAGAGGATACCATTGCACTGGCTCCTTGTCCGTGCGTGCTCCATCCTCCTCGGCCACCGGCTCACTTTCGCGGATTCCACTTTATCAGTTGCTCGGCCTACCTCGGGGTGCAGAGGATCACCCGATGCTGAGTCATTGCGCTACATTGGTTCCCATGCCCGCTTGCCTGCTGTGCTCCGCCTCTGTGCCCGCTGACACATCCTCATAGTCACTCGTTCCAAGAACAACATCTTCAAACAGAAGATCAAAATGAGTCTTTTCGGCTCGGTAGCAGTGAACCCGCATGTGTTACTCGAGGCTCTCGAGGATGTGAAGTGGCGTCGAGGCCATGTCGAAGAGTTTGATGCCCTTGCTCGCATGATGGGACTTGGGATCTAGTCCCTTAGAAGATGCTTCGCAATATAGTTGGGTAAGTGGATCTCTAGTATCAAGCGACATCTTGATGTGTTGATCGCTCTCGCTAGTAGCGAGGGATTTCACCGGCGACCGGGGTTGACTACCACGAGACTTTCGGCCGGTAGTTAAGCCGACCAGCGTTCGTCTTGTTCTCTCATTTGTTTGTCAAGGATGGGCTCTTCGTCAAGCTGGATGTGAACAATGCCTTTCTTCAAGGCAACTTTGTCAGGAGGTATTCGTGGCTCAAGCACTTTGGGTTTGGATAAGGACAAACCTCAACATGTGTGTCGACTTCGAGGATATTTATGGTCTCAGCGAGGCTCCCAGAGCATGGTATAATGAGCTGCGTCGGTTTCTCCTTGCCTCGGCTTCCAAAACTTCGGTGGGCGACACATCATTGTTCATCCTTCGTCTGCGGGCACCATCATCTATCTCCTTGTATATGTGGATGACATCATTGTCACCGGCAACCGGCCGGGGTTCGAGACTTTCATCTCTATGCTCGCTACTCGCTTTTCTCTCAAGGACCTTGGTGATCTTCACTACTTTCTTGGGGTTGAAGTTGTTAAGCGCCCAGTGGTCTTCGCTCTCCCGAGGTATATAGGCGATCTCCTTGCTCGCGGGCATGACCGATGCTCGCCCGGTAGCTACGCCTCTTGCTACCTCGCTACCTTGACTCTTCACACGGCACTACTCTCCGGATCAGAGCGAAATTTCGAGCAATGGTCGGCGGTCTTGATATCTGTCTCTCGACACGATGTTGCCTTCGTTGTCAACAAACTCTCGGATTCATGCATAGGCCGACCAGCGAGCCTTTGGATTGCGGTCAAGCGAGTTCTTCGGTATCTACGTGGCACAATTGATGCGGGCATCCTCCTTCATCGCCCGATCTCCTCGCTCTCCATGCCTTCGATGCCGAGGGCGGCAACAAGGATGACTACACATCCACCGGTGCCTACATTGTCTATCTTGGCAGCAACCCGATCTCCTGGAGCTCAAAGAAACAACGCACTGTAGCTCGCTCCTCGCGAAGGCGAATAGGGCGTGGCTACCACTTTGCGCGAAGTCAGTGGATTGTCTCTCTTCTTAGCGAACTTCGGTCTTGCCTCCTCGACTCAACCGGTCATTTTGTGACAATGTGGGCGCTACGAGTCTTTGCTCTAACCGGTTTTCATACTCGCATGAAGCATGTGGCTCTGGACTTTCATTTCATTCGGCAACAAGTTCAGGACGGGCTTATGCGAGTTTGCCATGTCTCCTCGGCCGATCAACTAGCTGATGCTTTGACCAAGCCTCTTGCTCGCCAACGGTTTCATCACTTACTTCACAAGATTGGTCTCTCCTCTCGGACATCCATCTTGCGGGGGCATGTTAGAGAATAATATCTTTTAATTATTCTTGTAGATTTGTAATGAGTAATTAGTGGTAATTACCTTGTAGAATTCTTTCCTAATTGTGTTACCTTCCTTGTATAGGTTTCTTGTATTCTTCTCATAGTGTAACCCTAATTGTAAATCCCCCTATAAATATGTGATTTATTCAATGGAAAGGTCATGCCATTATTCCTAAACTTTATTAGTTTCTACAGAGCTCACATGATAGGTCTTCGAAAATGGTAATCCACTACTACTTTTAATAATCAAATAACTTAGCTAGCTGGCTCAGTAAGAAGCTAAACTAATCAAGCTCGACTCAACATTGGACTGATCAGAGGCTCACTCTAGATGGGCTCCAAGGTTATGCGAGGCAAATTCAGACTTTATTTCAATCTCATTTAAAATATCAATCAGAACTTGAATTAAGGCAGAACCCAGCTCTACTCAACTCTATTCATTTATACCCTTACATTACAAGACTAGTAATCATCATCTTTTGGCTAAGATTAAGTTGGGCACTTTTTCCTCACTTAGAGACACTGGCTCCTCTTGTGCACACATGGCTCTAGCTTATCTCTCATTGAGAGATGAGTAGTCGGTTCTTGGATTCTTGTCTAAGAATTTCCGAAACGAAAGTTGTACCATCAAGTGTTTTATAGGATATAAGCTCTAGTCTTACTCAACTCAGCCTTAGACCCAATAAAAGTCTTAATAGAATGATTAATTACTCCATCTGTTCCACCCAATGAGCATTGGTGGATCCATAAAATTATTTCAGTGGGTTCACGTGCTCCCCCACCCCTTAACGTGGATCCACCCTTGTGAACGAGTGTACGTTTGAAAAGTTTAATGATAAAGGGATATATAATTAGTATTAGAGTTGGTCCAGAATAATGCTTGAGGATCATCAATATGTTAATATTAAATTAATGTGGAAGGTAACGTTGAAATGCTATGGAAATTGTAGATATTATTTTTTGAAAGTTGACTTTTTAAGTAAAACATCCGAAAATAATATGGTAGACTCTTTCTTTTCCTGAAACAGAGGTAGTATTTCTTATTTTTCTCCGTGGGTGCAATTGTTGTTGTATATTACTTTGTGAAAAGGTTTACTTGTTTGATGAATTGTAGGAATGAGTGCACATGTGATAACATTTGAGGTGGGAAAAGCGCTCGAGGACCCCAATTGGCAAGCCCCTGTTTATTGTTTTAAGGAAGCTGATGAGGAGGGGATGGCAAAGAACAAACCTTTACTTGAAGTTTTAGGGTCTGAATCTTTGGATGACCCTACTGCTCATGGACGCTTGATGAAAGGGTTTATGGAGTTGTCCAGGTCTGCTCAACGATTTTACTAGGGTTCATGTCTCTTGAATCCAGGAGCCAGGGGAGTTGAAAATGAGGTTTTAGGGGGTTGAATTATGTCTTTACGGAGCCATTGAGAACTAGTGAATAAGTGTAGCCTAATACATATACTCTGTGCAAGTGCAGTGGGTTTCTTTGTTAAGGCTTTTTGATGTGGTGGATTTTATGATATGTAATTCCCTAATTTTCTAGACATTTTTATTATTATTTTAATGTATTTTAGTTTAGTTTGATGTAATTTTGAGTAGTTTATGATTTGGTAAGTTTTTGGGTAACTTTTGTAATTTTGAGACTTATTGTGAGTATTTTGTGATGTCCCTGCAAAAGTTTATTATTGTGGAAGATAAAATTGCTAGTATCAGAAGTGCAGGGACCAAACTGTCAAAAGCTGAAAGTTCAAGGATCAGATTTCAAAAGCAGCAGAGTTCGAGAATCAAAAGAGAAAAGTTTGAGGTTCAGGGGTCAAAGTGAAAGATAAAGATTTGGAAACTATTTATTTTTGGTAATAGATGGTAGGAGGATTTGACTACCTTTTATTAAATATTCTCTTTCCTTTTTCTTTTAAGATTTTCCTTTTTAGCTTAGGATTAGGTTTTGGGGAACAAGTATTTATACTTGTTTTGACTTCATAATTATCTTCTTCTTCTCCTACGAATTTTCTCTAGAGATTCTAGCTATTTTCATGGAAGCTTAATTACATTGCTTTGGGTTTGAATCCTGAACCGTTTGTTTAATTCAATTGAGGTATTAATTTCTTTACTTCTGAATCCCTATTCATAGTTTTACTTGTTTGAATTGCTAGATTGATTCTTAGGGTTTTGAGATTTGATCACCCTCTTTTCCCTTGCAATTGATTTAATGCTAGTTTAATCTTAAGTCTGTGTCAGATTATGATTTTACACAAGTAGCATCTTTGAGATTTATGCATGTGTCATGGTAAATTGAAAAGGGAGTAAAACTAGTTTTCTTTCTATTTGCAAAAGAATAGAGAATTCCTTGATCTTAAATTCTCAAAGTTTTATCAATCGTTATTGTGAACCTAGGCGTGTCGATTAGGTTTAGATCTTGATTAGGGAAATAAGTGAGTGTGTCACTGCTTATAACCATCATTAAGGAAGAAATAGGGATTGAAATATATCTCGGATCAAGTGAATAGGGAGGAAGAGAGAGAAATTATACCGATGATATTGGATTGATAAACGGGGATGGAGACAAATCTGAAGTGCTAGTCCTTAATTGTTTACAACTTAGTTTTAATTTCTGTCTTAGGTAGTTAATTAATCACAAATCAGACCCCCAATCTTGTCAAGTGACAATTGTGCAACCGAATAACCGTTCTTCAGTGGATCGACCCTGGACTTGTCCTAGCTGCAGTTCTGTAGCCGAGTCTTGTCTTGGTAATTAATTTGTAGGCGTGCGACTTTAGCCTGTCACTTTTTGAGTAATATTCATGTTCAATTGGTCTTGCCCGTTGGTCCAGGATACGAAGAAACTTGTCAATATGGAAGATGCAGTGTTACAAGTTACCCG
The DNA here is from genome assembly GCA_013146195.2 of Codonopsis lanceolata. Lineage (NCBI taxonomy): Eukaryota > Viridiplantae > Streptophyta > Magnoliopsida > Asterales > Campanulaceae > Codonopsis > Codonopsis lanceolata. Next base: position 453,447 of record JABEVN020000011.1, on the reverse strand, counting down.
TATAAATCAATGTTTCATAGTTTTGGTGAGTGGACTCGTAAGTAGATTCAACTGGTAAGAATGTAAGACCTCAAGGGGTGAGAGAGATGGCAAGGGCACTCAGGCGACCTTAAAGTCTTTGGTTTTAATCTCCATATCAACAAGGGGTCGTACTTGGCTATAAAAAAAGAAAGAATATAAGACTAAAGCAATGATAAACCTGAAATGTGAGACATTGTTGAATGATGGATAAGGTGTGGGGACAAAATTGTAAATGTACGTCCATCATCTAGGTCTACAAGGGTTGAACCCAATCCTATTTGATGGGATATGATCATCTTGTGGTGATTTATGGCAACAAGATTATGTTATTTCGTCTCAAAATGACATAGAGACAAACATTACCCAAGCTTCAAACTGCACCATGTCTATAGGTTGGTGGTGGGTGGACAATATTTATTTGGGAGAGAAGGAGCAAATAGTAATTTTGGTAATTCAAGATAAAATTTTAATGTCACTAAGATACTAGTAATTCAAGATGAAATATATGCTTTTAAACATGTGTTAACTTGAGGAAAGTGAGTATTGATTTTACGAGTAATGCCACATTTACAGAAATTCATTAACATATTTTATTTATATGTTTTGTATGTTCTAACTTCCAACTTCCAACTATAGCAATAACATTTTAAAACATAGATATTGTTATGAATAAAAGTTCAAAAGTGAACAGCAGCAAACAATAGTGAGCAGTGGCCATTATCAGAGACAGAAGAAATTTGTGACAAATTGTAATCATACACACAACAGTATGCGAATGCTTGACTATAAATACCGAGAAATCCTAAAGTGAACAGTGGTCATTGTCAGAGATAGAAGAAAATTGGTCAAACTGTAACCCCACACATAACAGTTGTATGAGAACGCTCGACTATAAATATCGAGCATTATGTGGTTATTTTGACACACCTCTTTTAGTTTTGAATACAAAGGCTTTCTTTCTCTCTCTCTCTCTAATACACTTTTGTCATAAGTTTGTGGTTATTTTATAACACGTTATCAGTACGATCGTTCTACTCTTAACATTCCCATCGGTAAATATTTGTGTCGATATATTTTATTTTATGTTACTGTCTTACCTTAATTTATATCGTATATCATTATTATTAAAAAAAAAGTTGATTGAGCCACCGTTCATAATATATGATAAGATGACGAAATAATAATTTATTATTTTACGCATAATATATATGTTCGTTGATACTTGAGCGGAAATAACCGCAAGTTATAAACTGAATATATATATATGATCACGCAAAATATGTGGTGACCTTGTCGTTTTGTCCACGTAAGAAGCAAAGGTAGCTAGTTCTGTTCGTTCCTGAATTGTGACCTGCATAAGACAAACAAAACGTCGTTAAGGAGTCGGGGATGCCCCAACTAGAACCCTCCGACGAGAGAGTAAGGTTTTCGGTAGGGTGTATAATAAATGTGTCACAATATTGGTTTGTTCAGATAAGTGAATATGATAAGTGAGTTAGGATATCTGAAAAATGACTTATCCTTCAACAGTGGGGAATGTCTCCTATTTATACCTGATTGACTTTATGAGGTGGCGGCCTTTGATAGGAGAACATGTTGTGGCGGGTAATAAATGGTCTGCAGCCCTATCAGGAATGATTGGGCTGGGCGCTGTCAGGGAGTTGGTGATTGCGTGTGTCAGTTTCTTCAAGCCTTGGGAAGCTTCCTGTCAGGTCCGATGATCATTGACTATTGCCGAGGCCGAATAGACTGAGGGCAGTGGATCTCATTCGTTTCTTACCTCGGCTCAGTTGTTCTACGAAGTATTTTTGACGAGCTTGCATTGGCTCGGGTGCCTCGCTGGTCCCTGTTAACGGTCTTTTGTCATGAGTAGGTCCCGTGGTGCTACCGAGGAGGATTTTCGAGGTTTCATCCTTTCAATATATATATATATATATATATATATATATATATATATATATATATATTATGAATTGTTATGCTTTCAATTCGTTATATGGATAATTTTATTACTGATTTTTAAACACCCACCCAAAAGTCTTGTCGAGTAACGTGACGTGAATAAATTTGAATGAAAAATAATTACTTTATTTGTGATCAACTTATTACCGCTGATAAGATTTATATTTACACATAATATAAATGCAATTTTATCAAATAAGATTTTTTACATTTTTTCTCACTCCTCCAACGACTAATTAACGGTCATAAACGGTCATTTTTACTCCATAAATATACCAGCATCTCAATGTTTCACTCACATTTTTACTACTTCCTTACAAACTCTCAATATCATATTCACTTCTACAATATATTTAGCTCAATGTTGATGATTTTTATCATACTAGTTATTAGGTGTACCATATTGGTTTGCGTTGCTGAATACTCTCCAAACTATTTTTATATTTTTGTTTGTTATCTCTGTATTATGTATTTTCTATTAGCAGTAGCAATAACTTTTGACTTTTACTCCACCATGTAATAATTATTATGTTTTAAATAAATTTTCGTATTAGAATTTTATTAATATATATATGTTTCTTCTTTTCAATCCATCGAAATGTCAAATCATGTTAAACTTGAATTTGATGCGCTAGACATTATTGGAAAAAACTATCTGTCATGGATACTAGATGTTGAGATCCACATAGACGCTAAAGGTCTCGGTGATGCAATAGACGAATCGAGAGAAGCATCAACCCAAGACAAAGCAAATGTTATGATCTTCCTTCGCCACCACCTCCATGAGGATCTAAAATCAGAATACCTTACTATCAAAAATCCTGCAGATATTTGGAAATCACTGAAGGAATGATATGATTTTCAGAAAACAGTGATTCTCCCAAAGGCTCATTATGATTGGCTTACACTCCACTTTCAGGATTTTAAATCCGTTAGCGAATATAATTCAGTCATGTTTCACATCAGTTCTAAGTTGAAATAATGTGGTGAAAATATCGCTGAATATGATATGCTTGAAAAGGCATTCACCACATTTCATGCCACAAATGTGATCATACAACAACAATATCGTGAAAGAGGATTCACAAGATATTTTGAACTGATTTTATGTCTTCTTTTGGCTGAACAAAATAACGAGCTGCTGATGAAAAATCATGAGACTCGTCCCACTGGCTCTGCCCCAGAAGTAAATGCAACATTGACTGATCATGACCATTGGCATAACCATGGATCCATTTCAGGACGTAGCCGAGGCTATAATCGTGGCTGAGATCGTGGGCGTGGCCATGGTCAAAGACGTGGTGGAGGAAGGGGAAGAGGTTTCAGACCCAAGATTGATAAGGAGGAAAAACGTGGAAAGAACCACAATTGTACTCATAAAGAGAATAATGAAAACATTTGTTACCAGCGTGGTATGAAAAGCCATTGGTTGCGTACGTGCCATACAACGAGACATCTAGTTGACCTTTATCAGAAATCACGGAAACAGAAAAACATCGAGACAAATTTCATGATAAGTGATTCTGAAGATCTTATCTTTGACATTGATGATGTTGCTAATGTGGATGTTGATATGACCGATGAACTCAACTGCCAAGAAAATAAATCTTTTTAAATATTAAAGTTATGGTCTGAAATATGTGACAAACATTTAATGTTTGGCACAACACTAAAATTATGTATGATTATATGTGTGCGAGGCCTAGTTCAAGAAGAGGCTGTGGAAGAAGTAACTTATTTTTCTATTTGTACTAGCTGATTGACGATATTATCTATTTATATATTTCGTGTTTAATATCCTTATAATGTTTATTTATCTTATTTTTTCTATATCTTATATTAAAATAGAACATAATCATGTCTGAGTCCAATATTCAAGAAGGTGATTCATGCCTTGCAGACAGCGCTACTACACATACTATACTTAAGGATAAGAAATATTTTTCTTATCTGAAGATTGACGAGGCAAACGTCAATACTATATTTGGTAGTGCAAAAATAATTGAGGGATCTGGAAGATCAATTTTTCTAATGCATGGAGGCACATAATTCATAGTAAGTAATGCATCATTCTCTCTTAAATCTCAAAGAAACTTGTTAAGTTTCAAAGACATTCGTCTGAACGGGTATCATATTGAAACCATGAACAAAGAGAATAGTGAATATCTTTACATTACTTCAAACACTTCCGGAAGTAAGTGTGTATTGGAAAAGTTGTCATCCCGATTATTTGAATTGTATTGTACAAATATAAGAGTATTTGAATCATATATTACCGTAACCCCAAAGTTTACAAAAACATTTAAAGTTTGGCATGAACGGTTGGGACACCCCAAGTCAATAATGATGCAGAGAATTATTGAGAATTCTAATAGTCATCCGTTGAAAAACTAGAAGATTTTTCAACCAAATGAACTCTCTTGTGATGCTTGTTCTCAAGGAAAGTTGATAGTTAGACCATCACCAACCAAAGTTGGAAATGAATCACCAACATTTTTGGAACGGATCCAGGGTGATATATGTTGACCTATCTATCCACCAAATGGACCATTCCAATACTTTATGGTATTAATCGATGCTTCTAACAAATGGTCACACGTATGCCTATTATCAACTCGCAATACGACATTTGCCAAATTCCTTACACAAATAATCAAATTGAGAGCACAATTCTCAGATTACATGATCAAGAAGGTTAGACTTGATAATGCTGATGAATTTATATCTCAAGCATTCAATGATTATTGTATGACAATATGAATTGATATTGAACATCCAGTAGCTCATGTTTATACACAAAACAATTTGGCTGAATCGTTAATCAAACGTATTCAACTCATCGCTAAACCATTGATAATGAGAACAAAGCTCCCTACTTCTTTATGGGGTCATGTTACTTTGCATGCCATTGTACTAATTCGCCTTAAACCAAGTGCATATTATAAGTACTCCCCATTTCAGCTAGCATTCGGTCAAGAACCGAATCTATCTCATATAAGAGTTTTTGGTTGTGTGGTATATGTACCCATTGTTCCACCACAACGCACAAAAATGAGACCACAATGAAGATTGAGAATATACGTTGGGTATGAATCTCTTTCGATAATCAAGTATCTTGAACCAAAGACAAGTGACATCTTTACGACATGTTTTGTCGATTGTCATTTTAATGAAGAAAGGTTCCCACCTTTAGGAGAAGAAGAACGACAAGTGGAAAAAAATATCAAATGGTGCACATCATCATTGTTGCACCTTGACCCTCCCACAAAGCAATGTGAACTGGAAGTTCGAAAGATCGTACACTTAGAGAATATAACAAATCAATTGCCAGATGCATTTATAGATACACAGAGAGCGACAAAGACACATATAATTGTTGTTAATGCTCCTGCTCGAATTGAAATTCCAAAAGGGCTACCCAATGAGAATATGACAAATGAATCTAAGATATGTCTGAAGCGTGGACGACCACCCATTGGTTAAAATGATAAAAATCCTCGAAAAAAAAAGGTAATTGAAAAACCTCAATCAAGTGAATATGTTCCAGAAGAATCACATAATCATACAAGTCCAATGAACCTTGTAGGTAATGAAAACTATAAGATTTCCATTAATTACATGTGTAATGGAAAAATATGGAATCGGATGAAATGGAGAATATCGATGATGTATTCTCTTATTTGGTATTACAAGAAATTAATGACGGGACTGATGATTCCAAACCAACATCAATATATGAATGTCAAAAGAGGCATGACTAGGTAAAATAGAAAGATGCCATGAAAGTTGAATTAGATTCGTTTAAAAAAACGAAAGGTATTTGGGCCTATCGTTGTCACATATGAAGCTGTGAAGCCTGTTGGGTACAAATGAGTTTTTATTCGAAAGCGAAATGAGAAAAATGAGATTGTGAGATACAAAGCTCGCCTTGTTGCACAGGGTTTTTTTTTCCAAAGGCCTAGGATTGATTATGAAGATACGTATTCTCCTGTTATGGATGCTATTATGTTCAGATATCTAATCAGCTTATCGGTTTCGAGAAACCTAGAGATGCATCTCATGGATGTTATAACAGCCTATTTATATGGATCATTGAATAATGATATATATATATATATATATATATATATATATATATATATATATATATATGAGAATTCCTGATGGAATCAAGATGCTTGAAGCACTGAGCTCAAAGCCCAAAGAATTATGTGTAATTAAACTACAACGATCACTGTATGAATTAAAGCAATCTGGACGTATGTGGTATAATTGCTTAAGTGAGCATTTGTTGAAAGACATATATATGAATGATCAATTATGTCTGTGTGTCTTTATCAAGAAATCGACAGTTGGATTTGCAATTGTTGCTATCTATGTAGATGATCTGAATATCATTGGAACTCCCAAGGAAATTCAAGAAACTTTTCTATTTGTATCGTATTTTTTTGTTTATTTTTATTCAATTATTTTGCCTGTCCTTACAGGACCAAAAGCAATTTAGAATTTTTCCTGAATAGTTTCATTTTTCAATTAGCCAACCAGTTTCTTTTATCAAGTCCAACGTTAGCCAGATTAATCAACATTTATCTGTTTCGATGCAACAATAAGATCGTATTTTTGGGAGAATTTGAAATGAAAGATCTTGGACAGACCAAATACTGTCTTGGTTTACAAATAGAGCACTTGCGTAGTGAAATATTTGTGCATCAATCAAATTATCCAAAAAGAGTCATGAAATGCTTTAATATGGACAAGACAAATCCTCTCACTAACCTCATGGTTAACAGATCGCTAAATGTTGAAAAAGATTCATTTTGTCCTTGTGGTGAGAATGAAGAGATACTTGACCCTGAAGTACCATACTTAAGTGCTATTGAAGCCCTTATGTATCTTGCAAATTGTACTAGACCAGATATATCATTTGCTACAAATATATTGGCAAGATATAGTTCATCTCCATCACAGAGACACTGGAACGGAATCAAGCACATATTTTGTTATCTTCAACGAACGGTCGACTTTGGATTATTTTATTCTAAAAGATCAAAGGATGAAATAGTTGGTTTTGCAGATGCGAGTTATTTATTTGATCCTCATAAGGCCAGATCACAGACTGGCTATGTCTTCACGATGGGTGGTACTGCAATCTCCTGGCATTCTCAAAAGCAAACACTAGTTGCTACATCGTCAAATCATGTTGAGATGATTGCACTTCACGAAGCTAGTCGTGAGTGTGTATGGCTTCGATCTATGACTCAGCATATTCAAAATGCAGTGGACTACCTGTCAACAAAGACCCGATAATATTATTTGAAGACAATGTCGTATGTGTTGCCTAAAGTAAAGATAGATACATCAAAAGTGTTAGGTCCAAACATATCCCCCCGAAACTCTTTTTATACACTCAAGAACTTGAAATGAAGAAATATGTCAACATCCAATATGTTTGATCAAGTGATAATGCTGCAGATTTATTCACGAAAACACTTCATACTATAACCTTCAAAAAGCATATTCTCAATATTGATGCGAAATCTACGAGATTTACAAAGATGATTTCTCTTGACCCTTGTCAGCTCAAGGGGGAACATATATGGCTGTACTCTTTTTCCCTTTATCATGGTTTTATCTCACTGGGTTTTTCATGAAAATGTTTTTAACGAGATAACCCATGCACATGATTCAGATTTAAGTTGTACACTCTTTTCCTCGTGTCTAATTTTTTTCCTATCGAGTTTTTCGGATTAAGGTTTTTAGCGAGAAAGATTTATTCAACTTACAATGTTATGTTTAAGGGGGAGTGTTATGAATAAAAATCCTAAAGTGAACAGTAGTAGCAAATAGTGGTCATTGTCAGAGACAGAAGAAAATTGTGCCAAATTGTAACTATACATACAATAGTTTTATGAGAATGCTCAGTTATAAATAACGGGTATTCTGTGGTTATTTCGACACACCTCTTTCAACTTTGAATACACAAACTTTCTCTCTTTAATACACTTTTATTATAAGCTTGTAGTTATTTTATGCTAAAAGAGATATAAATAACTTACGGGAGTGTCATTTTTGGAAGTGATGGAAAGATGAAAAAATGTGTGGACCCCAACCCCTAGGCCCTAACAAAGCAACATACATCCGTATCCAAATCTATTAGAGTATCCACATTGATTCCCTTTATTAACACCCTAAAACTCTTTTTAGGATTTTTTATCACACTTAAACCCCACAGTGGACACCCTATCAATCACCCTATCCCTAAAAAAAGCTAACTCTCCCCAAACTTATTGGGTGAATATTAGCCGGCCTCCATTCATCTCTTTCTTCTCCCCCCCACCTATCTCATTCTCCATTGGTCTTCTTCCTAATATTCGTTTCCTTTCAAAATTTTGTTCAAAAATTTAAAGAAGGCGGCAAAAACTGAATTTTTTTTGGCTTGATCAAAACATCTAGTTTTTGGCCAAAATTTTGATGTGCTAGAGTGGAGAGCCTACGAATTAAATAAACAACTCAACTCATATTATCACTTTGATGGTGGTATGCTTTCCCATTTTTTCTATTTTCTTTTTCAATTAATTTAATATATTTTTGGCACTATTATTTCCCATTTTTAATTATTTATAACTTAAAATTATGGGTATATTGATAATATTAAAAATCGTGACAAGACTTTTTTTTAAATAAAAATAGTTGATATAATCAAAACATATAATATATTTTTCATAAAATATAAAATTTAAAAGTATAAATATTTTATTTCAATTACGGTAGGAAAATAAAAAAATAAAAAATAGAAATATATTGGTAGTTAAATTTGTTAGTTAAGATGTCATTAATTTAAAGAGTTATATAAAAGGTGCTTATTGGAGATAAAATTTATTTAAAGGACCTCTAAAATGATTTAGAAAGTTATATATAAAAGGTATTTTAAGATGTAATAATTATGATTACTATTAACCGGCTAAAGCAACACACACCGTAGACGGGAACAGAAGGCCACGTCATATGAGTAGTAACATGTCGATTCCAGCCGGAAACGTGAACCGTAAACCCCAAGCTCAATAAGTGTTTCTCCTTTCTCCTAATTCCGTTCCGATTTCTCCTTTTTCAAAACTTTAAGACGGCTTATCCAAAGCTCCGCCTCTCAATCGAACCAACAATCCTGGAGGAACTGAATGGAATGGAATTGAAATATTGAATTGAGGAACGAGTATGTGCGCGGGGGCGACAAATGGGTGGAGCAGAGCTCGAGGGTTAGTGGTGAAGACGCTGGTGTTGATCGGTGGGGCTATTTTGGTCAAAAGACTGACCAAGTCCACCACTCGATGGGACCATACCCGCATCGTCTCTCAATCCCTCTCCGGCGAAAAGGTTTCTTTTCTTTTCTACTCCCACAGTCCCACTTCTACTTCTAATTCCCTCTCCATTGTAATTACTTCTTTCTCCTATGCATATATAATTATATATTGAACTTATGTCATTTCTCATTGCCTTGTTCAGTTCTCAAGGGAGCAAGCTTCCAGAGATCCTGATAATTTCTTCAATTTGAGGTTTTTCTTCCTCACTTTTTTATCTCTCTGTGAACGTGTCATGTGTAACAGATTGGTTTTTGGTAAATTTCGAGGGTATGTTTTTTTATTGGGTTTGTCTCTTGATTGATTTTGAAAAAAATTAGAATAATGTCTTGTGTGTTTCTGTGTAGCAGATTGACTATGGTAAATTATCAACAATTTCCCATTGTTTGTATTTATCAGTTATGAAGTGTGGGTTAGCGGAACTATCAACATTTTATTCTTTGCATACAATTGAATGTTATTTATTTGATAATATGCTCTATTTGCATTAGGTTAGATTGCTCATCGTTGCTTGTTTTTTTTTCTTTCTAAAACAATTTTCTATTATGGATATTTTAATCTAACATTCGAGGCCTCTCAGTCCACAAGTACGCCAAATAGCAAAGAGGAGGGTTGCAAACTAAGTTGCTTGTCTTTTTGTTGTAATTTGTGTAGATGGCTTTCATGTCCAGCTGCAGATATGCCGGATGGCTCGAAGGTTTTATATTTTGAACAAGTCAGTATGATATGCTGCTTCTGCAATCTTTGATTCCTTTTTTCTGTTTTCCGTGCCGTATTTGAGGGATTTCTTTTGTTTTGGCAGGCTTTCTGGAGAACCCCGCAAAAGCCATATCGACAGGTGTGCTAATTATATATGTCCTCCTTGTAATACCGGCTAGGAATTTGACTGGCTGCGCTCCATATTTCTCGCCATCATGTCCATATTCCTGAGACTAGGAGGGAGAAGACTTCCATTTTTCTATTGTTAGGTTGTGTTGGGAAAGTATAATGGGAGGTTAGATCACTTACCTTTTTAAAGGGAAACCAAGGTGTTACCCGTACTATGAGAGATGAAGTGTCTTGACATTTTTGACAAATGGAAAAAAAAATGGTCTGTAAAGGGAACTCCTGAGCCTGCTAACTCTTTCTTCCTTCTTTCCCTCATATTGCTCACTGCATGGGTGTATAAATGTCATAGTTTTTTTTTTTATGATCGGGCTTTTCGTTCCTTCAAATAACATGAAAGGAAATAAGCTGTGTTTGCTGACGCTAGAATCCACTTGGGTTTACCAAGGGGCTGTTCCTATCAATTTCATGAGAACTTTCTTGTTGCTTTCTGATAGCTACCTTGTTGCAGAGGTTTTATATGGTGAAGCCTTGTCCAAAAGAGATGAAATGTGATGTTGAGGTGCGCTTCATTTGTTTTTCTTATTTTTAGGTTAAAGATATTCTTTTGTTGCCATCATCATTTTGCTGCTACTAAATTTTTATCATATTTCCTATTATGAATGCGTGATGCAAAACATTTCAGAAAAACAAGTTAGTATTTTTGTTTATTGATTCTGTAGGTAAATTTCTCCCAAGGGGTTTTTAATCTTCTAAGCAATTTTCCTAGATTTCTTGTGTAGGTAGCTAATTAGCTATTGATTTGTTGTTGCTTTGTTAAGTATGCCAGAACTTACTGGGACAAAAATTGTGGCAAAACATGTTGATCGTATCCATTGATCATGCATGATCTTGGCTTCAAAACATTACACATATTTTCTTGAAGATGTCTTATTTGTTTCCCTGACTTGGCGGCCTTTTTGTTATATAGAGTAGCTATTAGGAAGCAACACGCTTGTAAAATGAGTTTAGCTGAAATGATAAATTTGGCATGTCGTAAAACTAAAAAAAAGATAATTTCTAATTGAACACATTTATGAGATGGTAAAAGTAGCCTAGTCGGGGGGTTATAATTTTAGATGATTTGGACACATACACAGTGGACTATTAGGTGCATTAGTAAAAAAAAAGTCATAGTATCAAATATCAATGGCAAGGCTACTATTAGGGTTAGACCAACACTAATATGGACAATGATATTTAAGGACATGAATGATATGATTGAACGTTGCATAAAAGAAAGTCAAGTTTTGGACCAAACTTACTTATCAAAAAAACTTTTGTACCAAACTTAATGGCAAAAAAGGATTCATATATCTAACTTCATGGTGTTGGGACAAAGGCCGGTGCATTCTTCTGCCGTTGTGTTGGGCTATTCTATCTCCCTTCATTTCTTCTTTTATCTGCTGATTATCTAAGGGAAAGTGGAGACTGCCAAAGCGAATGAGACAGTGCTTTGTACCTTTATTCATAATTGTACTTCTCTTGGGTAAAAAAGACTTACAGATTTTTGCACTAGGAAGGAAGAAAGAAAAGCTTGTTTTATCATAGTTAATGATATTAGTTTATTTAACTACTTGTAAATAAAATTTGCCTCTTGTAATCCAGCTACTTATAACTTGTACAGCTGAGTACATATGCCATTCGGGATGCGGAGGAGTACAAGAATTTCTGTGATCGCCCAAGGGACCAGCGACCACAGCCTGAGGAAGTAATTGGGGTGAGCACCGATTCACATTGAAATCTTACTCTTATGGTATCCAAACTGATAAACTTGTCAATTGGACTTCTAAGGTTGTTTCTGCAAAGAGTAGTCTCATATACGAGTGTTGCACTTGTTTAGCCTGTTTTCCTCCATCGGATCTTAGTTTATCCTCTTTTCTGCAAAGAGTAGTCTGATAGGCTTTGAGGTCTTTGGTTCCATCCCCATTCCAAGGGGCCAAAATTACCTATCATTTTTTTTTTCATGTTTAGAATTATGTCAGTTTTCCTCTCTAAGTTTTGATTGCGTATCATGAAGTCCTTATTTTTGTTTTTCTATGATGTCATATATATTGAGGAACCTTGACTCAGGGATGGAGTTTGTTGATACTATGATTTGAAGAACGATTAATATAGCGTGTCTACATGAAACAAAATGGGTACGGGGCAAGGTTAGAAAGATAGAAAACATGGGTTTTAAGTTCTACTATACTTGAATAGATAGACATTGAAACAGGGTTGACATAGTTGTGGATAAGAACCTAAAAGAAGATTAGTAACTAGAAAATGAGATAGATTAATACTTAAAAAATTGGTTACAGGGAAAAACCTAAGTAGTGCTTATGCACCGCAACTAGGATTAGACCAACAAGGTAAGGATTAAGTTTGGTCTGTTTGACAAGTTTTAGATGGATTAGTGCAAGGGTTATCTGAGAGGAAGAAACTGTATATAGGAGGAGATTTTAATGGCCATGTGGGAGCGGATTGTGTTGGGTATGAGGGAGTGCATGGAGGGTGTGGTTATGGTGATAGAAATAATGGCAGAATGGATATATTAGATTTTGCTATTGCTTACAACTTAGTTATAGCTAACACATGTTTTAAGAACTGGGAAGTGCACTCCATGATTCGGAGAAATTTTCAAGATTGGGAGTTGGAATCTTACTTGTAGTTTTTTGACAAGTTCTATTATTAACTTGTGGGTCAGTGGGAAGATAGGGTGGTGTGGATGGGTTTTAAGAGTAAGACTTTTTCTGTTAGATCCTATTATTACATTCTATCTAACAGGGAAAGGATTGTGTTCCCTTGGAAAAGTATTTGGAAAGTGAGAGCTTCTAGTAGAGTGTTGTTTTCGCGTGGGAAGCTGCTAAAGAAGCCATCCTTGCAGGATATAATTTGCGGAGGCGATATTTGATCTTTGTTAATTGGTGTTTCATGTGCAAAGGGTGTGATGAAAGTGTGAACCACTTGCTACTCTATTACCCGATTGTGACTATGATTTGGAACACACTGTTTAGTCTTTTTTCAATTGCATGGGTGATGCCGAGATCGATGAAAGAACTCGTTATGAGTTGGTCGATGTATAAGCGGAAAAGGAGAAGGAACAATATTTGACACGCAGTCTGGCTGGGTATTTGTTGTGGACAATATAGAGGGAAAGAAATAGAAGGGTGTTTGAGAATGCGAAGAGGACGGTGGACAAGTTGAAGGATGAGTTGCTACACATGTTGCACTTTTGTTGTGCCAAGGATACTAATACTTCCCATAATCACAATTATTCTTTTGTCAATTTTGTTAATAGCTTTTCTATAGACTAGTACTTTTGTGTATTCTTCTAGTATACAAGGACGCGTCACCTGTTTGACGCTTTGGTATATAATATTTTACTTGTTAAAAATAAAATGGAAGAACATTTGATAACTTTTAAATTGAACCAAATAAGAGTAAAATATATTATTTTCTAACTAGAAAAGTTGATCACTTAATGTATAAAGACCGCCAATTATGGTGCTAGATATTACCCTAAATAACAATCGACAACGTAAAGAAGACACTAGAAACCCGGGAATTAAGTGGTCGAATTTAAAAGGCGAAAGACTAGGTGTATTTAGGAATAAATTGTTAATAGAGGCAACATGGAATGTTGAAGGTGAGACCAACGGAATATGGAATAAAATGCGTGGCTGTATTAAAAGATTATCAAAACCGGTATTAGGGAATCAAAAGGTAAGGGACTTGTATATAAAGAAACATGGTGGTGGAATGAGGAAGTCAAAAAAGTGGTTCGACTTAAAAAAGTCTTATCTTTGCGAAAATTTAGAAATCTAGAAAATTTGGCGCAATACAAATTGGCTAATGAAGAAGTAAAGAAAGACGCGAGGAACGCTAAGTCTAAAGCATTCGATGAAGTTCACAAAGAAATAGATACAAAAGATGGGGATAAGAATATACACACTTTCAAAATCAAGGGAGAGGAAAATTAGGGATTTTAATGAAGTGAAATGTATTAAGGATGACAATTCACATGTCCTAGTCAAGGATGAGGAAATTCAAGAAAGATGGAGAGAATATTGTAAAAAATTAGTAAATGAGAAACACGTAAAGAATGTAGCCTTATAGGAACATAATACATGCGGGAGAGGTAGGGCTATTAGTGAGAGGGAAATGAAGGTTTATGTCGACAACAGAAGCTATCTACTCCTTGCGTTTCGGACAAAGAGTCCACTATACTATTTTGAGATGTTTCACATTAAGAGTCCACTTTCAAAAACTTATTTTTATTATCTCAATAACATTTCAACTTTACCATCCACATTTGATATTAACGTATTGATTATGCTCAAGCTTTATTGTAATTATGACAAACTTAAAGCTTGAGCATAATCAATACATTATGTGATCGACATATACCAGTTAAGTTGAGAGGAAAATTTTATCGGATTAAATCAGGCTCCGTGAAGTGGGTGAAGTGGAGTAGTGGATCCGGAATGTTATGTGATCGACGTATACCAGTTAAGTTGAGATGAGAATTTTATCGGACAATCATTAGAGATGCACTACTTTATGGAACTGAATGTTGGGCAACTAAGAAAAAAAATGTTAAAAAGACAAGTGTAGATTAAATGCAAATGTTAGGATGAATATGTGATAAAACTAAAAAAGAGAGAATTCATAATGAACAAATTCGTGAAATAGTATATCGCCCCAATAGTAGATAAAATGAGAAAATTTCACCTAACATGGTATGGATACATACAATGTAGATCAATTAGTGCACCCGTTAGGAAGTGCGAGTGTAGAGAAAGAGGAAGACCAAAACTAACACGAACATATATAATAAAGAAGGATACGAATAAGTATGGTGTGTGTGATGACCTTGCTTTGGATCGAATTGAATGGCAGAAAATGACTTGTGTAGCCGACCCCAAGTGATTGGGGAAAAGGCTGAGTTGAGTTGTTGTAAGATGTTATATATAATTTATGCTTGTGATATTTACTTGATATTAGGCACTGGTTCGTGGGAATTTTGGTGTTCTGTAAACATTTCTATAGAGATCTCATGCCCAAGATGTGTGGAAAAACCTATAAGTAGTTCTGAATAGAAAGGAGCGTTTTAATTGGTCATTTTGATTTTGATAACCTTGTGTTAATCACTAGGGGTGGGGTCTGGGTTTTATTTTAAAGGGAGCAATCTATAATCCTGGCTATATATATTAAGGGGCAAAGTTCTGTGCGAGTGCCCTCGTTAAGAGTTTTATAAGTTCAAGTGAACCTCTCCTCGAAATGCCAGTGGCTTTTAGTTGAAGGACCATTTGAGAGAGACCATAAGATTTTCTTTACTGTGTACGCAACATGATAAAGTAACTGCAAGTAGCTGCCAAGCCCATTGTCCACTTTATAGTTGACCTTTCAATACACTTGTTTGAAAAGAATAGTAGACAATAAGTATCTGTCTAAGGTACTATCTTATACTTCTCCGTATGCAGGATATAGCTGAACATTTGACCACGATATATCTCAAGCGTTGTGACAGAGGGAAACGCTGCTTATATGAAGGTTCAACGCCACCGGATGGATTCCCGAATTCATGGGTACTCTGCCTTAATTTCAATTTTGCCTCCAATTCAAGTATGGAGTTATATGTGGATTAATATCTTAGCAGTGTGTAAGTGAAGCTTTGTTTATGTCTTGCAGAATGGAGCGACATACTGTACCTCAGAACTTTCGGTCTTAAAGAACAATGAGATACATACTTGTGATAGGGGTTATGACGACGAGGGAAATCAAGTTAGTTTTAATGGATTTTTACCTTACACTATATTAATGAAATCCTGATAATTTGCTTGGAAGTAAACCTTTCTTTTGTTTGTTTGTTTTAGGTTTGGGGAGTGAAAGGTGGTCCGTACGAGTTCAAGCCTTCACCTGCCTCAAGTTTCATGGACTTGTTCCCTCCTTTAAATTTTCCACCTTTGACCACAGATAAAAGGATTGAGGGTTCATTTGTCCTCCAAGAATGATATATTGTTACCTACAAGTACAAGTGTACAAGTACAACCATAAGATGTAAAAATTCAACTTCCAACCGTTAATTCTTTGTGCTAGAGAATGTGTAAATATGAATTATGTTTTTTTGCGTCATTGGGAGTTACAAAGAGTGTTTAGAAAGAAAAAAATGATTTCTTGTTTTGATGAGCTACTCAATTTGGGTTAGGGTTCGTACCGGCACCATAATTACGACGAGTACATTCTCATTCTCTAAAAGGGTTTGGTATCTGTAAAGTCCAAATACTCGATCCATGATCCATTACAACTGAAATAATATCCGTCTTCTTTTGAATGAAATTTACTAACGAAAAATTGGAACAATTTTCAAGAAATCTAGAATGACATTTGAGACCCTACTAGAAGGTGCTGTTGAGGTAAAAGTAGAGACCAGCAAGTGCTGCAACTCCCACCACAATTGCAATTGGCAATGCTTTCCTGTTTCAAGAAGATTAAGTTGAGATGCAAGAGCGAACCACCAAATACAAATAAGACAAGATTGCTTATAGCTGATTTACCCAATGGCTTCATCTCTCTGGATTTCAGCTTTCCTGGCCTTTCTAACATCTGTTGCATTGGCGTCCTTCGTCACAGAAGGAGTGTATGTCCTAAATCTCCTTTTAGGGGCACCACAGACTGCAATTGGATTCAATTTTTATGGAAATTTTATTTTATTTAAAGGGAATTGCAAAGTAAGTGTGTGTGTGTGTGTGTGTGTGTTGAAGAAGAAAAGAAAGCAACCAAGATGTACCAGGACAGAAGTACTTATCAGGCTGCTTCTCAAAAGGAGTTCTTTCATTGTAAATATACCTGCATCACAAAACTGAACTATGACAATTCACAAGAACATGTACAAGAGCATTGCAGAGACTTGAATCAAAGTTGTATTAAGAAAGAATCACCCGCAATCACGACAAATGTATGCCTGCTTGGAGGCAGCTCTCATAGTGATTTTGGGTGCAGCAGAAGGAATGGAGGATGGCTGATTCCTTGGAACCAATAATAATTGAAGAGATGGTGAAAAGAAGGATGATTTGAGTTCAAACGGTTGGCGGAGGGCGGCATTGGCCACGGCCACGGAGTTTAGTGGAGAAGAAGGTGAGGAAAACACCATAGATTTGGTGGCCGGAAACCTAATGGGCGTTTGCAGTGCCATTGGTTTCAGTCCCCCTCCTCTTTCTTCTTGTGAGTGTTTGTTTTTGTAAAGTAGTTGGAAACGGGGAAAGAGAGATGAGGAGATAAGAGAGGCGTGGGTGGGTTGATGTAATTTGTGTAAAGTAATTGGTTGCATTAGCATACCGTACAATTTTGTGGAGCGTGGCTGTCATACTCCCCACACAAGATTTGTTTTTTTTCTTATCTTCTAACATGTTCCATTTTTCTCCCTTCCTTCTCATTTTTCATGTATTTTTAATCTCTCTTTCTTGTAATAAATTATAACTTGTCTTTCTTGTACAACTCGGAACTCTACGTAGTCCATCTTAAGTTTATAACGCTTTGTAACTTTTTTTAAAAGGTGGAAGGAAACATAGACTGTACCCCAACTTTTTTTATATTTTATTTTATTATTATAATATCTTGAATATATATGATACATTTGGTGCGACTCGAACAAATGGTGCCTCTAAAAGACTTAAACATCTGACCTTTCCGTTATGAAAAATGAACAATACTTGATACCCTCTGTAACTTGACACCCAACATAAAATCTCAAGGAATATAAACTTAAAAACAGGGTTGAAGCTAAGTCCACTCTTAAAACTCTCCCTTTGATCCTACGACCCATATTTAAAAAGTCAAAACACTTTCAGGAATAGACCGCAGGTCTGCAGACAATGTATAACAAACCAATTCCAATTAATTTCTTCACATAGTCTGCTGAACGTGTTGTATCAAACATAATGACTTTTCTGATCTCAAGATAGCAATTTCATTACCAATGCCTCGGGGCGGCTATGCTCAACATGACACTGCCACAATAATTTCATATCAGGTTACAGTGGAAGCCCAACAAAGAATTACACAAACCCTACAGGATGCAAACAAGCCGATACAAACCAAGGCAAAATCTATTTCTACATTGGCAATCAGCACCTTCATTGCAGCAATGGCTGGAGTCCAAATTATAGCATCTACCAAGGCTTGAGGTCACCCACTGGGCCTGCTGTCCAGTTCAAACCCTGCTCGCCTTTCTTCAAGAAAACAGTCTTACTATGAGGCAGCTTACGTGCTAGCCCATTCAAAATTTGATGAAAAGCATCCCCCGGTTGAGCAGGTTGTGGAAACAACATTGCCTGCTTCATTGATGGGTTAGCAAGCAATCTCTGCTTCCTCAATATAACCTCGGGGGGAATCGATGTAAGAATAGTGTCCAGATTAGGAACATCCTTCTCATCTACAAAAACCCCAATGTCTTCCCATGGGATTGCATCAGCAAATGGTAACACGATATCGTCTGCTATGATAACTGGGATGCACCCAAATATAACTGCCTCAACCAATCTTGGACTCCATGGGGCCCAGCCAAGAGGGCACAAACAAAACACGGCTCGTTGCATGTCTTCATAGTAGGTGGTTGGGTGCTCAGTAGAGATGTCAAAGAGTGGATTGTCCTTAAAGTTTTCCCATACAGCTGCTCTTGCACCTCTGTAAAATTTGGAAACCTTTTACATTTAGGAACCACATTCTTTAGTTTGTTCTTTTCGTCTTAATTCTGTGAAACCAAAAACTGAAACAACTCGTTTCTGTTGCACAGAGATACCCTAGAAAAAATTGGTGGCTTAGCAAAACATACCTTGCATAATAACCGCCCTCAGGGTCATTCCCAACATCATAAAACAACCCTCTGAAGTACACGAAGATGGATCGAGGAGTACCAGGTGGGATCAAGTGTGATTGCATTTTCTGGGGAGGAGCGTAAGGAGGAACTGTGATGGATCCGTCCTTTAAGCAAACATGATTCCTTTGCCCAAAAGTTTGAACTAAGGTGGCACGTTGGAGCAATGGGAGAATCCCTCTTTCAATAGCTTTTTCTTCCTGAGGAGAACAGCCATAAATCAGCAACTATGAGTTAAAAGTTAGAACGAAATCACGTGCCGAAAGGTTACACCTAAAAAAAAATACAACATCCATATTTAGATACACTCAGCATGTGAAGCAGAAATGTTTAGAAATATTCTGAGGGCATTGCCTAGGGCTGTAAATAACCAAGCTTTGAGTGTTAGGGCCAGGTCTTCTATTTGTAATCAAAAGCTCGAGCCAAGGAACTGATGTTCAACCTTGACTCAATTACTTCACGAATGAGCTATAAGCGCAGGGCCAACTTGAGCTTTACCTGAGCCCAAGTCAAAATATGCTATAAATATACATTTTCTACATATTTTGTGATTACATTGATCAATTGAGCCGAGCGGAACAGGGCTCATTTATACCTCAAGGCTACAATCATGTCCGAGCCTGGTATACTAAACAACAAGCCTCGACAAGTTCAAATTTTCATTGGGAAATAAGAGATCGAAAACAAGCTTCTTACTTGATAATGAAAGCATGCACCAAAATCATGTGGCACAATAAAGAAGTGGTCAGCACCTTCGGTTCTATTCCAGTAAGGCCAATTAGAAGATATAAGCTGAATCACACTCCTCATCATACGTGGTGACTTGAACGGTAAAGGTAGACCATTTGGTGTCAAGTCACAAGTGGTGTAAACAGGGGTGTAAAACCAGTCAGCCTCTGCGGGATTGAGAGTTCGGACAGGGCTAGATAAGAGGAAACGATGCATATAGATTTCAGCAGCAAACATATGGTTGAGACATCTGGGGTCTTTCTGCAATATCTTCTTGTTGTATTTGCTCGGAAGCTCGTAAACGAAGACTTTTAACCTCCCCACCGGATCGTCTTCCAAGACATCACCGGCACTACCTATATTGATAAACCCAAGAACAGTGAGAACGTTTGTAATTCAAACTGGATAACAAGTTGCAAGTTGGTAAATTCTGAAATTTCAAAAGAAAATCTTTATGTAAAGATCAAATAAACAAGCTTGCCCTAATCACATTATCAGCTTTACAGCTTTCAATAATCTTAATTACCATTTAATCGCACCATATGATCTATATAACATGCTTTAAGAACTACATTATGGTTCTAAGATGGTCCTAATGATGATTCTGCATGTATTTGTATTTCACTGGTGGATTTGGAAAAACCTTGCAAATTAACTTGGGGTACAGCCTTACAGTTACAGGTTTGGTTTTGGCTGTATTGACCGCACATCTTGGCGTAAGCGTAACTAGTTATTCCTTACCTCCGGACCAAAGTGGTTATTTGCCAGCGAAAATTTTAACAAGTGTACCTGAAGCTATGTAACAGGATCACCGGTGGCACTATCCGCTTTGACTCGTCTTTATAGCTTATGCCCTTTTTGTATTGCCTCTTTTTACAGCCATATTTATGTTTAATGCACTTCACAATAAACAAGGTGTATCTCATAATTTTGGAATAGAAAATTAGGCTGAAAGATTAGGAGTTCCTATCAAATTCATAGTTAATATCTCTCATGATTTTGGGCCTACATCATAACAGGTTACAAGAGCCCTTATGGATTCCCACTTTTCTAATGACTTCAGCAGCATTTGAGAAAATAGTGTTATCAATCACGACACTAAACTATGTTATCAAGAAAGTAAAGCATTGGAAGCTAGCAGCATAGCCAAGATGGATTTCCCCATTCCTTTCCTCAACATCAGCAGCAATTTCTTTTCCCGAAGTTGTGATCTTCCATCAGGTTAATTTCCACCAAATGCATTCATACGGAAAGAAATATTCACGGCACTAATGACTGAACTGTATTATCAAGTAAAGCATTGGATACTAGCAGCATAGTCATGAATTGGAAAACTTGTGCGCTCTTACAGAACTTGTCAATGGGAAAAACACTCAAGTTGAAGAAACAATGGACAGTCGAAAACCGCCAGTAATGAATAGTTTTGTAGCTAAAAGAAGGCACATATTCATGGATCCAAAAGCTGATTGGATCAATAAGCTAACGTGATGCCACTGCTTGGACATTTGATAGGCCGATACATGCTGGTGATTGCCCTAAATAATTTTCCGTTTTCACAAAAATTAGCTATTTGACATCATATATCACACCCCAAGATAACACGATAAATGAATTACAGAAAAGCTCTATTCTGCAATTATAAAAAATAATACAGTACATCAAAAGTGAGGCAACTACAAGAGCAGAGCCCATATCAATATCCAAGGCAAGTTAATAATGCGAAAATGAATCTCAAATGAACTTAAACCACAACGAAGCAAGTAAAAGTTCAGTTTAATATACAATTATCAATAAAAAGATCGGGAAGTCTTCATCTTGCTGTTTTTTTTACCTGAAATTCGCTCCGTTCGTCGACCGCGGCCGTGCTCCACTGCACCAATCCTCATCAATTCAAAATCCAAAGCAAGAACAAAAAAAATACTCCATCTCCAATTCCTCATCTTTTATACTCTCTCTCTCTCTCTCTCTCTCCAAGAGAGCAAATTTGTGATTGAGAATTTTCTCAGATGAAAGAGGGCCTAATAAGAGAAACCCAGAAAGAAGATTTAGTGGGTAATGTCCTAGCTACGCTGAAGAACAAGAATGGAAATCTACTTAATAATGGACGCGAGAGAGAGAGAGAGAGAGAGAGAGAGAGAGAGAGAGTTGGAATGTCAATAGACAAGTAGTTGTTGGAGAGACTAGCTTTACAAATTGGGGTTTGAGTTAACTCCAATTAATTCAACACAGAGACAGTGATGGGTAAGTGAAATTGCTTCAAGAAACAGAGAGAGATCGGAGCAAGCAATGGAAGAAGAGGAGTGTTCTCTTTGGTTGGGTTGTCAAGCTATTGCCACTATTTTTCTTGTTTTAATAGTTATTTAGCCCTTGCTTCACGGATATAATATAATGTGTGATATATAAAATAATATAATTTTTGAACATTATAATTAAATTATTAATCTTTTCAATGATTATAATATTTTTTTTCTATTGTTTAATAATATTAAACAATTTTTTTACCTA
Organism: Codonopsis lanceolata; assembly: GCA_013146195.2. NCBI lineage: Eukaryota > Viridiplantae > Streptophyta > Magnoliopsida > Asterales > Campanulaceae > Codonopsis > Codonopsis lanceolata. The sequence goes on along the minus strand of JABEVN020000011.1, from coordinate 431,151 downwards.
AATATTTTTAAAATTAACATACATTTCTAATTAACGTGAGATACATATTTTGTATTAGTAATAATAATAAAAATATTTGATCTGAAGATTTTAAAAATTAACATCTAACTTGATAATAATATTAGAAGTCTTTTTGTTAAAAACTTTTAAAATCATAATTCATTTTTAAATAATGTGGGATACTTATTTTCTATTTTTATTGGTAATGAAAGTTTAAGTCTTTTATCCAAAAAAATTTAAAACCAACACCACATTCTAATTATACATATTTTCTATTAGTAATAATCTATATATACATATAAAATCATGGTAGTTTATATAGGAAAAAATCTCGTCAAAGCTTTGTTTCCCAAAATAGAAACCCTTATTAACAAGAAACAATTAATGAATTCTAATTAAATAATTCAAAAACTCATTGGAACTTCCACCATGAATTATCTCAATTTGTACAGTTTTCCAATTCTCGATTGTGTCAAACAGAAATGAATAAACACATTGTAAATGATGTTAATGAAAATGAATTAGTTCACAATCATCATCTCCTTTTTCGTATATGATCAGCTACCAGCAACTGCAAGAAAAGATGAACTCATCAAAATCATCAGCAACATTTGGAGCCACATGTGGCTCTAATAAATCAAATTCATCAAATGAAACATGTATAGATTCAACAATTTTTAAAGATCTTTTGTTGAAAACTTAATAAGCTTTGGAGTATAAAGCATAGCCCAAAAATACACCTTCGTCAGCTTTATTACCAAATTTACTTCTATAATCATTACTATTATAGACTACGAAGCATTTGCAACCGAAGATTTTGAAAAATCCAATATTTGGGGCTTTACCTCTCCAAAGTTCATATGATATTTTATCGTGAAATTTGTTGATCATGGATCTGCTCTGAGTAAAGCAGGCTGCATTGACAGCTTCTGCCCAGAAATGCTTGGGTAACTTTGCTTCAGCGAGCATAGTCTTAGCAGCTTCGATAAGTGTTCTATTTTTCCTTTCTGATACACCGTTCTGTTGTGGAGTTCTAACAGCAGAGAAGTTGTAACCGATGCTGTGATCGCCGCAATACTTTGCTACTCTATTATTGGTGAATTTAGTTCCATTGTCTGATCGAACATCACTGATTTCATCAAGCTTTTGTGTCTGTAGTCTTCTGAACAAGGCTGTGAGGATGTCATACGTGTGATCTTTAGAAGACATCATCTCTGTCCAAGTATATCTTGTATAATCATCTACAACGACTAGAGTGTGTCTGTGACCACTATAGCTGGTAGTAGTCACCGACCCGAAGAGATCCATGTGAAGAAGTTGTAGAGGCCTTGTTGTTGCTAGTCTTGGTTTGCTCTTGAAGGAAGTTGTTGAAAGTTTTCCCAGCTGACAAGCCTTGCATACATGATCATGATCAACATAAACTTTTGGCATTCTTTTCACCAATCCTTCTTTGGAAAGCTTTGATAAGTATTTGAAGTTCAGATGACTGAGACGTTTGTGCCACAACCCGCTTTTGTCTTGAGTCGAGTTTGCCACAAGACATAGATTAGCAGTTTTTCCATAGATATTCAGATCTATTACATAGATATTTCCCTGTCTATGTCCAGTTACCAGAGTTGAGCATGATACTGGATCCTTGATGTCGCATTTGTTTGAGGAAAATTGGCACATGAGACCTTTGTCACAGTCTCACAGAATTGAGAAATGCTTAGTAGGTTGTGTTTCAGGCCTTCTACTAGAGATACTTTTCCAATATAAAGGTTTCCTCGAATGATGGATCCGTATCCAACTGTGCTTCCTTTTGCATTATCACCAAAGATAACTGGGGGGCCTACTGCTTCAGTAATATTTGATAGAAGGCTTGAGTTCCCGGTCATGTGTCTAGAGCAGCCACTATCCAGGTATCATAAGTCTTTCTTTTCTGAGGGAGCAGTAGCCATGAAGCAGACCTGTAGTTTAGGAAATGAACAAATCAGGGTCCCCTTTATTTTTCTTTTGGGTCCAAGGGATTAGTAGATTTTAGAACCCATACTTGCCTGACTTTTGGGATGAATGACCCAGTAGGATTTATGATGGATTTCAGAAGGCATTCATGAGCCAAATGGCCTAAACATTTGCAAAAAGTACAGTGATGGAAATTACAAATGTTATGTTGAGAGAGCTGATTTTCGGTAGATTTTTTAGCATACTTTCTTTTAACAGCAGCCTTAAACTCAGCAGACTCGTTGGCATCAGGCTTAAAGGATTCTGTATGAGGCTTCTTAAGTTTGTACTCAGCAGTCCTTGCTTTAGCAGCAGGTTTACTGGCAGTAGACTTAGACACCTCATGTATTTTACCTTTAAGGTTGGTGTCAACAATCTTTGAAGCAGAAGTGCCATCAGAAGTGCTTTTGATAAACCTGATAGGTTTGAGAAGACTCTTTGTAGGCCTAGAAGCAGCGACCTTTGCTTTAGCAGAGGTGCTGGTGGAAGGCCTTTGTGAGTTTCTACAACTTTTAGCAGATTTTTCGTTTGCAGATGATATTTTTGCATTTCTGGTCTTGGCAGTCTGCATCTTAGGGTATTTATAATAAATAGCAGTGTAACCAATTCCTTGTCTGTACTTGTTGTCAAACTGCCGATAAGATACATAATCATCCTCAGTTTGCACAGGCAGCTTCTGGTTTTTGCTCAGAGATTGTGCCGGAAATGTTCTTAGAGAATCCAAGCCCAGTTTTGTCTGCAGTGGGCTTCTGATCTCCAAGTATTTGATTGAAGACCACTTTTGAGTTATTCCATGAGTCAACGGTTTTTTGTGACTCTTCCTTTTCAGTGGATAACTCTTTGGCATGATCAATCAGGCAGACAACTTTTTCACTGAGAAACTTATTCTCTTCTTTTAACTTGATACTTTCCTGCTGAAACTCCATTTAGAGTTTTTAGCTCGGTTTCCAGCGTGGATTTCTCAGTTCTTAGTTTCTCATGGCTTTTAGCAAGTTTTACATAAGCCTTTCTAAATGCATTGAATTTCTCTAGCATATTATGAGCATCCTTGAGGATTTCTTCTTTAGAGGGCTCATTAGTTAGTTGGTCTATATTAGCTTGAAAAGGAGTATATTTAACTTTACTTTCTGAATCATGGGTGGGAGGTGACTCTAGAGCAACAAGACAGATATGTGCCTGCTCTGGTGAGTCATCACTCTCATCCTCATCAGAATCTGTTTCAAACCATGTGGACACTTGATTTTCTTCTAAGTCCTCAGCTAGTAGACCCCTACGTTTTGAAAATGATTTAAAGGGTCTTCTTTTGTATGCTTCATATTTGGGCTTAGGACATTTAGAAACAAAATGACCAAGTTTCCTACAATTGAAGTAAACTAGCTCATCATATTGTGTGCTTTCAGCAGTCTTTCTGAAAGTCTGCTGGTTTGCCTCCTTCTTCTTATTAAACTTTTAGAACTTTTGAAACTTCTTAACGAACATAGCAAATTGTTCGTCAGAAAGAATTTCATTATCATTTGAGGAAGAAGAAGTAGATGGTTTATTTTCTAGGGCAGGATTTTCCTGAGAGATAGCAGAAAAAGAAGGAAGTTTAAACTAGGGGTGGCAATGTCTGACACGACACGATAGCACGAACCAGCACGACACGATTATAAAACACGATTACAGAGACAAATGACACGATAAGCCCAGCACGACACGACACAACACGAAACACGACACGAAAAACACGAAATTGTTAATAAATTCAAATAAATATTTATTGTTATATTTATGATCAAATAAGATAGATAATATGAAAACACGATAATGAGGCACAAACACGACACGATACACGAATTGCCACCCCTAGTTTAAACTGTTTGTCCTGTTCTTGAGCTTGAAGAAGTTCTTGCTCATATATAGTTAAACTCGTATACAGACTTCGAAGATGTATGGAGTTTAAGTCTTTGGACTCTTTAATGGTTATGGTCTTAACATGCCACAGATTTCCTAAAAAGCTAAAAATCTCATATTTACTTTTTTTAACGCTATATTCTTTGCCTAAGGAATAACAACTATTTACTATCTCACAGAATCTGTCGTAGGCTTGACGTAGAGTCTCCTTTTGATCTTTTTTGAAAGAGTCAAATTGTTGAATGTAGTTGTACTTCCTGTTGTCTCTAGTTGGCAGGTCTCCTTCTAGATATTCTACAAAAGCTTCCCACATCTCTTTAGCAGTCTTGCATCTGATTATCTGCTGATAAGTGCTGGTGTCCACAAAGCTTGATATTATGTGCATTGCTTTGCTGTCTAGTTCAACAAGCTTTCTTTTGTGTTCAGTCCATTCATTCATGGTTTTAGGCACCTCGGGTGGTCCTCAAGCTACATGTGCAAGAAGATTTGGCTTCATTGGAATATGAGGACCTGTTTGAACACATTGCCATAAACGATTGTCAATAGAATTCATATATATCTCGTAACTTTGTTTTTCCATACTTCGAAGTGACCTTCGTCCAATATTAGGACGTGGCTTGTATTCGAGGTAGGTAGCATATAGTGAGCCATAAGATCTATTCTCAAGAGGTTAATATTGGAAAAAACTAGTTTTCAAAGAATCAAGCTCTGATACCAATTGTTGGTCCCAAATAGGCTCGATCTAGGCTAAAGAGGGGGGGGGGGTTGAATAGCCTAGATATATAGATTTAAAATTTTCTTCTAAATCTTTTCAAGCTGTTATTTCCTTTTTAGAAATTGAGTTGGGGTAGCGGAGATTTAAAAAGGAATTGATCAAGAGCTGCAGATTTGACTACAGTCTATGAACGAAATAGCAATAGTAGTTATAAGATGATGAGAAACAATTTAGACAAAACACAGTGATTTAGAAGTGGTTCGTACTATGAAAAGTACTACGTCCACTACCAAAATTGTTAGCTTTGGATTTTGAAATGTGCACTTTGTTTATCCACTAGGTGAGAAAGATAGATCTCTAATGGATCGTGTACAAAAATTGTTTTTCAACCAAGTGTTTAAAGATGAGAGAAACAATTAATGAATAATTGTTTTTCTCAAGTGCTAAAGTAAAAGAACAATTAATAACAAACTTGATGTGAACGCGAACGGCTGAAATCAACAATCTATTCCAGCAATTTGAACAGTCCCGAAGCTGCTCCAAAATCAGTCACAAAACAGTCCTAAACTCCCCCAAAACTCTCGCCTAATTATAAACAAGGTCCCTTACAAGTATGCCCAAGAACCTAGCCTTGTTTTGTAAGTTTAAACAGCTTATAACCTGCCCAAAACCTACCTTGGCCAAGATTTCAAGGCAACAACTCAAACAGTCCGAATTCTTCTTGAATAACAAGGTTGCCCGAATTCACAAAGAAATAAAAACGAAAATAACATAAAATAAAGGATAGAAACGGGCTCACCGGCTAGGCTTCACTCACCTAACGTAAAGAATCCCGACGATCAATTCCCTCTTGGCTTCACTCACCTTGAGAAGAATAAATCGGTTTGAAAAGAACAACCTTGTTCTTGAAAGAATCACTTCTTTTCTCTAAAAACCAAATCTGCTTTATTTCATGAATTAAAGTGCCTTATAAAGGCTTACAAAAGTATCATAATTCTATAAGAAAACTCAAACAACTTCTAAGTCCTTAAGGGGCTCTAATTAACAATTAAAATAGGAAACTACCTAACTTAAATCTTAGTCCTTAAAGGACCTATTCCCAAAAACGGGATTTCCTTTACTTACCTAATAAAAGACTTCCTAACCAACTATAACAATAAAAAGGAAACTAATTTATTTAGGAAATAAAACAACTAATAACTAATGGCAGATTTGACTCCTAATCTAACAATCCTTGTCACTTTAGGACTCATGGTGGCCGCCCCCTTCCAAGCCAAGCCGTGTCCACCTCCTTGCATGCAATGCCATGCAAGGCCTTCCAAGCCCGTGCCACCCTTCCAAGCATCCACACGAAACTACTCTTCCATTCCCCTTGAGCCGTGCCCCATGACACTCTTGCCTTCCAAGAAATACTCCCATTTCACTTGTGGGTTGAACCCTCTTGTTGTATCTTTGGTCCTTTGGCCCTTTAACCCATTTGTGTCACTGATTTTATCCATCAAACATGGCTGCCTTGCTCCCCAAATATCAAACTCGTGCATTCCTTTCAAACATCTTTGACCCTTAGAATCTTGGACCCTTGCTCCCGCATCATACTCCCCTTCTTGAAAAAGGATTGTCTTCAATCCTTGACCCTTCTCAACTTGCGAAGAATCGAACACTTCTTGGTGGGTTGTCTTTCTTGCAAACTGCCCATTCGTTTCTTGTTCGAACTTTTCCTTTGTCGCATGCTTGCACAAACTGTCCCTTTGCGTTGCTTTTCCTTTGTCTAGGCCTTCCATGTGTACGTCGAACCCCAACACTCCAGCTTTCATCCTTGCTTCTTCAAACATGCTGCTCACGTGTTTCTTTATAACTTGGGAACCGTCCTTTGATTGATTATAGAGTTTCCATGCCTTCAAATATGCGTCCAAGAAACTTACCCAATCTTCTGTTTCGTTCTTCCCAAGAATCATGTGGCAGGAGAACTTGAACCCGTGCTCCTCATAAATAAATTCCTGAACCGTGTTTTGTTTAATCCTTACCTTGCTGCCCTCGTTCACTAGTTGCTGCTTTTCTTGGGTAATTTCTACCTTGCATTTGCTGCCATCTTTCAACTTCTTATCCAACTCGAATCCTTCCATCGAAACAGACCTATGCTCCTTTTTAGAATCAGCCCCATGTTTTCTGTTTATTGAAACAATTCTAATCCCGTTGGCTAACTTTGAATCAGCCCAAAACTTGTTGTGTAAATCAGTAACAATTGCATGGTCTTCTTCTTGGACCATCCCAAACCGTGCACCCCTTTCTTTCTTCAAATTCTTTCCACAGCCGAGACCTTCGTTTGAAACAGCTCCCTTTCTTTTGTCTTTAAAAACAACATCATTCTGATCTTGTTTACAAAGTTCCCCATAATTCTTCTCAACTTTTAGATCTTCTGCTGCCTCTTCTTTTCCCCACATTGAGTCTTCTTTGCTGTTTTTCCCAACTAACTCTAACCCCAATATGATTGCTTTTGTTTTAGCAATTTCCAGCAACCATTTGGGAAGAAAACCCGTCTCACTTAAGTAGCCTTTCTTTTGCGGTAAGGCAGCCCCAAGCTTCATGTCTTTACTTGAAACAGCCCCAACTTCTTTGGCTAAACATGAATCAGACCCGAATCTGAATACTTTCCCCTTGTCCTTCAATTCAACTCTCCAAGGTGGTTTAAACCCGTAAGAACTCCATGATGACGTAGCCTCACATTTTTTTCTCCACGCCATGCATATGAACACAAAAATCAGCCCATGAAAAATTATTTGAATGGTGAAGTAACATACCTTGGCATAGAAAAACTCGTGGGGTTTCAACTCCCCGTACTTAACCTAAATTCCGACCCTAGGTTGTTTTTCTTGCAATAAATCGTATGCCGTTTCTTCTAATGAAGTCATCTTTAAATCTGAATTTCGAACCCTCGTTGTAGACGGATTTGGAACTTCAATGTTAACCGGATCTTTTACACGTGTGCTTGCTTCAATTCCTCATGAACCGTCTTCAGCCTCTCTTCTTCTCTAGCACGTTCTTCTTGTTTGATCTTTTCGAGCCGCTCCTTTTCAGCATTTTCCTTTGCACGTCTTTCTTCTCTTTTGATTATCTCACTCAGATCTTCATCAGTCAACGCCTCGATGTACGGACAATCGAGTAGGTAAGAACAAGGTCTTTCACAATAGCAATAACCCTTAGGTCTTCCTTCTTGCTCGATGTTGTTTGAACTCGATTTGCTGCCATAGAACCCCTTCAAGTTTGCATCCCTTCTTCCCACGTTTTTCTGATTTGCATGACTTCGTGCCTCCTCCTTTTCTTGCCAAACTCGATCCCCATGTCGGTGTAGCAGTCCTTCCTTCATGATCGTTCACGAATAAGAATTCGTGAAGGCCTATGCTCTGATACCACTTGATGTGAATACGAAAGCTTGAAATCAACAATCTATTCCAGCAATTTGAACAGTCCCGAAGCTGCTCCAAAATCAGTCACAAAACAGTCCTAAACTCCCCCAAAACTCTCGCCTAATTATAAACAAGGTCCCTTACAAGTATGCCCAAGAACCTAGCCTTGTTTTGTAAGTTTAAACAGCTTATAACCTGCCCAAAACCTACCTTGGCCGAGATTTCAAGGCAACAACTCAAACAGTCCGAATTCTTCTTGAATAACAAGGCTGCCCGAATTCACAAAGAAATAAAAACGAAAATAACATAAAATAAAGGATAGAAACGGGCTCACCGGCTAGGCTTCACTCACCTAACGTAAAGAATTCCGACGATCAATTCCCTCTTGGCTTCACTCACCTTGAGAAGAATAAATCGGTTTGAAAAGAACAACCTTGTTCTTGAAAGAATCACTTCTTTTCTCTAAAAACCAAATCTGCTTTATTTCATGAATTAAAGTGCCTTATAAAGGCTTACAAAAGTATCCTAATTCTATAAGAAAACTCAAACAACTTCTAAGTCCTTAAGGGACTCTAATTAACAATTAAAATAGGAAACTACCTAACTTAAATCCTAGTCCTTAAAGGACCTATTCCCAAAAACGGGATTTCCTTTACTTACCTAATAAAAGACTTCCTAACCCACTATAACAATAAAAAGGAAACTAATTTATTTAGGAAATAAAACAACTAATAACTAATGGCAGATTTGACTCCTAATCTAACAATCCTTGTCACTTTAGGACTCATGGTGGCCGTCCCCCCTTCCAAGCCAAGCCGTGTCCACCTCCTTGCATGCAATGCCATGCAAGGCCTTCCAAGCCCGTGCCACCCTTCCAAGCATCCACACGAAACCACTCTTCCATTCCCCTTGAGCCGTGCCCCATGACACTCTTGCCTTCCAAGAAATACTCCCATTTCACTTGTTGGTTGAACCCTCTTGTTGTATCTTTGGTCCTTTGGCCCTTTAACCCATTTGTGTCACTGATTTTATCCATCAAACATGGCTGCCTTGCTCCCCAAATATCAAACTCGTGCATTCCTTTCAAACATCTTTGACCCTTAGAATCTTGGACCCTTGCTCCCGCATCAAAACTAAAAGAAGCTGAAAGCAAGTAATAAGTAGCAGATCTGCAGCTTCAAGAAGTTTGATGAAGTGTTGGTTCTTGTCCTTTTGATCTCTTGAATAATTGAGTGTTGAAGACGAAGCTTGAGTATTGAATGCGTAAGAGATGTGTGTATTCATATCTTCAAAACTTGAATATATATTTCTGAGGAGATCTTCAGGACCGTTGGATAGAGATGGGAGAGATTTGAGTCCAACGTTATAATGCATTAAATGTATTCGGCGGTTTGTGTCATGACTGCATCTTCAGACATCAGTGTTGCAATGATGTAGAGACAGACGTTTCCAAACAGAGTAAGTTTGCAGCTTGCAGGCATTACAGCTCGAAAGTCTTCTTAGCTAAAAAGGGAAATGTCTTCAGTTTTCATAATTCATTGGACAGAATGGACATCTGTCTGTGCCGTTTGTTTGAAGTCGGATAAGGACATAGTTGACTTTTTTTGAGAGGGAAAACTGATGAGGATAAATTGAATATTATTTGACTAGATATTTAAAACATTTAGTTCAAATAATAAGTAACCTAATTCCTCGTATTTAACTGAGCTTCACTTTGAGCTTGAGCAGACTCTAAAAGTCTGTTGGTGAACCGTACTTTCAAGGCTGTTGTTGAAGCCTGCTGGTCCGTACCTTGAATAAACTAACATTGAACTGTTCTAATACACCCTTGATTCTAAGACAGTTGCCACACTAATCGGTACGCAGACCTATTAGCCACTGTACAATAGAATCCAAAGATGACTTCAACCAAATCTAGAACCTGTGAGGGTCAACAATTTGAGACAAAACGACAGTTACTTATCTTTGTGTATTGGACAGACAATTACCATTTCACGGTAGTCTACTCTCTCTCTTTTCTCCTTGTCCGTATTCCATCATTTACATCACTAATTACTTGGGAGAGAGGATGATTCTTTTGAATCCTACTAGGGATATCCCTGAGTTGATCATTAACCACCTCCCTTTCATTCAATTTAGTTTGCTCAAATGATAAATTATTTCAAGAACAACAACGTTGGATGTGTCAGTCGATGTTCCAACATCTAGAACAGCATCGATAGTAAGATCTTTCTTCCTTGTTGTTCTCCCATCATAAATACTATCTATAACCTGAAATGTTGGATGGACATTCTGAATTTTGTTGGGAATGTCTCTGCTATGATCAGTATCAGTTTCAAAATTTTCAGAGTAAATTTCCTGAACTGCTAGAGCTGATGATGTACCCGATGATGCATCATCAGGTGTATCATCTGTACTCGGGTTTTTTGCAAAATCTGGATTTTCCAGTTCTGATTGAGGAATAGGTCCAGAGGCAGTAGGTTTTGGAAATTTAGGTTCTGAAACTTCAGCAAATGGTGTAGAGAAACTCTCTTCAAGCAAACTTGTAAGATCATCTTCAACAATTCTAGGGCCAAGATCAATGAGGTCATAAAAAATAACATTCATAGACTCCATAATAGTCTTCGTTCTAAGATTAAAAACTCTATATGTACGACTATTAAGAGAATAACCCATGCACACAAGTTTGTCACCTTTGGAATCAAACATGGAAAAATGATTCATATCATTCAACAAATAGCACACACACCCAAACACATGAAAATGGTTTACATTTGGTTTTCTATCATTTAAAATCTCGTATGGGGTCATGGTGCAACCTGGTCTCAAGTAGACACGGTTACCAACATGACAAGCAGTGTTTAAAGCTTCAGCCCAAAAACATTTGGACAAATTTTTAGAACACAACAAGACTCTTGCCTTCTCTTACAATGTGAGATTCTTTCTCTCCGCCACTCCATTTTGTTGTGGAGTTTTGGGAGCGGAGTACTCATGAGTAATCCCCTTCAAATCACAATAAGTGGAAAATTAGTCATTTTCATATTCTGTGTCATAATCTGATCTAATCTTTTTTATTCTTAGACCATACAAGTTCATAACACGGCGGTACCAAACCGGCAAACCCTAAAGGCCTTTAAAGTATCAGATTTTTCTTTCAAAAATATTACCCATGTATATCTAGAAATATCATCCGCACACATAAAATCGTACTTATTTCTACCTAGACTCTCCACTTCAATAGGACCTATGAGGTCAGTATGAATCATCTCAACACATCTAGTGGAGGGATAATGTTGAATTCTAGGGTGTAGAACTCTGGTTTGTTTTCCCTTTTGGCAAAGTCCACATACACTAATATTCTTAGTGTTCAAACGAGGTAAACCCCTTACAGCCTCATATCTTACAAGTTCATCAAGTTTACGAAAACTAACATGTCATAACTTTTGATGCCATAATTCATTTTCATTAATATTAGTACTATGACAAAAATGGACATTATTAACCATGTAACAATTATTTGATGATCTTGTACCTGCGAAAACACATCTGTTAGACAAATCATAAACCTCATAAGACTTTTTGTCAAACTTTACCTGAAGATTGTCATCACACAATTGGCTAATGTTAATCAAACTAGTTTTAAGCCTTTCAACATGATATACATTGTTGAGTTTAGGTAAGCCATCAACATTCAATGTTTCATTTCCTACTATCCTACCTTTTACACCTCCACCATATGTGACCTTACCTCTATTGCATAACGTCTAGTTTGTCAAGTTCTCTCTTGTACCTATCATGTGGTGAGAACAACCACTATCGAAGTACCAAGTACCTAAGATATGAGATTTGAAATATGTAAAAGAAACTTTACAGTTCAAATCAGCTTTTGGAACCCACATAGTTCTGAAAAAATTCTGCACATGAGGTTTTGTTTGTTTCGGTGGATGATGTTCCTGATGTGCTACCCGATAAGGTTCCTGATGACATTCCTAATTGAGTACGTTATCTTATTCTGGGCATCAAACATTTTTTGGTTTCCAACTAAATTCTTAGCAAGATCATACCTTCTTTTATGATAAAATAGTTTGATATGACTTGGTTCGTAGCAGTAATGACATGCACAAAGCGTCAATAAACTTTTGAGAAAGGAAATATGATAGTACATAAGAGTTGAAACAACGGAGTGTCTAATACAGTTTTATTAGGTATCGCACAAGACAATAGAGTATCTCTCCAATTTTAACCAAATCTAGTTTGGACAATATTGTGTTGAGAAGCTGGATCAGAGACCCAAAATTTCCACCAAAAGCGGAAGAACACTCCTTCCTTCTTCCAGCTGGCTCTCTCTCTCCAAACAAAGAAGTGGGGCCATGTCATTTTTTTCCTTTTATTTGATTTTCAGCTATTTGCAATTCAAAAAAAATATTTTTCATAAGTACATATTTTTATTTATAAATAGAGACTTAGTTTGACTCATTTCGATACCAATGATTTTTTTTCCAAAATTTGAAGTTATTGGAGATAAAGATGGTGGGATATGAAAGATATTGAGGTTTGTGCCAAGCTATTGTGTGAATTTTTTGTTTGAGTAGTTAATGCGTATCAAATGAATATTTATATTCACTTTTAATGAGTTGAGTATCAAACGAGTACAAACTAGATACTCGGTTGTACATGACCTAAGAATAATGAAACATACCAGCTACAGTGTTGTATCAGACTTATTCGCGATGCATGATTTATAAGAGATTATAATATATTACAAATATATTATATTCACTAATACTATAAATATAATATATATTAAATATATTATATATAAGAGAATATAATATATTTAATATATATTATATTTATAGTATTAGTGAATATAATATATTTGTAATATATTATAATTATCTTTAGATTATACTTTCCTAATTTACTTGTATTTAGGTTTTCTAGTTCATCTTGTATTTATGTTTCCTAATCCCTCTTGTATTTAGACTAACTTGTGTAACAAGTATTGTAACCCTATAAATATGTTCACAATATCAATGGAAAGGCTATGCCATTATTCATAAACTTTTATTAGTTTCTACATGGTATCAGAGCCTCGCTCTTAAAACCTACAACCACCATCTTCCGCAAACTCAATACTTCCTCAACCCTAAAACTTCCTCCCATCACAGCCGTCGCCAACCCAGATCTGACCACCAAACCAACCCAACGTTCAGATCCGGCGACACTCCACAGCCAAGCCGTTTCCATCCCCCCTCCCTTTGAGCAACCAAAGGACACCTTGGCCAACCAAGCTTTGACAAGCTCGCCTTGGTCCTTCCTAAGCCGCCTCTCCGTTAGCACCCCTAAACCACCAACCTTCCGCCTCCTTATACCTTCCTCCTACCAAAGCCGTTGCCAAACCAGATCTGACCACCGAACCCAAAGTTCAGATCCGGCACCCATCACCCCCTCAGCAACAACAAGGACACCTCAGCCAACCAAGCTCTAACGAGCTCGCCGAGGACCTTCCTTTGCCGCCCTCAACCAAACCTTCTACCTTCATATATCTTCCTTCCACCGAATCCGCTGCCAACCCAGATCTGACCACCAAACCCAAAATTCAGATCCGGCACCCATCACCCAGGTAACGCCAAGTTCCCCCCCTCCCCCGAGCAACAACAAAGACACCTCGGCGAACCCAGTTGTGATCAGCTTGCCGACGCCCTCCCTAACCCAACCTGCTCCTTGTGCAGAATCCCGGTTCCTTGGCAAACCTAGCTTGCCCTCCTTGGAAGGCACGCTCGCCAACTCCCTCCCTCAACAGCTCGCCAAGGCCCCTCTCTCTCCACACGCCCTTCCTCAACCCGCTCGTTCCTCGAGTAATTCTGGCATCCTTGGCAAACCCAACTCGTCCTTTTCGGAACGCAAGCTTGCCACCGCCCTCCCTCCACTAGCTCGCTTATCGAGCAACTCCAGACCACTCGGCAAACTCGGCTCTCACCAGCTCGCCGACTTCCTTCCTCCACTGCTTGCCTCTCCTGCATTCTAAGGATTCCTCGACAAACACAACCCTAACCAGCTCGTTGAGGCCCTCCCTCCACAGCTCGCTCCTTGAGCAACTCACAGACTCCTCAGCAAACCCGGCCTCACCGCCATGCTTCCCCAACAACTCGAAAGCAACTCACAGACTCTTCAAGAAACCCGGCTCACCGCTGCTCCTCCCCAACCGCCTCTCGGGCACCGTCTGACTCTCAAGACACCCGGCCTCACCGCTGCAGTCCTCCTCGCCTCGAGCAACTCACGGACTCCTCGGCAAACCAGGCTCTCACCAGCTCGCCGAAGACCTCTCAACCAGCTCGCTCCTCGAGCAACTCAGGACTCCTCGGCAAACTCGGCTCTCACCAGCTCGCTGAAGTCCTCACTCAACAACTCGCTCCTCGCGCAAGTCACGGACTCCTCGGCAACCCGGCTCTCACCAGCTCGTTGAAGTCCTCTCTCACCAGCTCCCTCATCAAGCAAACCATGTTTCATCACTACAGCTTGCCCCCCCATCGAGCACCTCACGGACTCTTCGGCCAACCCGGCTCTCACCAGCTCGCTCATCGAGCAAACCGTGTCTCCTCGGCAAACCAGGTTTCACCAGCTCGCCCCTCGAGCAAACCATGTCCTCGGCAAACCAGGCTCTTTCACCAGCTCGCCGACGACACTCCCTCAACTAGCTCGCTCCTCGAGCAAACCATGTCTTCAGCAAACCAGCTCTCTCACCAAGACCCTCCTCAACAACTTGTCTTCCTCGGAAGACCCAGCCGACCCTCCTCACCACCGATCACCCTCTCATTTTTCAACTCGCACGCTATCCGCATATTCTTCACAAGATTTGTCTCTCCTAACGGTGATCCATCTTGCGGGAGCATATAAGAGAATATAATATATTTAATATATATTATATTTATAGTATTAGTGAATATAATATATTTGTAATATATTATAATGATCTTTAGATTATACTTTCCTAATTTACTTGTATTTAGGTTTTCTAGTTCATCTTGTATTTAGGTTTCCTAATCCCTCTTGTATTTAGACTAACTTGTGTAACAAGTATTGTAACCCTATAAATATGTTCACAATATCAATGGAAAGGTTATGCCATTATTCATAAACTTTTATTAGTTTCTACATGATTACATGTAACACGATCTATAGTTTGTGCATTGCGATGTATGATTCCAAATTGTGTAAACATAGCGATGTATTGCGATTCCAAATTGGTGCATCGTGGTTCCAAATCGATGTTCTTGAGCTCGCGAGCTGATCTTAAACACACATATTTTCCAAATGCTTTCAACAATAGTTAAACGAGCCGAGCTCAAATTGGGCAACTCGTCGCACTTACAATCGCAACTTGTCCCAAAATTTGTTTTTCAACGAATGTTTGTGTATTTCTATTCTTTTTTCTTGTTTCTGGAAACGGTAACTTTCCCCAACTCTTTCCCTTCCATAAAGTGTAGGTACCTTGCAAGAACATGAATTTGACAACTCTTGTCAACTTCATAAAGTTCATATTGAATGAGAATGACAAAGTCGTTCTTCCCTTTTCGATATTCAGCGTGCAACCTTTTGCAAATACGAAAGCACCAATACGGGGATGCTTAATACAACACACACTAAATACTTAATACAATACATGTTTTTTTTTCTATTTTGCCCTTAACTCATTTAACATTTAAATAACTTTTACATTTATTAAAAACCTTTTTTGATCTTCAAGTTAAAGATTTGCGTAAAAAATAAAAAAAATGGAAGTTTTTTCGTCCTTAGCCCAGAAACGAATGGATGAATAAAATTTTCACTTATTTATATGAAAATACATTTGATAACGTTCATGAGAGCCAAGTTGTTCATCACAAATATCCATGAGAGCCCATCTCATAAGGATGACTCTCATCCATGTATAGTCATCCTTCTGAGATGGCTCTCATGAACAATTGTGATGGTACTAAACCTATTGAGAATTTAGAAAAGTGGACCAACCTGCAATTTATCTTACTATTTACCTTTCAAATTATAATATTTTTTATTATTAATTATATTATTGAGGTTTTTCCTTTTTTCAACCTGTATAATACCCCTTTATTTAATCGCATGAGTCCATTTTCATAAAAATTATTCTTTAAATGCCCCTCTGCCCAAAGACTAATACACACACCTAGATTCTACAGACTACAATGCCAGTGCTTCCTCCACCACTCGGCTCGAAGAATTGTTTAGAGAACCACTTTACGGCCCTCTGCCGGAAGATTGATACACACACCTAGAGCCTAGAGGAGACAATTGTTACCTGCATTCATTTGTCTGTCAAGACCACCCACTAAATAATGGACATGAGCACACTTAAAATTTCAAATGAACATAAATGGACATGTCCATTTGAGACCGTTATTTATCATGGGCTAAATGGTAGGACACCCAAGCTCAAACCTCTACTCCTCGTTTTCCTTATCTGTTTCTTTTTCTTTCTCATACATGTTTCTTTTTCCACCCTCTCTCTCTCTCTCTCTCTCTCTCTCATTCTATCTCCTCTTTTTCCTCCTCTGTTTCCTTTGCTTTCTCTCCCATTATTTCCGTTGACCCTCGTTTCTTCTCCCTCCCTCCCAAGTCCCACCCCTTTAAATCAGACTGCGATCATCTTGTTGTTCTTGTCCCTTATGCTGAATATACTACTAAAATCAACACAACAATAGTTCATAGTTATATATATATTTTTTAATGTATTATTTTTCAAATATCTAAAAGCACAGAGTATACTATTTTACATGTCTCAAAATGCTCAATATTTAAAAAAAAAAAAAAAACAATTTTTCCTACTTCATAGTGTAGTCACATTTGGAAAATATGCAAACTACAAAATTAGTGCTTGATGATTAGTTTTAAACCTTCGACCTGTAGATACCTTGGAGAGTCAAAAAATAACCGAGAAAATATGTAGTGGTCTTAGATCACTACGTCAAATGATATGGACACCTTTTTCCAAAATTCTAAACCTTTTTTTATGGTCAAAAAAAATATTCAAATTAGAATAATTTGTATTAGCTTCTCATTTGTTCCAGATCAACATGTGAATTGAACCATGAACATTTTCTGAGATCACCACCCATGTCTTGTTACTATTAGAGAAATTAGAATCAATCTAAACTAGAATTAATTAAGATCTCTTTCAGAAGAATGGAGTATCTTTCTCCTGCAACATATTGAGGGATGTCTAAGAAACAAAGCTTTAATTAATTAAGATTTTTATTTTTGTATTTATTTGATAATTATATGTTAATGAGTAAATGAACGCTCTTGACCATTTAATGCCCGACCATATAATTAAATTAACACTTATCCACCCGTCCATTTGAACACGCTCTCATATTCACTTATATGTCACCTCTACACACACCCAAACTTGGATACGACAGATCCAAGCTGAGAACGACTGTATGGCCCAGAAGAAACGGTGGACTTGTAATAAAATTGGTTGGGTCAGGGTGCACATACACTGGCCCACACGATGGGTTAGATTTTCGCTAGAATTCTAGTTACTTCTGGACGTGTCATTGTGTCCCTAAACGATGATGTAATCAATTGGGCTAGATTCAGTTAGAGCATGTACTGAAGCTCGTTGGGAGCAAACCGTTGATTTTGCAAAACAATGGTAGATCAAACAATTGTAATGAGTTTCCAAAATAAGAAAATGTACAATTTGGAAGCTTTGGATAACACCGAATAATTTTGAATCAACCCTAACAAAACGGTGCCATTTTAGCCGAACAAAAGCTAAAACTGTGCCTTTTTTGCTCCGGTTTCTCGTAACCAAAGAAAATGGCCGACAATACATCGGTTTAGGGGGGGTAATGACTGGTACGACATGATAGCACGAACCAGCACGACACCATTATAAAACACGATTACAGAGACAAATGACACGATAAGCCCAGCACGACACGACACAACACAAAACACGACACGAAAGACACGAAATTGTTAATATATTCAAAATAATATTTATTGCTATGTTTGTAATCAAATAAGATAGATAATATGAAAACACGATAATGAGGCACGAACACGACACGATAGCACGAATTGCCACCCCTACATCGGTTCTCCTTTACACGTGGCAGCTTCTGTGAGGTTGAATGGTGTTTTTGTTGTGTGGTAATTTAGAATAGCTTAAAAATATTTTTTTATTGATTTTTAATGACGTGGGTAGTTTGGTGGAACAACATTTTGCTCCCCCATTATACTACTTGGCCTTATGACTGATATGGTGGAAATTGTTAGGCGGTACCTTTTCTTAAAATTTTAACTATTTTAGTATCTTTTTTTTAATCGGAAAACTTCTCTTTTTTTAATATTTTTTCTAAATTATCAAAATCATCTCTTTCCACAGCTCCAAATTTCTTCCTTCAGAATTTCTTCCACAACTCAAACGTAATCTTCCTAAATTGTTTGAAAATCACAATTGTTGGGACAACAAAACAGTTATCGACCTACAATCGCGATACAAATGAAGTTCAGTTTAAATCGAGATGCATTGATTATGGATTTGCAATGCATCGATTTGAAATAGTAATGCATCGCTATGAAATGAAAATGACAGTTACACAATTTAAAATCATGCATCGTATTTCAAAATCATGTATCACGATGTACAAATTGATGCATCACGATGTACAAATTGATGCATCACGATGCACTGAATAAGTGATACTTAGCGCGCCTCTGGTTCATTAAGGGTATCATAATATTACCTTTCGCCCACAAAAGTACTTTTCCGATTGAAAGAAACGTAGGGAATTGTAGCGATTAGTAACTTATCATAAAGGACCGACCAAATTTCACTTTAATTTGAATAACTTAATTGTGGAAATCTATAAGGTCATTTCAGAAATAATAATTTAATATCTTTCTGACTCTGTTTCCTTTCAGATGTATTTCACGAGTACGAGACTCTTAAATGAAACATTGGACATCATATGGAGTATATATATATATATATATATATATATATATATGCGCACTCGTGCGTTGCACGGTTTGTACATAGGTGTAAAATCATGTATACAATTTAAGTTAAATAACATAAAATAAAAAACTTTAATACGAACAAAATAAAAACAATTAATAAATAGTGAAATTAAAAATAGAAAATATAAATTTTAAAAAGTTATTATAGATTTTGAAAATATTTTTTCTTTATACACAACATTTGTCGTTGAACATGTACGACTATTACAACTACCACTATGAGTATCACTTATCAAAATTCGAAGGCCTTTATGATTAGTAACTCTAGACAAAGCAACATACAACTGACCATAACTAAAAACATGTTTTTTTTTCAAAAGAAGTCCTACGTTATACAATGACTGACCTTGATTTTTATTTATAGACATTGCGTAAGACACCATGAGAGAAAACTGTCTTCTCTGGAATTTGAATGGAATTCTGTCAGTGACATTCTTGGAATCAAAACAGCACCACCAGAATGTCATTTTGAAAGTGCTCGACCTTCTAAAACATGATTTCTCAGCCTTTTAATAATTAACTTCGTGCAATTACATAACCTAAGGGAATGGCCAATGTTACGAAGCAACATTTACTGGAATTTCAACCTTCAAATTCAACTCATGATTTGGGATTCCAAAACCTGAAATTTCGTCTAAAAATTCAGAAGTATGTATATCATTCAATAGATTAACGTGTCTGTAAAAACTACTACAATGTTACTTATATCTACATTTTGCCCAGCATAAAAATGCTACTTCCATTTCGGTTCATCCAATACCACAAAATCCACATGCCCAATTGAGCAGCCCAACTCTTTGGCAGTCCAGCTTTCACAAAACCTAGTTCCTCTCTTGCCCTTCTCTTTCACTTGCCGTCATTATTTCTCAATTAATATGTTAGAATCCTCTCTCTTCTCGCTCTCTTCATTGTCCAAGATCTCAGTCCATTCTATTTTCTTCAACATCCAAGATCTCAGTCTGTTCTCTTTTCTTCATCGTCTAAGATCACAGCCCATTTGTGAGAGTAGTCACTATATGTTAGTGTGGTCCTCAGTAAGGGTGTCTTCTCTCTCATCTTCTATCTCTTTTTTACTCTTCATCATCCTTGAGATCTCTAGGGTTTGAGATTCAGTTTGATTGTAAGAGCAACCTTCTCTCTATCCTTATCTTTCCTCTTCTATCTTTTCACCATCCTTGAAAACTTTAAGGTTTGACAGTCCATTTGTAATTGGGTTGAGATATCTTGGGTTTGAGATATATGATCATCTAAGTTGTCAGTGAAAGAAAGAAAGTTGACTGGGTTTGTTGGGGGGGGTGGTCCTTGGTGAGGGGGTTGTTTATCGACCGTGACATAAAGCATTTTTCGGTTGATTTTCTTCTTGGTACGTTTAGTGTCATCGGAGTTCTAAGTCGTTGCCGGATTCGGGTTTTCCTTGGTTAGTATTATGCTGGATTTTCTAAAAACTTATAGTATCATAATTTGGACCACTAAGAATGTATTCTGATTTTTTATAATAAACAATTTACTCACATTTTATAGCCTATAATAATATTGAATAATTTAAAGCTTTTAACACTTTATATTTTATGCTTTTAACCCGACATTCAGGACTACTAATTTGTTTTATTTTACGATTCGATTATTCAGGACGCATTTTCTTTTAATAAACAAATAGTACACATTTTCTCAAATGATATAATAGTAAAATATTTTTATTGAGTTGAGTGAAACTAATACTCAATATAATACTTAGCATAATGCTATTATTGAATTGGTTTTTTAGAGTAATAATTTTTTTAATAAATTAAATTATTCATTTTGATGATAAATATCCAATTAATATTCTCTATAGTTTTGGTAGACAAATGTCTAGATAATATTATTTTTACGATAGTGGAGTATGAGACACAAATCATAAACAAAATGATTAAACATAATTATTACAAAAAAATTAACTTGTTTGTTGAGAATTAAAAAGTATTTTGGAAAAAATTAAAAAAAAAAAGAACAACTATCTTGTTTGTTGAGAATTAAAAAACATATATATGAGTACTTTACTTCAAATATATATATATATATATATATATATATATATATATATATATATATATATATATATATATATAAAGTTGGTGAGGAGCATTTTGGTTGTGCCACCTTACACACTTTAGATAAATATTGATTTTTAGGCATCTATGTAAGACTTTTTATCTTCCAACCATTACCTATTAATAATAATACCTATTAATATTCAATATGATAATGAGTATTATCATATAGCTATATATAACAATAGATATAATTTCTTCTATTGTCAATAGTAGAAGACTTATATTTAAAAAAATTTACAACTAACATTACTTCTAACAAATGTGGGATAAAACCCTTCAGAGGGAGATATTACTTCTAATTACTCACTTTTAACATCATACTTTAACATTTGATATCTTATTCATCCAAAACTTGATTTGGACAAATAAATATATAATTTAGATGTTCTTGCCGAGTAGAACAAATTTGCACAATTATTTTTGTCAACAAACAAATGACACGTAAAGAAATTTGTGCCTCAAGTTGCACAATTTCTTTCACTAAAACACTAATTTTTTTAATAAGTATTATACTTTAACTCTTGATATTTTATTCATCCAAAACTCGATTTTGACAAATAAATATATCATTTCGATGCTCTTGCCGAGTAGAACACATTTGCGCAATTACTTTCGCCAACAAACAAATGACACATAAAGAAATTCGTGCCTCAAATTACACAATTTCTCTCACTAAAACACTAATTTTTTGTTATACTTTAACCTTTGATATCTTATTCATCCAAAACTTGATTTGGACAAATAAATATATCATTTCGATGTTCTTGCCGAGTAGAACACATTTGCACAATTACTTTTGTCAACAAACAAATGACACGTAAAGAAATTTGTGCCTCAAGTTGCACAATTTCTTTCACTAAAACACTAAATTTTTAATAAGTATTATACTTTAACTCTTGATATTTTATTCATCCAAAACTTGATTTTGACAAATAAATATATCATTTCGATGCTCTCACCGAGTAGAACACATTTGCGCAATTACCTTCGCCAACAAACAAATGACACATAAAAAGAAATTCGTGCCTCAAGTTACACAATTTCTCTCATTAAAACACTAATTTTTTTAACAAATATTATACTTTAAGTCTTGATATCTTATTATCCAAAACTCGATTTGGACAAATAAATATATCATTTTGATGATCTCACCGAGTAGAACGCATTTGCGCAATTACCTTCGTCAACAAACAAATGACACATAAAGAAATTCGTGCCTCAAGTTGCACAATTTCTTTCACTAAAAACACTAATTTTTCAACAATAGAAGAGATGTATCCCACATTGGTTAGAAATTGATGTTGGTTTAAAAAATTTTATTATTAAGTACCAATAGAAGAAATGCATCATATATTGGTTGGAAAGTGATGTTGATTTTCAAAGTCACTAGAAAATCAAAAGTTTTTAAAGCTTCCACATGGATACTTTAGAATGAAGATTTATTCAAAGGTAGTGATATGACACAACCATAGTGTTCCTCACCAACTTTATATATATATATATATATATATATATATATATATATATATATATATATATATATATTTTTACAATGATTACCAATAGAAGATGTATATCTCACATTGGCTAGAAAATGATATTGAGTTTAAATTATTTTATATAATTACCAATAAAAGAGATGTATAACACATTTTTAAAAAAGAAAATGTTAGATTTTAAAGTCTTTAGACTAAAGACTTTCACTTTTACAAGAGATATATCTCACATGGTTACAAAAGATTCTTACTATTATTACCAATAGAAGAGATGTATTAAACATTGGTTATAAATTGATGTCTGTATTAAAAATATTATTATTAATTACTAATTGAAAAGATGTATCATACATTTGTTATAAAGTGTTGTTGGTTTTCAAAGTTTTTTTTGATAAAAGACTTCTACAATTATTACCAATAGAAGATGTATATCTCACATTGGTTAAAAAATGATATTGAATTTTAATTATTTTAGATTATATAAAAGCCTTACTATTATTAGCAATATAAGATATATATACTTTTGGTTTTCTAGTCATTAGCTAATAATAATACATAATAATAATCAATATGATAAGGGATATTAGTATTAGTATATATAACTTCTTCTATTGTCAATAGTAGAAGACTTATATTTAAAAACTTTTACAACTAACATTACTTCTAACCAATGTGAGATAAAACTCTTCAAGGTTAGATATTACTTCTAATGACTCACTTTTAACATCATACTTTAAACTTTGATATCTTATTCATCCAAAACTTGATTTGGACAAATAGATATATTATTTCGATGTTTTTGCCGAGTAGAACAAATTTGCACAATTATTTTTGTCAACAAACAAATGACACGTAAAGAAATTTGTGCCTCAAGGTGCACAATTTCTTTCACTAAAAACATTAATTTTTTAATAAATATTATACTTTAACTCTTGATATCTTATTCATCCAAAACTCGATTTGGATAAATAAATATATCATTTTGATGCTCTCACCGAGTAGAACGCATTTGTCCAATTACCTTCACCAACAAACAAATGACACGTAAAGAAATTTGTACTTCAAGTTGCACAATTTCTCTCACTAAAAACACTAATTTTGTTAACAAGTATTATACTTTAAGTCTTGATATCTTATTATCCAAAACTCGATTTTGACAAATAAATATATCATTTTGATGCTCTCACCGAGTAGAACACATTTACACAATTACATTCGTCAACAAACAAATGACACGTAAAGAAATTTGTACCTCAAGTTGCACAATTTCTTTCACTAAAAACACTAATTTTTCAACAATAGAAGATATGTATCCCACATTGGTTAGAAATTAATGTTGGTTTTAAAAATTCTATTATTAAGTACCAATAGAAGAAATACATCATACATTGGTTGGAAAGTGATGTTGATTTTCAAAGTCACTAGAAAACCAAAAGTTTTTAAAGCTTCCACATGGATGCTTTAGAATGAAGATTTATCCAAAGGTGGTGAGGTGGCACAACCATAGTACTCCTCACCAACTTTATATATATATATATATATATATATATATATATATATATATATATATATATATATATATATATATATATATATAATATTTTTATCATTATTACCAATAGAAAATGTATATCTCACATTGGCCAAAAAATGATGTTGAGTTTAAATTCTTTTATATTATTACCAATAAAAGAGATGTATAACACATTGTTTAAAAAGAAAATGTTAGATTTTAAAGTCTTTAGACTACAGATTTTCACTTTTACAAGAGATGTATCTCACATGGTTACAAAATATTTTACTATTATTACCAATAGAAGAGATGTATCACACATTGGTTAGAAATTGATGTTTGTATTAAAAATACTATTATTAATTACTAATTGAAAAGATGTATCATACATTTGTTATAAAGTGATGTTGGTTTTCAAAGTTTTTTGATAAAAGACTTCTACCATTATTACCAATAGAAGATGTATATCTCACATTGGTTAAAAATGATGTTGATTTTTAATTATTTTAGATTATATAAAAGACTTACTATTATTAGCAATAGAAGATATATATCACACATTTGTTATAAATTGATGTTGGTTTTAAATTACTATTATTACCAATAAAAGAGATAAATCTTACATTGGTTAAAAAGTGATGTTGATTTTAAAAGTGTTTAAATAAAAAGACTTCTACTTTTATCATTAATAAAAGAGAAGAGAAAAGATATATCTCATTATATAGAAAGAGATGTTTTTAGATATTTTTTTAGATAAAAAACTTCTACTATTATTACCAAATGATGAGATGTATTACACATTGGTTAGAGAGTATTGTATGTATTAAAAGTCTTTTTATAAAAGACTTAATACCAATAGAAAAAATATGTATTTCACATTAGTTAGGAAAGTGATATTCGTTTAAAATGTTTTTAGATAATGTATATCGCATTGGTTACAAAGAGATCCACATTATTTAGAAACATATATTGGTTATAAAATTTATAGATAAACGAATTTTTATGTTATTATCAATACAAGAGATGTATCACACATTGTTTACAAAGAGATGTTGGTTTCAAAACTATTTAAGATAAAATAATACTACTATTATTATTTTTATGTTATAACCAATAGAAGAGATGTATCCCACATTGTTTAGAAAGAGATGTTGATTTCAAAAGTTTTTATATAAAAGACTATTATTATTACTATAGAAGAATGCATCTCACATTTGTTAGAAATTAATGTTGGTTTTAAAAATACTATTATTACCAATAGAAAAGATGTATACCACATGATTAGAAAAAGATGTTTGTTTAGAAAAAGATGTTTGTTTTAAAAGTCTTTAGATAAAAGTTTTAAACTTTTATTACCAATAGAAATAGAAAATAAGTATCTCACATTGTTAGAATACTACTACTATTATTATTTTTATGTTATAACTTATAGAAGATATGTATCCCACATTGTTTAGAAAAAGATGTTGATTTCAAAAGTTTTTATATAAAAGACTATTATTATTACTATAGAAGAATGCATCTTACATTTGTTAGAAATTAATGTTGGTTTTAAAAATACTATTATTACCAATAGAAAAGATGTATACCACATGGTTAGAAAAAGATGTTTGTTTAGAAAAAGATGTTTGTTTTAAAAGTATTTAGATAAAAGTCTTAAACTTTTATTACCAATAGAAATAGAAAAGAAGTATCTCACATTGGTTATAAAGAAATGTATCTCACATTATTTATAAATGAGTATTGGTTATAAAAGTCATTAGATAAAGATATATTTTGTTATTACCAATAGAAAATATGTATCCACATTGTTTAGAAATGAATGTTGGTTAAAAAGTCTTTTATCTACTGTTATTATTACTAATAGAAAATATGTATACCACATGGTTAAAATGTGGTGTTGATTTTAAAGTCTTTAGATAAAAGACTTAAACTTTCATTACCAATAAAAATATAAAATAAGTATTTCACATTGTTTAAAAATGAATTATGATTTTAAAAGTTTTTAACAAAATGACTTCTAATATTATTATCAAGTTAAATGTTAATTTTAAAAGTCTTTAGATTAAAAAATATTATTATTATTAATACAAAATATATATCTCACGTTAGCTAGAAACTTATATCAATTTTAAAAGTATTTAGGTAAAAAAAATCGTTTAATATTAGTAACAATATAAAAAAAAATTATAAACATGGAAGAGATTAACAATCTAATTATAATGTCTAAAAGTTATATTATTATTATAAAAATATATATATCCCACATTGTACCCGCGTAGAGCACGGGCTAAATAACTAGTGATAAGTATAGAAAGGGCAATTATGTCAAAAAAAATACAATTATTTAATACAATAACTCATGATGTAGTGGATAAAAAAATATAGTGGAAATAACATCTCCCTATTCCGAAACATAACACATGTATGTCAAATAATAATTTTGATAATTGACTCTAGCTGACACATGTTTCAGGTGTAAATTGTAATTTACAATTGAGTATTAAAAGTATACATTGAGACATGATAAATGACGGTAAATATAATAAATTTATAAATATAAAAAAAAACAATCATTTTAAGAAAACACTCAATCTATATTATAAAAGAGATCGAGGACTATTTGGAAGCCCATATCGAATTGTATCAAATACAACTGATGGTCCAGATTGGTTAGTAAATATGTGAGTTACATATAAGCCCCACAGTTATGAGTTATATTTGAATTACCCCCTTCTACAACCAATAAATATGTAACAACCCATCAGTTATGTTTTTTTTAATTATCCTTTCTACAATAAATTACAGTTATATGAATGCTTTCCTCTAATACATTTTTTTAACCCGCATACTTTTGTTTGAGTTGACGAGGTGGTTATCTATAACTTATCCCGATCATCCATTGAGTTGTTTATAATGAGATATTTGTTTGTAACTTTTGTAATTAATTTTTGCAATTTTAAATATTTGTATTTTAATTTTATTATTAATATTTAGTTCGTACTTTCTTAATTAATTGTTATCGTAATCAACTGAATCTCAATTTAATTTTTGTCCGACCTAGATTTATTTTTAAAAAAAAACATTTGTTCGTAAGTTTTATAATTTTAAATATTTGTATTTTATCGCAATCAACTGAATCTCAATTTAATTTTTGTCCGACCTAGATTTATTTTTTAAAAAAACATTTGTTTGTAAGTTTTGTAATTTTAAATATTTGTATTTTTATTTCTTTCTTTTTAAAAAATAAATGCTACGTTTTCCTTAATAGTCTGAAATGTTTGTGATTTCAAAATAGTCTTTTGTTAGTTCACTCTATCTCATTCAATTTATTTTATATTTTTTGTTTGCCGCGATTTTTATTTTTAAGTTTATTTCAATTAATATGTGTTGTATTGGTGTGTAAGAGAGAATTTTTTTGAATCCTTAATTATACTCTTTTTGGATAAGTTACAAAATTTTAAAGCGAATAAAATGTTTTATTTCTTTAATTTTCGGGAAGTCGTTTTGTTTTTTGTAGTGTATATTGATCTGACCCCTACAAAATCTCAAGAATATACTAATTTATTCGCATCATGCTCGTTTCAGATATTGATCACGTTTATACTGATACTGTGTCATATGCACGGACACAAAATCTAAAAAAAAAGTCATGGATTAGACAAAAGGACGATGTGGAATGAACTTATACTTCACTAACCACCCACTCATTCCTTGAGAAGTTAACATGTAGTTTCTTGTTATGTGGGATGAAACATTAATCATTTTGCCCAACTCTTGATCTCACTAAATTCAAACCTAAACAAACGCCTTTTTGTACACGCATGATGCATGTGCTATTTATAAATACATATTTATTTTTTATATAAATAAATAATTTTTTTTGTCAAAATCTAAATTTAGCCGAATTCTCTTTATTTGAATTTAACTTTAATTAAGACCAAGTGTACATTTTTGAAGAAAAAAAATAATCTGTTCTCGGGTCCAAAAATTAGGGTATACTTCCACTTTTGTGGAGTTTGTCAAATATAGTAATTTGAACAAGTGAGTTTTCTTTTTTGGCTTTTGACCATTGGTTTATCGGTGAAACAATCAGTTTATTGATAAACCAATTAATTGATTATTGGTTTATCAATGAACTAACCAATTTATTGATAAACTACTTAGGCGATCAGTGATTTCGGATATTGAAGAGTGTATTTGTATTGGTTTACTAATTTATCAATAAACCAAATCATAAAAGAGTTTTTTTTTTTTTTAAGTGAAGTGAGGCTACAAATGACCAACTCATCTCTGACTTAGCAATTTGTGTAAATACCCCTCCACTTTTCCCCACTCATCAACAGTTTTTCTACCATAGCAAAAACTTTTTAAAAAAATTATCTTAGGAATATCTTTTTATAAAACAGATTCATCTAATCTAACCCCACCGTGTGTTGTGCTGATGGGTAGAGGACTTAGAGTCAGAGGAGACTAGGAATTTTAATTTGGGGTCAATCTTAGACGGTGTAAATTTTGGGGGAAGTGAATAGAGTTTTCCACTTAAAAGAAAGTCGGAGTCTCTGTTGACTTGTATTGCCAGAGGCCCTAGGCCCCAACTCGAAGCCAAAGAAAAAAGGCAGAAACGTGAAGACTAAATCTCATTTAACAAGTGACGACCAACGAGTAGTTTGAAAAGTCAAATTGGTTGGCTTGCATATGGAAGAACATGGAGTGGGACCGAGAATAAATAGAAATAAATAAAATAGGTAGGTAGGTGAAATTAAGTTGTAACTGTATTACTATTAGATAGTCATGGGGATTGGGGTATAGGCATAGGCATAGCTAAGTAAGAAAAGGGGGCCGGGCATAGGTAAGGTAGGTAGTTCAAGTGTTGAACGCAATGCAAATTGCAAAGCCACCACCGAAATCATTTAAGAATGTTGAGATCATACATCTTAGTAGCCACCCAATATAGTTAATGCGAATGCCTATCGCTATAATACAACTAACTCGTCGTCACCATCCCTCTTGAGTCGTGACTCCTGTGGCTGTGAGTACTCTTCCAGTTGCCAATTCAAGCTAGCTCCCCCTCCCTGGCTCCCTCCATTATATTACAAGTTTACAACTAGTCCAGTGGAGAGGTGTTTCAGCGCTTACCATACCAACCGGGAATTTGTTTCAATGGAAGCAAACAAGGCAGAGCACCCAAAAGATGATACTAATGGAATTATTAAAACTATGACACAAGCTCAAGAGAAAGGCTCCACCGTTGTGCTCTTACCTGCTGTTAAGGATGCAAATCATTTCAAGGACAACCACAGCGAGGAGCAGAAGAAAGTTTCTCTCTTGAGAAATGTTGTTGAAAAGCAAGATCTCTCGGCCAAGGTCTCTCTCTCTCTCT
This sequence comes from Codonopsis lanceolata, assembly GCA_013146195.2. NCBI lineage: Eukaryota > Viridiplantae > Streptophyta > Magnoliopsida > Asterales > Campanulaceae > Codonopsis > Codonopsis lanceolata. The sequence goes on along the minus strand of JABEVN020000011.1, from coordinate 401,616 downwards.
CTCTCTCTCTCTCACACACACACCTAGAAAAACAATATTGGACATTTATTGTTTATTTTGATTCCATGAATGACTAGATCCAAGTACAGATGCAGATCATTTATATATGTAGCAAGAAGAATATGATCAGCAATTGTTTTTCTAGCTACTTCATTACATAGCCAAGAGTAATTAAGAGAGGACCTAAAATTGTTACCTCATTCTCAAAGAGGGATGTATTATCATTTCATTTGGGAACAGAGTGGGAGGTTGGACGGGAAATACTTGCTCATCAAAATTGGCCGTGGTGTCTGTCAGATTAATTATTTGATTTGTCATGAGCTTAATTATGAGATATACAAAGTTTACATAATGTGAACATCTTTCTAGTTTAGGAGAAAATTACTGTTTTGAGAAGATGTTGACCTTGATTGCAGGAATTTGACGACTTAATGATCAGAAGATTTCTTCGCGCACGTGATCAAGACATTGACAAAGCTTCTGCTATGTTTCTCAAATACCTGAAATGGAGAAAAACATTTGTTCCAAATGGTTCCATTTCTGTATCTGAGATCCCAAATGAACTAGCACAAAACAAGTTGTTTATGCTAGGCTCGGATAAAACTGGACGCCCTATAACGCTAGCATTTGGCAATAGACATTACCCGAACAAAATGGGTGGCCTAGATGAGTTTAAGCGTATGTTCTTACATCTGCAACATGGTTAGGGGTGGCAAGTTCAGTAGTATTCAAAAACACCCATTAGACATAATGGATCTTTTTGGTTATACCCAAACTTATTACTTATTCGGTACTCATTAGTCATTAACACCCAATACCTGATCATAGTACCTATTAAGGGTAACACTAAATTTTTGTTTGAACATTTTTTCTGTTGTTAGAAAAAATATTCTTTTTTTATCCTTGTTAACTAAAACCTTTAACAAAAGGTGTTCATTTTTTAAAAACTTAATTATTGGTAACTTATTGGGTTGTTATTGAATACTTATAGGGTAAACATATTTAAAACCCATTATAATAATGGGTACTTAAATGGTTAACCCAATAAGTTATTTTTAATGGTTACAATGAATGGGCTAATGGATTGGATGAAAAATTGCCATCGCTAAACATGCTACCTTTTAGGATTAAAAATGATGCAATGCTTAAATAATTATTTCTGTTGCATTACAGGTTTTGTAGTTTACTCTCTTGACAAATTATGTTCAAGGTACCATCTTTACCACAATCTTTGTTCTTTAAACTAACTTCCCCCCAAACCCTATGTTTAGCTCACCATAACAAACGCTCGTGTATATGTAACTGCAGGATGCCCGCAGGACAGGAGAAGTTTGTGGCAATCGGAGATCTAGGAGGATGGGGATATTCAAATAGTGATATACGCGGATACCTTGGAGCTCTATCTATTTTGCAGGTTTACCTACTAAATTCTCAAATGGGCTGAAGGCAGTTTGCTGGTATGAATTTGACCCTGATTTTTGATGTAATGCCTGCAGGACTACTACCCAGAAAGGCTAGGTAAAATGTATATTGTCCATGCTCCTTACCTGTTTATGAAAGTGTGGAAGATTATTTATCCCTTTATCGACAACAATACAAAGAAGAAGGTAAAACTAATGTTCTTAGTTAAATTCCTTCAGTTTTTAAGCAATCAAGTGTTACATATCCTGTATAATATGTAATTCTGATCTTCCTTTACAGATTGTGTTCGTGGAAAATAAAAGACTAACAGAAACACTGCTAGAAGACATCGATGAGAGCCAGCTTCCTGAAATTTATGGAGGCAAAATGAAAATGATTCCCATCCAAGATAGCTAATTACCTCTCCAAAAGTAGTTGTACATCTCTATTTATGCGCTTCCACTATGCTGAGCCTACTTAGAGATGATCATGCACTAAAACTAAGTATCGTGTTATCATGATATTGTGTATTCAAGTGTTATACCCGTACTGGAAAATTGTAGTAATGTTTGTATTATTTAATTTATTATTGTCTCATCATGCATGTACACAAATAAATATACAAATAATTTAGTTGTTCTACATAAATCAACAGAAATGAAATTGGAAAGCTTTGAATAAATAAAGGAGAAAGACCTCTTACTCTGTTATTTGGTGAGGTTTCAGCCACCGCAATCCACTCGACCTGGTCGCACACGAACACAGACAGAACTGTTAGGTCTTCCAACAAAGATTAGAAACTTGAAGTTTCATCAAGAGCACATCTAAAAGTATATTAAAGCCTCTATACATACACCCGTGCGCATATACAAAATATGTGTAGCCAAGTCATTTTATTTTTACTTTTTTTTTGATAGGTAAGTGTGACCTTGTTGGTATAGGGATTGGAACCAAGGACCACAAGGACTTTGCATTTGTAGCCAAGTCATTGTGAAACACAAATTAAAATTCAATGACATCAACAACCTAAATGACTAATTTGAGAGGAGGATGAATCATGTAAATGAGCTGATATGTCATGCTCCATCAAGAAAACTCTTTGGCAACACTATTCCCACTCCATAATGTTTTAATCTACTAGTACATGATGTTTTTTTCACTGTACAATAGAATCTTTTTATTAAAAAGTGGAGTGGGAATAGCATTACCCAACACTTTGTTTCGTATCAGGTAATATATCATTGTGCTCTATTATAAATTTATAATATAATCCGTGCTCATACAAAAACAATCAGGGGTTTGAGTCTTGAGTATCTATATAGCTAGAATTATAAGAGAGTAATGCAGTGTAAAATATAAACTATTAGAATGACGACCACATAAAGAAATAAAATAAGTGCAGAATCAAGTTTAATCACATAAAGAGTCATTTTGGTACAAAGTTGAACATCACAAATATCAGATGCAACGCAAGACTATTGCCGTCTTATTGGTAAGGGAGGTAAATATGCCCCCCAAGGCCCCAACTAATGCGTTCACAGTGTATTCACTTGACAACTTCATCGACCCAAACTTGTCTCTCGACCGGATCACCTTTAGCTCAGCTTTGAGTTTGAGAGAGAGAGAGAGAGAGAGAAATGATTAAGGCTACAATGTAGTTTTAAGGATGAAGCAACAAGCTAGGAGGCAGAGGAGCCAAACACAAGATGGAATTCCTTTCACATGTGGTGGTATTCCTCGAGGCTCGAGTTGCTCTTCTGAGAGGGTGATCTTCACGATTCCTGGATTTCCCCATATAGTTCCCCCTCCTCCTCTCCAAACCAGAAACTCGGAAAATAACGAAAACAGACAAACATCTTGTATGCCTTTGGCATGACCAGAGTACATAAATACAATCGAGGAACTCCTGATGGCTGGTACTCCCTTCGTCCCTAAATAATCGTCCTGGTTGACCCGGCGTACATTTTAAGGAAAAACAATTGACTTGATTATTTATATTGGTTTAATGTGTAATTTCCTTTAAAGCCCATGTGTATGTGGCCCATAATTAAAGTAAGGTGAAAAAGTAAGGGTAAAGTGGTAAAAGTGATGTTCTAAAAAGGTAAGTTTCAAACTGGACAATTATTTTGGGACGGACGAAAAAGGAAAGGAGGACGATAATTTAGGGATGGAGGGAGTATTAAATATCTTGCTAGACCAAAATCAATTGGTTTTATTTCAAACTGATGGTGTTGGAGACGAGGTATATGGAACAAAACAACCATAAATAAAAACAATGGTTGGTTTTAGCATCATGGTTCAGTTCGGTTCAGCTCAAGACTTTAAACGGTTTAGCTCCAGTTTGATTTTTCTCAAATCGATGGCATGCGGTTCAACTCATAATTTATTCAAAGTCAAACTAAGTCGAACCATTTACACCTCTAATGTTGGAGACGAGGTATATGGAACGAAAATATATATATATCTTTCCGAAGGGTCCTATGACATGCTTCAAAAATATTAACCTGATAGGAAATATATACATCAATTGTGTCCAAACAAATTTGGCAAATCGCTAAAATACCAAGAGAAGATGAGTACCTTAATTTTGATGTATAGACTCACCAAATCATTACTTTTAGGAATATGTTGACTGGACAGCAGGCTTTTGATAATTTAATGATCAGAAGGTTTCTTATGATCTAGACACTGAGAAAGCTTCTGCTATGTTCCAAAATGCCTAAAATACAGAGTTAGCATTTGTACCAAATGGTACACTTTCTGCATCTCAGATCCAAAATGAATTAGCTGAAAACAAGGTTTATGCAAGGATTCGATAAAAATGAACGCTCCATAAGTCATTTGTGGCAATAAAACATTATCGAAACAGAAAGGATTATCTAGACAAGCTCAAGCAAATGCTCTTAAATCCGCAACGAGAAGCTAGAAGACGGCTTTTTCAAAACACGGTTTTAGTATCTTCAGGTGCAGATGCATTTCACAGTGCACACAGCACCAATATTTAACAAAGTTCAATCTTCAAACCCCAAATAAGAAGCTAGACGATGGCTTTTTCAACACAAAGTTTTAGTATATTCAAGTGCAGACTAACTTCACACTGCACCGATACCAAACTAAGTTCAATCCTCAAACCCCAAACGAGAAGCTAGAAGATAGCTGTTTCAGAAAACAGCATAATGATATTCTTTCAAAAGAAACCCATAGTCAAGATGACATAAGTACAAGAAACCCGATTTATACCAGGTAAAATTAGAAATGGGCTACCTATAATCTTGACAACGACACAGACCATCTTCAAGCCGATGATAGCAGATTAAATCCCTCAACAGGTATCACCGTTATTAATAATTTAGGCACTATATTCAACCTACAATGGCAGTCAAGACAAGTCCAAAGGTTCTTTGAAATCCGAATGTCAGTTGCAGGGGTTTATTTAAGATCATAAATTAAAGCCCAACTTTTCCTGTGATAATTTAAAGACCCTCCTTAGATGTATCTATTCAAACAAAATCCTTCCTTTCTGATTCTGCAAATGAATCCTCAACCACCTTTTAAATCGCTTCTGCTTCAGACTGATTGATCTCCAGCCTTGAATTGGTGAATGGTTCCACCATTCTATCCAACTATATATTTTCACTACTTTGTGAACTCCTGTCTTTTTCATCATACGCCACTCTTTCAGAAGTCAAAACTATCCCATTTAATATGTAGTAGTATTAGAGCCACACAAACTCAACTATCAAGATGTGATATTTTTGCAACTGCAAGTTCATCCAAACCCGGATTAGTATGGGTTCTAATACACACACTAAGCAAAGGCCTCCATAAAATAACAGGAGGCTTCATTGGCATCCTTAATTACCACGTGAGCTTCTTAATATATAGGTTTAAATATCAACAGATGAATTTTTCTGGTTGGACTCTTTTAGTTACTTAATAATAGCAGCATGCAGCATCTTGCTTGTCATGGAGGTTGAATTTGGAGATCTCCTCCATCGACCATTTGTAGGGCTCTTTGTCCTTTGAATGGTTGGGCTCAACCCAAGCTAGAGCTGTTGGGATGTAGGCTATTAACCGTGAATAATGGGCTTTGGCTTATAGCTGTGTATCACTTGATGGAACATGTCAAAGATAACATCCTTTTAACGGAAAAAATAGATGGAGGGACGGTTCGAGTACATAGAAAACTGCACAGGGACAAAAAAAAAGAGCACTATCAATGTACAAGGACAACAACAATAGCTAGGCAAAGTACAGGAACATCTGGTGCATTTTTATTCTATTGTTTTTAAAGAGGATTCTCTCCTGCATTGGAAGACAGTGGTTTACACACAGCTAACTCAGAATCTTTGACTATTGCACTACTTCTCAGTAACCTTTTTGCAATTTCAAGGATACTCTACTTCATGTTTAAGAGTCATATAGTAGTTATATATTTGTGTATGTATTGTCATGTAAGATTTTTTTGAGTGATTGTTTTTTAAATGAAAATTTGACATTTTTTTTATATTTTTTTAAAAAATCATAAAACATGTAATTTGTAATACTAAGTATATGATTTTTAAAAAATTGACTCAAAAAAATCAAACAAGACAATAATATAGGAACGGAGGAAATATATTCTCATGACCCATGCAAGTCATGTACCATCAATTAAAACTCTTTCTTTTTTACTTAAATAATCATTGCACTCCATTATGATATAGCCCATGCTATACACAAACAATATACAAATACAAGCTTGAATATCAAATGTGCTTCTATATAGCCAGAATCTCTATATTTTTGCAATCTAAAAGTAAGCACTACTAAATTTTTTTAAAACTAAAACAATCACAAGTGATCAAGGAATTAATAATTACCTGACTAGGAAAAAAGTTGGTTTCTGAAAGAAAAATAATAATTAGTAGAGAATACAAACGTAAATATTCCATGCGGCCCCAAAAGAATAGCCCAATTTGACAGGGAAACTCTTTAATAATACAAGTTGCCTCATTACAGTTTTTAAATGACAGTTAAAAGCAATGTGTGCATCATGTTTTTGAAAGAAAGAAGGGAAAATGCTGACCATGAAAACGAATCAATAAGTGCGTAAACTTTTAAGTAATTTATCAAATGCAAACTTGCCTCACCATCACTTTTAGCTCAATTCGTACATAATTAGAGATATAGAGCAGGGAGAGGCGATTAATTTGTGTCTCGTAACTAGCTAGCTAGAGCCTAGAGGCTGCAAGAAAATCATAAAGTAATGGAGGGGAATGCAACAATGGTGCAGCAGAAAGAAGGAATCACAAGTGCAAACAGTATGAAAGAGACACAGAAACCAAAGAGCACTGTGCGGCATAAGGATGGAAGTAACAAGGAGGCAGAGGAGCTAAAGAAGGTTTCTATCATCAGAGCCTTGGTTGAAAAGCAAGATACCTCGTCCAAGGTTCTCTCTCTCTCACACACACACACACACACCCAAAAGGACGCATTAGATTTCCAAAAGGAATCAGAAAGTTAGTCAAATTTGGATAAAGGAAGTCGATGATCAGAACTTGCCCAATGGTGTTAGTTATTGACATGCTTTAGAAACATTATCCTGATTGGAAATCATTTACTATGTTATACTCGTCTTTTGCCAGTATGGTTTACTTAGTCATGCATAATACTAAGAGAAGATTTAATTTTAATTGTAAATTACCAAATCACTTTTGTGAAGAATATGGTGACTTAATTGCAGGAATTTGATGACTTGATGATCAGAAGGTTTCTTCGTGCACGTGATCTAAACACTGAGAAAGCTTCTGCTATGTTCCTGAGATACCTGAAATGGAGAAGAACATTTGTTCCAAAGGGTTCCATTTCTGTATCTGAGATCCCAAATGAAATAGCACAGAACAAGATTTTTATACAAGGATGGGACAAAAGTGGATGCCCTATAATACTCCTATTTGGTGGCAGACATTTCCCAAACAAAAAGGGAGGCCTAGATGAGTTTAAACGTATGAATGTTCTTACATCAACAATCTACTCCATCCGTTCCATCCAAAGAGTCCATGTTTGAAAAGTCTAATAATTATGAGATATAACTAGCATAATTGTTGAACATAATTACTATAATATTTGAGCATAATCAATATGTTAATATCAAATGTAGAGGATAAAGTTGAAATGTTATGGAGATTGTAGACATAAATTTTGTAAGTAGACTCTTTAAATGAAATATCCTAAAATGATATAGTGGACTTTTTGCCCGAACAGAAACGGAGGGGAGTGAGTAGGATTTTAATGTTTGAAGTTAAAAACTGCATGCGTAGATGACTGATTCTCTTACATTACAGGTTTCATCGTATTCACTATAGACAAATTATGTTCAAGGTATCCTCTTTTGTTTAACCACTTCCCACTTCCCACCCCACCCCATCTTTCTCATAGAATTTACATAGACAGACATAGTAATGCTTAATTAAGATAAGCTTTAACAGCCCACAACAATGGATGTTTATCAGGATGCCTGCAGGACATGAGAAGTTTGTAATTATTGGAGATCTTCAAGGGTGGGGATATTCAAATAGTGATGTCCACGGATACATTGAAGCCGTATCCATTATGCAGGTTTACTCTATTCCTTTTTCTCTTATTTTTTTTGGATAATTCGAATAGCATAGAATTAACTAATGAACTCAATGTCTGCAGGATTACTATCCAGAAAGGCTTGGGAAAATGTTTATCGTTAATGTTCCTTACATATTTATGACAATATGGAAGATAGTTTATCCCTTTATTACTAACGGTACAAAGGAGAAGGTAGGGTCTCACATCCTTATCTAAATTCCCATTTTTTTTTTTTTAAGTACCCACTGACTCTGTTAACTGTATTATCCCTTACACTTGCAGATAGTATTTGTGGAAAATAAGCAACTGAAATCAACACTGCTCAAAGACATTGATGAGAGCCAGCTTCCAGAACTTTATGGAGGAAAAATGAAATTGGTCCCACCCCAAGATTGCTAAAGGGAAAAACTTTTCTTAAATCTTCTAATTACTCCACCTCCCACTACGTCTTAAGCTACCCGGGCCTCCTAGGAGATGTTTTTTATTTATTATTTTATTTTAATTTTAATTTTGAGGAGTGAAATAAAGTGGCTGGAGATGATAATGTGGAGATACACTTCAAAAGGCATGATTTTGTTCAGGCCTCGCTATGTATAAGCGAACGGAGATGCAGGGTACTGAAGAATAAAGAAGAATTCCTAATGTACTTGTGTTGACAAATTATTATAGAATCAAAATAAAAAAAAGAATTATAATAAGAAAGACAAGTAATCAATTTGTGAAATACCTTCAGCGTGGGATCTGTGTAGTAAATATAAGTTTAGATGCAGGTCAATGATGTTCAAGCAGGTTGCCAACTTTTAAGTTCATCCGTGCCATGTGAAACACCCTTCATTTTGCCGAATGTACCAAACAAAAACTTTAAAAAAAAGCCTCACTTGTTGTCTTCGTCACCACCCTCTAACACAACGGTCACCACTCATCACTAAGCCCTAAGCTTTTAATATCTCATTTGCTGAATCTGGTGTCTGAAATTGATTCTTGATCTCAAATTTGGTTAATTATGAAAGTGGGTTTGGAAATGTTTCTCTGGTTTCTGTGCTATTTGGTTATGGTAGTAGAGCAGTTTGAAGACAAGGTGGGAAGGTTGACGATGAAGTGGGAAAGAGTGTTTTAGTGAATGCATCACAATTTTGACAGAATTTTTACTGAGTAAAAAATGACTAAGGACCATATGCATAAAAAAATGTGATAGGGACCAAAATGTTATTTTTATCCTATGTACAGTAAAAAAATGTATAGATACATCGTTTCAGATCTGCTTCGATTAGAATCCACTGAATTCACCAGTGTTAAATCACCCAATGTACCCTCATGTATAGCTAATGCCTCGAGAAACAAGTCCCTACTACACAAGTGTAGCAGTAAGCCGCAACTACTGCGGGTAGTAAGTTTTAGAATGAGGTTGATTAAGATGCTAAGCAAATCGCTTCACCACTTCAAAGGTTCTTTGTCGAATTTCAGGTCCTTTAATATCTTCCGATCCGGACAAACTTCACACAGGCAACTAAATTCAGTCTTCAAACCCCAAATGAGAAGAAGCTAGAAGACGGCTTTTTTTCTAAACACTTCATATTGATATTTTCTTTTAGAAGAAGCCCATAATCTCCTCTGAATAGCATCACATGTAAAAGTTTCTAACTTCCATGAAACCAGACTTGCACCAGGCGAACTTCAAGATGAACTACCAGTAGTCTCCACAGCTACACAGACCATTTTCAAACCGATGAAAGCGGATTCGATCCCTCACAATTATCACCCTTCTTAACAATCTAGATACCATCTTCATCCAACAATGGCAGTCAAGACAAGTCCGGAGGTTCTTTGAAATCTGAATTTCAGTTCCAGGGCTTGATTTTAGGATCCCAAAGGCCAATGCCAGCTTTTCACTGTGATAATTTAAATTATCTTCCTTTTCCTCCTCAGATATATCCATTAAAACCAAATCCGTCAGAGGAACAAATCCCTCCTTTCTGACACGACAACTTAATCCTTCTAACACCTTGTAAATCACTTCTGTTTCAAGATGTGATCGATCTCCTGCTTTGAATTGGTGGATGGCTCCCCTAAATTCAATCCAACTCTTTCCACTACTTTTACGAACTCCCTTTTTTTTCATGGTATGCCTCACTTTCTCAGAACTATCCCATTTACTCACAGAGCAATACGTATTAGAGAGCAGCACATAGTCTCCACTTTCAAGATGTGATATTTTGCTGACTGCAAGCTCAGCCAACTCAAGGTTTCTGTGTGTTCTACATGCACTAAGAAAAGCCCTCCATATAACAACATCTGGTTTCATTGGCATTTCCTTAATTACCCCATGAGCTTCGTCTAGGAGCCCAGCCCGGCCAAAGAGATCAACCATCAATCCGTAATGCTCAAGTTGTGGGTTAATCAGGAAATGAGTTCTCATTAGATTGAAATACTTGCGCCCCTGTTCAACTAACCCACAATGGCTACATGCTTTTAATACTCCGATAAAGGTAATAGAATCAGGAGAGATGTTTTCCATTTCCATCGCGGAAAATGTTGCGATTGCGTCCAAGGCAAGTCCATGCATTGCTAACCCATTAATCATTGCATTCCAAACAGAAACATTGTCTCGTCGGGCACCGTCAAAAACTGTTTTTGCAGTTTCGATTCTTCCACATTTTGAGTACATGTTTATCAGTGAAGAAATCAATATATAATTGAGTTCAATTTGTTTCTCAGCCATCAAACCATGGATCCACTTCGCTTGATCTAGAGCTCCAATTCGTGCACATCCGGTAATAATGGATGCAAATGTAAATCCATCTGGATCGACATTTGAACTCAACATCTTTTTGAAAATTTTAAACCCCTCCTGACAGCGAGCATTTTTAACACAACCACCAATCATTGAGTTCCATGAGACCAGATCTCGTGTGGGCATCTCATAAAATACCCTCTTCGCAATCTCAACTTCTCCCACCTTCATAAAACTTGCAATGAGCAAATTGGAAGAAACCACACCAAAATCCCAATGGGGAATTTCGTTAAGCAGTTGGCGAGCAAGACTGGAACAGTCACAAGATATGTACACTGATATCAACAGGGATACAAGAGATGGGCAAGCCCCATAAGCAAGCTTAATGATTCTAGCGTGGGCTTGATTTGCAGCTCCTAGATTAGGAGAAAGCTTGCATGCTTCAAGAATATCAGAGAGCATTTGAAGATCTGAAAGTGTTGGCCCATAAAAGGAGAATCACTTAAAGCACAGAAAAACCTTTTCAAATCCTACTATAAACATTTTTCATTGAAAAGAGAGATTTCAGCAACGAATAATGTAACAAAGCATAATGTAGTAAGATGCAAGGTGAACACAACAAATGATGTCTCTCTGGCATGGCATAAAAAAAATTATATCAGTGTTTCAAAGAGTACAATAACAATTCCAAGCTTGCAACTGATGTCAAGTCAAAAGCATTGACTAAGATTCAGAAGAAAAATCTAAAACAACTATATCATGATACTAGCTCACAAAAAAATATCAGCGCTGGTTTGGTACGCAATAATTGCAATACCTTTCCATGATATTCGTAATAGAATGGATTGATCATTGTTTCGTACCAAACAATCAATTAATCTATGGAGAGAGAGAGAGAGAATCAGGACCTGCAGTATGGATATGAGACAGGGTCATGGTTGCTGATGTATGAGTCGACCGCCATGGCAAAGAAGAAGCGAGCTTCTTTCCAACTAGTTTAATCATCTCTTTACTCCTTCGTCTATGATTTATTATTAATCAAATTAGCGAAGATTGCCGCCATTTAGCTACTTGTATTTCTTCTGTCCATGGCGCCGGAAATTCAAATGTCTTTCCCTGAGTAACTATGGGAGTTGGAGACTTGGAGCGATGGAGTGGAGCATACTCTCTACCCAGCATAGTGTCGGCCTGACTAGTCACTAGTTTCGGCCTGCCAGTGAAGGCGGGCCAAGCGGCCCAAACAACACGTCTTTTATTTTGGTGAAATGGCGGGTCGGTCCCCTAATACCAAGTATATAACCCTTAGTCCCGTGCATTTTCTTTCAACCAGAAAAAGTTAATTTTGGCGCAAAAAGATTGCATCGTGATGTATAGATTAAATTACATAATTCATTTTTGAATTAAATAATATTTTGGTTCCTGACATGTCGAAAATCAATGTTTTGGTCCCTGAACAAAAAAACAATAGAATTTGGTCCCTGGACATGTATTTTTGGACCAATTTGCCCCCTCCCACCGTTAGCGTTAGTTTTGCCGTCAAATATTATATAAAATGTCAAAAATACCCTTAAAAGTTAATCTTCAACCCATCCATTCTCATATATTGGTCTCCAATGAGATGTCCGCCTCTGTTCACCATCTCCTCCGTTACATCCGGTTGCTCCGTCACCCCCTCTCGATAAAGCTTCACCCAAACCTCTATTTGGCTACAACAAAGGCCCTTTGACATCTCTAGTGTGTCGAGTGAAATTCCGGCGACTTCAGATGCTGCGGCAACCTCTTGACGCTTGTCTTGGCGGCTTCTTTCTTCGAAGGTTGTTTGCTATGTTATTCTGGTGGTTGTTGCGAACAACAATTGGGTGCCCCGTTAGATCCAAATCCAAGCGAGCAAAGCGATTCAATTCCTCATCACTGAACTCGCTCAATCTGTCATAGATACAAAAAGGGCTTTTTATTCCAATCCAAGAGCTAAACTTCAAACAGAAAAGCAATTGAATTCCGGGGATTACAAATACGATTTCATTGAGCTCACTTGTTGTAGATTAAAAATTTCTCACTCATTCCATTTCCTTGTTTGCGTCAGAGCCTTCAAGAGAGAGGGATGGCAGGATTGTTCGACAAACAAGCCAAGTTGTACAGGGATGCAAGGCCCAATTATCCCAGCGAATGGTATTCCATGCTGGCCGGTCAAACCCCTCTTCACTCCCTTGCTTGGGATGTCGATGCAACGGCCAAGCCGCTTCCTGTTAGTCATTTTCATCTTCTTCTTTTCAAAATTATCATCCCTACCCGATTCAAATTCTTGTTCCATTTACCGTAGGCTCTTACCTATCAATGCTCTTGATAAATGGTTCGGTTCATCGAAATTTTGTATGTGCATCTATGTATCGTTCTTCCAATTCATCCATTTTCTCCGAGTCCTTACTGATATACATGTGACCTATGTATTTGATCTTCATCTTCATTTCATATGTTGTTATATTATAATTGCACAATTTTTACTCTTTAGGATTTCCTCTTTGACCTTTTTTCTTCTTTGGGTTAATTTGACTACTTTTATCAACTCTGGAATATAACCCTATATCTCCAACTGAGAGTAAGCATGTGCTTCCCATGTGCTTGTTTAGACCAAGGGCATTCTCGTCAATTAAAAACAAAACAAACGGCAAAACAAACGCTAACGGTGGGAGGGGGCAAATTGGTCCAAAAATACATGTCCAGGGACCAAATTCTATTGTTTTTTTGTCCGGGAACCAAAACATTGATTTTCAACATGTTCAGGGACCAAACATTATATTAATCCTTCATTTTTATATTACGTTGCACTAATTTTACGCATCGCGGGGTATTCATTTAAATTACCTAATCCAATTTTACATTACGTTGCACTAATTTTATGCAACGCAATGCATCAATTTTATCCGCAAATTAAAGCAATCAATTGATGCTTCGCGATGCTAACTGATATTGAATGCATCTCCTCTACCTTCTACCTCCTCCTCCTTTGTCGTACTATCATCTTTATTCTCTACCTTCGTCCTTACTGAAAATCTTCCAACTCAAGGTCGATCCTCGTTTCGTTGCGTAACAATTGTGATTTTTAAATCCAAAGTGTTGGTATGAGCTGTTGAAGGAGACGATTTAGGCATATTAAGAACAATATTTTAAAAATAGACTTTAGCGATTGAAAAAAAAAACGAAGGAGTGGAGGGATTACAAACTTGGTAAAATGGGCTAGCCCTAAATTACCCTTTTATTTTAGATAAATTGATGTCCGGTCCATTTTGCAAGATTTATAACCGCTCAAGTACCTTTTTTAAAGGGTGAAGATAACCACACCCTAAAATCCTATATTTATACCCCACTTGAAATAATTACAGAAATGTCATTCAGTGAAATGACCTAATACACCCTTATAGGCATTACACCTCATATATTAATCTTTACACCTCATTCAAATTACTATAATACCCTTATACTAAAAGACAAATAATACTCCCTACACTCTATTGTGTTATATTTACACCCCAATACCCAAAACATATACATGTAGCTTTGACATTACGGGGGCCTTCATTCTTAATTCTTCATTCTTCTTCCAAAAAAGAATTCAAAACTCTCTCAAAATCAACCCTAAACATAATCACATTGTGAAAAAAAACATTACAAGGAGTTTAAAAAAGTCATGAGATCGAGTAATGTAAGTATTCATTTCACTTTATTCGATTAAAGTTTGGTTTTTTGCTAAAAAAATCTGAGCTAGGTATTACGATTGTTCGACTCTGGTGTGATGAACACCCTTAAGATTGTTCGTCCAGCACTGGTCGAACATCGCATAGGGTGTTCATCGCACTCTTGCCGAACACCAACAATTATGCTCATCTCAGCTTGGCCGAACACTCTTTCATCTGTTCATCTCATCCTCGCCGAACATCAACAATTATTAACTGGGTTGAATAAAAAAAATGGTAAATTAGGTAGTTAGGTGGGGTGTTGAAAGAAATGTGAGAAATTAGTGGGGTGTAGAGATAAATGAGATGTAAAAATAGGGATTTGGGGTGTGGTTATCCCCACCTTTTTTTTTAATCGCTAAAATGCACCTTTTATAAAATTGTTCCTCAAATAACCAGCATGTTTACCACACCTTTGTGTGTTTCTCTCCCCCCCCCCCAAAGCAGCAAAGCTTAAAGCCTCAAACTTTGTTTCTCCATTCATGACCTTACTCTCCCCCCCACCCCATCCCTTTTGATTTAGTTGTCACACTCTCTTCCCATTTTCTGTGTTGTTTGTAGTTGGGGCAAAGGAGTTTCCTTTTTGACGGATCCTATTCATAACATTTTTTTCTTTTCCCATCACCCATCTCCTACAAAAGCATTCCCAAGGATATCGTAATATTGGTCTTTGAAAGTTTCCTTAGTTGTTTACCTCTTCTTCTTCTTCTTCTTTTTTGTTGCTAAAGAGTAGTTTCTGAGTACCAAAGTTATTGGATTTAGACCAATTGATCATTGGCATGGCGAGTGGTAATAAGAACTATCCTTGAAACTCATGTGAGACGAGTCAATTTCCAGGGTCTTAGCCTTCAAATGAAAAGAAAAATAACTGATAATCATGTTCATAAGCCATAATGATTTTAAGAAAAGTTATTATGCTACTATCAGAAAGATATGGGTTTTACTTTTAGCTGGCATTTTCCTGAGCTTTCTTCCTTCGTGTTGTATATCCTCTCCTTATTAGTGAATTTGGTTCGCGATGCAACTATTTTGGAATTGTGATACATCAATTTGATATTATACTGCATCATTTTGGTTCGCGATGCAACTATTTTGGAATTACAATGCATCAAATTGGTATCAAAATACCAAAGTAAATCCCAATGCACAAATTGGATTTCGCGATGCACGCATCAGATTTACGATGCAGAAATTTTTTATGCATAATTGGATTTGTTATGTTAGAATTAGATTTCCGATGCAAAAATTGGAATTCCAATGCATTGACTTAGAATTGCGATGCAGCGCGCCCCTGATCGAATTTCATTAAGGGTATACTTGTTTTTTTGTTCTAAAAATGTCATTTATCGGTCAAATAAAAATATGAGGATCTAAGCGGTTGAAAATATCACAAAAGGGACCAACCCAGTTATATCCCTTTTGTTTTGGAGTAATTGGGGTGGGGGCAGTTATATTTCTCAAAATTTCAACCGTATAAGTACCCTAATTTTTTTCAACTGGAAAAGTTTACTTTTATGAAATTGTTCTAATAATTCCCAATCACATAAATGATGTAAAATTCTTCTTCTTTTCCCTCGTCGTCAAATTTGTCCACCCGAAAACACTAAAAAAAGTATGGTGGGTATGGATGAAGAGGAAAGAGAATGGAGTGTTGGGTGATGAAGAAGAACGATGGTTACTACATAATTTTGTCTTCACCACCCTAACTTCGCATTCTCTTATTCATTGTTGTTCTTATTCTTATTTTTCATTGCGTTTTTGCGTGAGATTCAAAATAGAATTACTTTTGTGTTTGTGTTGCTATGGATATAACTATTCGATGAAATGCCTAAATATAAATTTGTTCATTGTTGGACAACCTTTTTGTAATTGGATGCATCAATTTTGAATCACATACATCATTTGTGAATCGCGATGCATCGATTTGGATTTGGGAAGCTGGAAAGATGCATTAAGTTTGAATCATTTGTTGATTGTGAACTGAAAATAAAGGACATGAAAGTCTGGTTCATTATGATTTGCAGTGTGATGCATCAATTAATGCATATTCGATGTTGATTTGGTGCATCATGATGCATAAATTGGATTAGGTGATTTAAATTAATGCATTGTGATGCATAAATTGATGCAACACGATGAACTTAGTGAGTGATCCGAGTGCATCGCAATGTATAAATTAGATTAAGTGATTAAAATTGATGCATCGCCATGCATAAATTGATGCAACGCGATGTACTTAGTAAGTGATTCGTAGCACACCTTCGGTTTATTAAAAGTATCGTAGTCTTTTCGCCGACAAAAGTATCTTTTTCGATTAATAAAAACATATGATAATGTAGCGGTTGAAAACTTACAAAGTGAATCGGCCCAAATTCATCCCATTTTTAAGGAATAATTGTGTCGGTCCACCTTACTAAATTTTCAACCGCGCCGCTCCCCTTTTTTTTTTTTTTTGGTAATCGTTTAAGGTCATTTTCATAAATTTGTTCTTATAATGCTCAATCACAGAAACAACGTAAGTTTCTTCGTCTTCTCTCTCATTGTCGAGTTTGTCCACCATTGTTGTTCATAAGGCCGATGACCTCATCTATAATACCCAATCACGGAAACGATGTAGATTTACTATATTCACTTTGTGTCTATTCGAAGACGAAAATGCAAAGCTTCCACCATGAAAGAATATTATCACGGATTTTACTAGGCATACCACCATCGGCATCAACCTTACAAATAGATTTAACATGGTCTTTGAATAGTGCATGAAAACTATTCAAAGAAATTCCCAAATAGAAATTTGTTCGTTGTTGGATACTTTTTGAATTACAATGCATCAATTTTGAATTATAAATCATCATTTGTGAATCGTGATGCATTGTTTGGTGTGTTATTCCTTTTTATCAATGGAGAGTGAAAGCTCTATTCCTTTCAGAGAATTTGTCTTGATGCACAAATTTGATTCCCGATACACAATTTTGGATTTGTGATGCACAATTTGGAATTATAATACAAAAGTAGATCCCAATGCACAAGTTTGGATTTGTGATGCACAAGTTGGAATTAGTATACAAAAGTGAATCTCGATGCACAATTTTGATTTCGATATTTATGCATCGGACTTACGATGCAGAATATCTCAATGCACAAATTGGATTTGCAAGGCACAAATTGGAATTTGATGCATGCAGTCTCGCATTAGATTTTCTCGATCGTTTGGACCATGCACGCAGAAAGGGGAGTAACTTTTCACTCTGATGGAACCACGGGTACCACCACATATCAAATCGAAGCCCTCTGAAAGCTCTAGAAGACCAAGTAGGGGAACCCAATAATACGTATGTCTTTATGCCCAAAAATTATCGTTTAGGCAGTGTAACGGGCCTCATAAGTTTTTAGTTAATTTATGGGGTTTTTTTTTAATGTAATTTCGACTTTAATTGCTTTTAGGGTTTTGACTTTTGAGACCTATTTAAATGTTTTTAGGGTTGTTTTGAGGCCGTTTTTGCTATTCAATAAACATTGTTCTTTCATTCCAATTCCCGGTACTCTTTGAATCAACGTGTATTGATGTCTGAATCGTGGTAGGTTGTATTCGTCAACGAGATTTGGAAGATCAACAGTCGGTACTCGTGTGTGATCTCAATGAGGTTGGTATTTATCGATTATTTTCAAGGGTTTTCGTTACATCAGAATTGTGATGCATCAACTTATAATTTCAATGCAGCGCGTGCATGAACGCATTTCATTAAGTGTGCCCTAAAAAGTGTCATTTATCAGTTAAAAAAAATCATGTCATTAGCGGTTGACAATTGATGAGCGGGGAACGGTCCAGTTATCTCTTTTTTTTTTAAATCTTTTTTTTTAAAGATTGGCATGGCTTTAACTATGACATAGTTTATGGAAAAATTGCAAGTTAGTTCACCTTGCAAAGTTTTCAACCTCTGCACTACCGACATCATTGCTTACATCATTGTATAATTATTGCTTTATTTCAGAGCCCTATATAAAGGGCACTCATCCTTCATTTGTAAGCAGAGGAAGAAAAGAAAGAAATATATCTTCTAAGTTTCTAAATATTCAATTATTTCTCCCGTTTTCTCTTTTGTGTCTTCTCTTTTGTTCTTAAATTTTGTTTTAAAGTTTATCTGTCTTACAGATCTTATATAGATCTGCCTATAAAATTGTTTCTGAAATGGCCTCCACAAAAATTTGACCCAACATTTCCAATTTCTCCATGTCTGATTCTTTAAAATTGCTCGATATTGTAAGTTATTTCTCAAAAGTCTGAATTGGACAGAATGAAGACTAGTTTTCCGAAGAAATGCTTCCTTTTTTCTGCATATCGTTGGGCGGAAAATCCCATTCTTTAAGGTGGAATTCCGCTCTTTTTCCCAACTCTTTCTTTGATAGCCATGTCCACTTTCCTAAACTCTCATTCTATCCATACCGATTGGTTCACAGCTTTTATATAATTAGTTTGATTCGAAAAAAATAAGATCTCACTGAGCGATTCATAGATCATAAATTAGATGCTTTTGATTAAGAACCAGACTTTCCTCTCATGAACAATGTTGATCTTGAGGGTTGTCTGAAAGGCGATTGTCATGCCCCCAATTTTAAGGGGTCCCAAATTTTTATATATAACCTCATATATGTATATATAACTAGTTTTTTCACCAAAAAAAAAAACTAGTTTTTTCACTCATATATTAAACGCACGACATATATTTTTTAAACTTAATTATGCAAAAGCAAAATAAAGAATAAAAACAATATTAAAAGAATGAATTAAGGGAAACTGTTTAAATATAAATATATAATTGTAAGACTAATCATTTTAGATTCTGAAAAAAATTCTTTTACACAATATTTGTTGTTTTCTTTGTTCGCTTGTCATCTACATCGCATATCTCCAAAATGAGTTTTTACCCTTGAAACTACGGCATATAGTTGTCCATGACTTCCATTGACTTCTTCAATAAGAGTCTTATAAATGATAGTGATTGACGTTGACTGTTGTTAATTGTTATTGCTTACGATACAATTGAAATTTATTTCTATGAAACTTGAAAGACAACGTGGCATTTGATGGAGTCAATGAAAATTTTAGGATAAAAACCAATAAAATAAGTATTAATTTTTGTATAACATATTCTTCATGATTTGCAATGCATTAAAAATATAATTATCTTAAATTTTAAATTTTTAGTTGTTAATAATCATAGCTTAGAGCAAAAATTACAAAAGGTGAGATTATTTACTAAATAATTAATATCATGAATAGAAAAAATGACATGAATAAGACGTATACAACTTAATAATACAAATTTTAAAATGTAACACAAAAAAAAACGTTACATTAAGAAGAGACAATGCATTTTCTTGTTTAGAATAATATAAACAAAATGATTTGAACCATTTTCATGATTTCTAAAACAAACAATTGACAAAATACTTGGGCCTATAAATGATTAAAAAATTAATAGAAATTGATGTTTTATGTAAATGACAAAAGAATAATAGAAATAATAGAAATTTATTATTGTAAGTATATAAATACAAAAAATTATTTAAATTTACTTTAAAACAATATAATATCATATCGTTTGTGATATCCGATAAAAGAGGAATTTAAGTCAGATTGACACATTTTTAACAGAACCTCAAACAGTACTATTGAATTAAAAAAGAAAAGTAAACACTAAATAAAACACAGAATAACACTATTATTTTCACATGACCTATATTGTAATATACCCAAAATTTAAATAAAAAATATTAATTATATCAATTAATGTTGTATTTTATTTTGGGTTGACCTTGATATATTTTTTGGTCTATTTTTAGTTATATGAGAAATTTCGAGTTGTGTCACAATAGTACTTTGTTTGTTTGTTTGTACTTTAGCCCAAATTTAGGTTTCAGCAATAAAATGAACAATAAACTCTTTTATGGCTTGACCCATTGGTTTAGTAGTTTGAGTTAAATAATGAAAACAATAAAAATTAAAGTGATAATAATGATAATTATAACTTTAAAAAAAAAGAAGAAGAGAAGACATGAAGGAGAAATGAAGATTCTGCCTCTTCCATAAAGATCAAGGGAAGCTAGTCATTCTCAGAGTCAATATAATGAGAGAAAGGCGGTGGTGGTGGAGATTAGTGGAGACAGTTGTGAAGCAAAGCTAAATTGAGATATGTATTGCATCGTCATGATTTAAATTGGTTTTTTTGTAGAAGGGGGCTTGGGTTGAAAGAAAAAAATAGAGAGGAATGTTGCACCGCTAAGGAAAAGAAATTAATTAAATGTATAAAAATGACATTTTTTAAGACAACAATTGATAACTAACAAAAAGAAATTGTATGTTTTCAAGACAACAATTAAATAACTAATAGGTTGTCATTTTTAAAAAGAATAAAGGATTGTGTTTCAAATGTTTATATTCTCAATGCATGTCATCTACTTATTGTTAATAAATACTCCGTATAAGTTTTCATTTTCGGTAACATGTTTTTAACAAAAAATTTCATTTTTTAGACACGTTTGTCATTATATATATATATATATATATGATGTAATTAATTTTGTTTAGATAACTCTTTGGCGTAAGGAATAAGGTGCTAACAAAGTTACTAGAAGTCTTGAGGCTCAATACTTATAAAAGTCATTTAATATTTATTTTAAAATTTCATTTTATAAGGGTCCCTTTAGCACATAGGATCGGGATGCTTAGCGATGTAATGGAAATGATATTTACAAAATGAGGTGGTCTCCTGTAAGACGGTCTAACGGATCTTTATCCGTAAGACGGAGCCCTATTTAGGAATCCGTGGATTAATAACTAAATATGTTAATAAAAATCATAATAATAAGTTTGGCAAGATGAATTGAAGTTTTGCTTGAAGATTCAGTAGACTGTAGGTCGGTTGTTTGAAACCCCTTAGCGATGTAATTTAGTTTTAATTCTCATTAATGAGAAGTTCCTCTATTTGCTCCGGTGTCCCTGCGTAATTCTTATGTTTCTCACGCCTTGCAGTTTAATCCTTTGTCACTTTTTAGTATTGAATGTGTCACTTCTTAGTATTAAATGTGTCACTTTTTAGTATTAAATGTGTAACTTTTTAGTATTAAGAGTGTCACTTTTTAATATTAAATGTGTCACTTTTTAGTATTAAGAGTGTCACTTTTTAGTATTAAATGTGTAACTTTTTAGTATTAAGAGTGTCATTTTTTAGTATTAAATGTGTCACTTTTTAGTATTAAGAGTATCACTTTTTAGTATTAAGAGTGTTACTTTGTATTTTAATGAGAATTATATAAATTTCCTTTTATAGTGTCACTTTCAACCTTAAAATGTGTCACTTTTATCTTTTCAATGTGTCACGTTTGACTTTAAATGTGTCATTCAACATTTCGTTAAAGTTCATTAGGGTCCGTCAAGTATCCCAAGGCAATTGATGCTAACGAATGGCTAACGGAGCTGACAAATGATTAAACTATAAGGCCTCCCAACAATTGCCCTCTTCAAGCAGGCGAATTCCCTCCGGTATTCATGTACCCTCAAAGCAGGCGAATGAAGAGTAGAGGGCAGACGATTAGGCAGAAAGCAGGTATAGCCGCCAGAATCCGTCCCATCGACATCACCGTCGACAAGATCATCATCATCCCAGCCAAGTTTTGGCAGTCAACGTTAGTTTTAAAGTGACACTTTTTAGTATTAAATATGTCACTTTTTAGTATTAAATGTGTCACTTTTTAGCATTAAGAGTGTCACTTTTTAGCATTAAGAGTGTCACTTTTTAGCATTAAGTGTGTCACTTTTTAGCATTAAGTGTGTCACTTTTTAGCATTAAGAGTGTCACTTTTTAGCATTAAAAGTGTCACTTTTTAGTATTAAAAGTGTCACTTTTTAGTATTAAATGTACTCCCTCCGGACCTATATATAAGCAAAACAAACCGATTTCACACAGATTAAGAAAGAAAGTTAAATTGTCTTGATTTTATATAAAACAAAAGTGTGCTTACTAAAATACCCCTAAGTATCTCACTCATAATTGATGACAATTAATGCGATATTAACTAATTGTCATCAATTCATTATAACTCCTTTTATAATTAGTAGCTCTTTGTGTATAGGGAATGTGCACACATTTTGAAAAACAAAAGAATTAACAAGGGTTATTTTTGGTACCAAACTTCTTGGAAGTTGTGAGTATAGTTTAATATGGTGATTTTTGCTTATATTTGAGTCCACCAAAATTTGATATTTTTTGCTTATATATAGGTCCGGAGGGAGTATCATTTTTTAGTATTAAGGGTGTCACTTTTTAGTATTAAGAGTGTTACTTTGTATTTTAATAAAAATTATAATAAATTTTCTTTTATAGTGTCACTTTTAACATTAAAATGTGTCACTTTTAGTTTTTACTTTGTATTTTAAAGTGACACTGTTTAGCATTAAATGTGTCACTTTTTAGCATAAGAGTGTCACTTTTTAGCATTAAGTGTGTCACTTTTTAGGATTAAGTGTGTCACTTTTTAGTATTAAATGTGTCATTTTTTAGTATTAAGGGTGTCACTTTTTAGTATTAAGAGTGTTACTTTGTATTTTAATAAAAATTATAATAAATTTTCTTTTATAATGTCACTTTTAACATTAAAATGTGTCACTTTTGTGTTTTCAATATGTCACGTTTGGCTTTAAATGTATCATTTAACATTTCGTCAAAGTCTGTTAGGATCCGTCAAATATCCCAAGGCAGTTGATACTAAAGGATGGTTAACAAAGCAGCCAAAAGATTAAATTGCAAGGCGTAAGAAATATAAGAATTTCGACGACAAACATTGAAAGTACAGGGGCATCGGAGCAAATAGACAAATTTCTCATTAAAGAGCATTGAAACTAAATATTGTTAGCTTCCAACTTTCGAACCCTTGACTCTCCACCCGCTACACCCTAAAGGGATGCAACCAACCAACTCGGCTAATAAACAATTATAATATTTATTAACATGTTTATTTATTAATCCGCGAATTCCTAAATGAGGCTCCGTCTTACGGATTTAGGATCCGTAAGACCGTCCTACACAAGTCTTTGCCTTACAAAATTTAATTGCAATACATTAACTTAGAATAACGATATTTTTGCATCATAATACATGGTTTGTACATCACGATGCATGGTATTGAATCGCGATGCACAAATCCTATATTGTATTCGAGAAAATTGGGTTTAGACTTTGAGTATGTCTCCTATAAGGAGGTCTTAGGGATCTTAATCGGAAAGACGGATATATCCATGTTAAATGAGTCAAGATTCATAACTCTTAGCGCAACCCCTCGGCTTTTAGAAAATTGCAGCACCACCCTCATGTTTATAAATGATGAGTGTCATTTTTTATTATTAAAAGTATCACTTGTTAGCATTAAATGTGTCGCTTTTGACCCTAGAAGAGTCACTTTGCATCTTTAATGAAAATTATCATTTTTTAACCTTAAATGTGTTACTTTTGACCTTAAATGTGTTACTTTTACATTTTAAAAATGTCACTTTGCATTATAAATACAAATCGTCACTTTTGGTGTGCAATAGTGCAAGTGTCACTTTATCGCATTAAAAGTTCACTTTTTAGCATAAATGTATAATTTTTATCAATAAAAGTATCACTTTGCATTATAAATAAAAACAGTCACCGTTGAGCTTAAAAATGTCCTTTTCTAGCATTAAAATTGTCAATTTTTACCACTAGAAGTGTTACTTTTCATTTTAATGAAAAATATTACATTTTCTTACTTAAAAAGTGTCACTTTTGTCCTTAAATGTGCCACTTTTAATCACAAAGTGACATTTTTGCATTAACAATGAAATTAATTAATGTTTTAAGTTGATTGAGGACTAAATGCAAAGCATGGGGAAAAAAGGATTTCAGAAGCAAAGTTTGGAAAAAGGGAGAGTACCGGCGCACAATTTGGAACAAGGAGGGCATCGAAGTAATTAATGAAAATCTTCATTAATGTGCTGGCAACGCGTGCACACGACACGTGGCCCGACTGCCCATTGTTCGACCCGCGTGTTTCTTCGGCGGGTCAGGTCGACCCGCAGGTTTCAGCCTCATTTATCTTATTTTAACCCATTTTTCTCTAGGTAACCTACGATCTTCTTTGCTAAAATCGTCATACACAAATTTTTGTCGTAGACTTTAGACATGAAAAAATGGGAGAAGGAGAATGAAAATTGGGAAGGGGGGGAAAATATGAGATTGGCCTGGACAAAAAAAACTTAGAAAAGATAATACTCTATCTGTCTAAGAATTAGTTTTGTTTTACCTGACATACAAATTACAAAAAATTAATGACTTGATATAAAGTGTAGTTCTCACTAAAAATCATGTGTATGTAACTCATAATTAAAGTAGCAAGAACAAGTAATGATAAGATGATAAATGTGTAGTCCTAAACATGAAAGTTATGAACAATACACTTATTTTGGGACGGATAAAAAAGGAAAAAATACAATAATTTTGGGACAGAGGGAGAATATATTTTACTTAGTCACTACATTTTTAGTTATTTCATCAAATAAACACATATTTGGAATAAATTACTCATTGATTACCTACTCATATTAAGTTGACTAACAATATTAATTTCATAATTACCTTCCTTCATAATTTTCTAGTTAAAAAATAACAAATGATATTTAGTTACCGTCTCATGAAAAACATATAGTTAATTTTTTTAATTGTTTAATCAATAAAATTAATGGCTAGAGTCATGTTATAAAATAAAAAAAAACTAATATTAGAAGAATATTTTGTCACCCGAATTGTGAGAGAAACGCGTGATCTTTGCTTATGAGAAAAAATAGATTTAATTAAATGATATTATTGTAAAAATCAATCCAATAGTAAAATCATATCTTGATATCATATGGTAAAGTCTTTATACCTTTTACCTACCGGTAAAAATTAATTTTAAATATTAATTCTGAATTGATTAAAATCGATAATTAATTGAATACATATTACTACAGGATTTCTTTTTATAGAAAATATTCTTTAAATAAAATTAATCTTTTTTATAGAATTAGTATCACATATTATCTTACATTTTGGTAGGTAAATACTTTTATATAAATTATTATTTTTAAATAAAAAATGAAATGAGCCATAAGTATGATCGAAAATATATATATATATATATCTATTAAGAAAAAATCAAAATAGAAAAATATATTTTTTGTTGATGTGTTAAGAATTAAAAAGTAATATGAAAATAAAATAAATGTATTGCTAAACTTCAAATGACCAAGTAATAAATTAAGGGGTAGTTATTAGATTGAAGTAATAACTAATAATATAGTGGATAAGTGAAAATTTTAGTTGAAATAGCCTTTATCAACAAGTAAAAAGAAAGATTAGTATGGACAGAAAAAGTATTGTATCAGTCCCTTCACCCTAATTAAAAAGATAAATTTTGATTTTTTGGTCAATATAGCTAATTTTAAAATAACCATTTAACGAGTATTTAATTACTATCTTAAAATTATAAAAGACATGAAAATACAATAATGTATCCCAAATGTTACTTTGTCTGATTAAAGTAATGCATACAGTATATTCTAAATTTACATCTAAAAATAAATTAAAATTAACTAAAAATATTTTACCCGCCTTGATTGAAACAACTAGGGGTGACAATTCATGTTATTGTATCGTGTTATTATTTATATGTAGTATCTTATTTGATCATAAATAACAATACAAATGGTCTTTGTAAAATTTGTGTTTCTCGGTTTTAGTCTCGATTGCTCGTAATTGATCCTTAAACTGAAGATTTTCGAACAATTGATCCTTCCGTCCAATTCCGTCAGTTAAGTTTCCACACGTAAGTGTCACATGACTTTGGTCAGGGTAAATTGGTCAGATCAGTTTAGAAAGTTCGGGGACCATTTCCAAAATTTTTGAAAGTTAGAATGTTAATGCTCTAGGTTTGAATATATGAAAGTTAAAAAGTTACAGTTCAAAAAAAATGTTCTGGGTTTGAATCCATGGAAGTTTGAAAGTTAAAAAAATCCAAAATTTTCTCATGCTTTCTATTTGAAAAGAGAAGCTAATCCTGTGACGATAACTTTGGTTACTCTATCACCACTCTTCGGTTTAACCCCCAACTGCTTCCACGTAGACGTTGCCGATGGAGACTTCCCTATTTCGCTAGAATTTACCGCCACGGGAAAAAACGATGTTTGTTGGGGGAATTTGGGTTTTGGGTTAGTAAAAGCGGGTTGAGGAAACGGGTTTTCCAGAAGAAAGAAGAAACCGAGTCGTTTCCGGCGATTGTCATCGCGGTCGAGTGACCAATCGGCGAGTAACGAGTCCCACTAGCGCAACACTGGCTCAATCTCCGATTGACCTCCCAAGGCGTGGCAATTTTTGACGATTATCTTCTATTTTTGGAAGGAGGAAAGAGTGCGCAGGCAATCCCGTTCGACGGCACACATCTCTTTGACGAGAATTAGGGATTCCTGCAGTGTCCAATCTGGTGCTACCTGAGATCGAGTCCGGAGTGAGCCCCTGCTGCCTTTGCCCCTCTCCGTTTCCATGCCAGGAACTGTATTTGTCCCAAATAAGCGACAAAGTAAATGGTTTTCTTCTTCCTTTTTCTTCTTAGGAGAGGGGAGAGCTGAAGAGAGTTGCCTCCATAGTTGGTGATGGGATTAGGATAGATGAGTGAGAGCATGTTCTCAAATCTGGATTGACAAAGTGATAGATGAAAGAGGACGATCCCTGTTTCTTTTAATTTTATAATTACTAAAATACCATTAAACAATAAATTAAATATATGTAATTTGGTGAATTTGAAAAAAAGATTGCACAGACAAAAATACCTTGCAAAATACATCACCTGATATGCACATGGTTGGATTTAACGATAGAAAATTAACAGAATTAGACGGAAGGATTAGTACAGGGAGGAGAAATTTGAAAATTTTAGTTCAAGGACCAAAACCGATAAATCATAATTTTACAGGGACCATTTGTGTTGTTTGCCATAACAATAAATGTTAGTTTAAGCCTTTAAGGGTTAATATCAGTTTTGATACCCTAACTTTACCCATTTTTCAATTTTGATGCCCTTTATACCAAGGCAATCAAATTTGAGCCAAGCGTTTCACAAATTTGTCAATTACAATCCAAGTTGTTAACTATCCGTTAAATACTAACGGTTAACTTGTTTTTGTAGGTTGGTACCGAGTAGAATTCGTATAATGTAAGTGCCAGTACCATTTCTTCCCCCAATTACTTCCCATTTCTTCCCCATTTTCATCTTTGATTCTCAACAAAAATGAAAAAAATATATTATCCCAATCCCCACTTCATTTGACCTAACCAAATTTGGGAGCAAAAGGTCTGGCCCTTTGCCAGAACCCGATCACTCCTCAGCCAACGGCGCCAAAACCCAGTTGTCTTTTCCGTCGAGCACCATCCCTTTATTCTTCTCAACCCACCATGACCCAGGAACCATACACTCTTCTTTCAAAAACTCACTTGATTTATTCACCAATGCCAAACTCCTCTCCACCTTCAATTCAAATTCCCCTTCTTCCCCATTCCACCCCGCCACCACATGTAACATCACCCGCAAGTTATGCCAATCACTGATTCCTCGACTCCTTCAAACTCGGTCACTTCCGTGTATCGATAAACAGATCCGTACCGGAATTCACGAATCCCAATAGCGGACTTGGGTAAAGCGGAATCAGGTCAATTTTATTCCGGATGTGTAAAATTTGACATCTGAAAATTGCTTTAGTCTCTCATTGAATGCTTTGTTACCCACCTGTGGGGAACCAAATACAATGGCTAAAATTGGAATATTGGTAATTCCGTGTTCGGCCAAATCTAATGCAGCTAGAATAGACATGCTTGTCCCGAGGCTGTGGCATGTTAATGTTATGCTTAATTCCTCTTCTTTGTACTTGTCCACTAACTGTTTGATAAAAGTCATAAGCTGTGTCCTTGTGCTTTGTTTTGTGAAAGGAGAATTCGGGTCTTCAAAAGTGTAAAGAGTGAGCCAACCGTGCATAACTTTTGGCAATTGCCGTCCAAATCCCCTGAACCACCCAAGCAAGAAGTAATTGGGGGAAATGGAAGATAGGAGAAATTTTGGAAAAATGAACAAGGTTCATATACACATACCTATTTCCAAGCCAGTGGTCGGTTTCCAACCTAGGATAGCAGGTCAACCGTTAGTATTTAACAAATAGTTAACGACTTGGATTGTAATTGATCAATTTGTGAAACGTTTGGTTTAAATTTGATTGCCTTGGTACAAAGGGTATCAAACTTGAAAATCAGATAAAGTTAGGGTATCAAAACTGATATTAACCCTTAGTTTAACTAAATTAACAATTCTGTCTTTTCGTGTCATATCATCATGTTATTTTCCTATGTAATCGTGTTTTATAATAGTGTCGTACTGGTTCGTGCTATAGTGTTGTGTCGATCATTGTCATCCTTAGAGACATCGCACTTAAAGATGAAATATATATATATATACACACACACACACACACACCACACCACACACAATTATATATAGGTTTAATCGAACCATTGGTTTCTTGATTTTGGATCATTCTCACCATTAGTCCCTTAAGAAAATTTTGTAACAATTGGGCCCTTAAAGTTTCAAAGACAATTAGAACATCACTTTTACCACTTTACCCTTACTTTTTCAATCTATTTTAATTGGGCCACATTGATGGACATTAATGAAACTACACATTAAACCAATATAAATAATCCAATAAATAGATTTTCTTAAGAAAAATATAGGGACGAAGGGAGTATTAATTTGTCTATGTACATCCCACATGCATTTTATTAATGACTAAAATGACAGTTTCTTTAACATAACTTATATCACAATTTGCAATCGAGTCTCTATAGTTTGAAAAAAAAAAAAAACCACAAGGCTT
Organism: Codonopsis lanceolata; assembly: GCA_013146195.2. Lineage (NCBI taxonomy): Eukaryota > Viridiplantae > Streptophyta > Magnoliopsida > Asterales > Campanulaceae > Codonopsis > Codonopsis lanceolata. The sequence continues at coordinate 372,176 of JABEVN020000011.1, read as the reverse complement.
TCTCCTCCACTCCTCAAACCCACCAAACTTTTCAGATTTTTCTCATCGGCCATGGCGGAAGCGGTGACGATGCTAGTAAACAAAATAAGCTCCAAAATTGAAAATACATCGGCGTAAACTAAAAAGCTAATATCGGAATCAAAATGAATAACAAAAGAAAATTACCACTCAATCTCTGACCCTTTAACTTCTCCATCCGGGCACTCATCTGTTCAACCTGAACAACCAAATGTGTGACGGAGTACAATAACCAATAGAATATGAGGGTGGTGGCGATCAACAACACATTGCGCTGGCTCTTGATGATGAATTTCCGGTGACGAAGGTGCTCGGTTGGGGTACACAACTCCAGGCGAGTCTCTTTTTCCAATAAACATCCATGAGCAGGAAGAGACTGAACAGGGAAGACGAGAGGAACGACTTGAGGAGGTTACGGGATGACAAAGATTAGGCCTTTACGAAGTGGACCTATGCCACAGACGATGAGGAGGAGAACCATGATTGCCTCGATTTCATTTAAGTCTTTACTAAATGCACGTGGGAGACATATGAGTAATTTAATGGTATTTCTCTAATAACATTCATGAAAAGACTGAGGTTATAAAAATTGGAAACTTTAAGGATTCAATTGTTACAAAAAAAATGAAGGGACTAATAGTAAGAATGACTCAAAGTTAAGGAATCAATAGTGCAATTAATTAACTTATATATAAAAATTAAATACGTTGTGAAATTAGCAAACGGGAAATGGACAAAGCAAAGAAAAGCCAAACAAGATAATTAAAGTTGGATCCTGAAGACAGGACGGACTATCAAAGTTCCTCCTTAGTCCTTCCGACTTCCGTGCACGAGACTCAGTCAGACAATGGTGACAAAATTCCAAGCAACCCGTACACTGTGGGATCTTGACGTGTCAATATGTCATTGGATATAATTACTAAACGACACTGGGTTGACAAGAGCGGATAGATTAAAAGTAAAACTGTCAACTTGGAAGTGGAAGCAAAAGCGCATGGGGGATAGTAAAATCATGGTAAAGGAGTTGACGACGAGCTGTGGCTTCAGGCTTGTGAGTCGTAACTTGTGACTTGTGATCCATCCAACTTCTCTTCCTGCAATGCAATGGATCCCCAAGTCAAATTTTATGTAGGTATTAGGGCATACTTAGGGTTATGGCTCAAAAAAAAAAAAAGAAGACAATATTAATCCAATTTTTCTAAATTATTGTCACGTTTTTAAAAATAAAATTGTTTTTTTTACACTATTTTAATAGTTGTTCCACATGCATTTGAACATTAAAGTAAAAATTATATACTTTATTCAATATAAATCATTAAGTCAATAATTTTTTTTATTAATTTGTGTATCAAGTCAAATATGACAAATATAAAAATGTGGGAGTATTATTTGAGTGATAACTATAATTATATCATGGCATGCCTTAGAAGAATTCTAAGTTGATCATATATTTTTTATTTTGTGATTTTAAATGTCAAATAATTTGTTAAAGAAAACGCATAAAACATGTAAGCAATTTTGCAAATAAACTGAAATTATTATCTTAAATTTTGGTCATAACCAACAGAGGATATATATATATATATATATTCTCCTTAATCAAAGTGGCCATTTGGATGTAGAGGGATTACAATGTTTGAATATATTTTTCATAGAATCTCCACGAAATAGCATGATATATAGACGAATGTGTCGCAACATCTAACTAATTCACTGATAAATAATTTAAAAGTTGAGTCTTAATTATTTGATATGTGTGTTGAATCCAAAACGAAATCTGCATCACCTTTGACGTTTGTAGACTAGTTAACAGAAAAATAGTTCATTTTACAGTTATATTTCAACCAATCTTTTACATTTTCTCAATGTACTATTTTTAGAACAAAATTGACATGTAGTTTGAAAGGGAGATGTAATTTCTTCATTGATGTGATAAAAATGCAGCTTGGGCCGTCTGTATGATGATAGTGTATCTGGGCTTGATCTGTTTCCTTGAACCTGATTAAAATCACGAAAATACCTCTGTGGGAGTGCAAGGTTTGGCCTCGCGAAACCACTCTGACGTGAGAATAAGTATCGTGTGAGAAAGTCAAAAGAGAGTTTGACAGAGGTTGGAGGCTCAAGAAAGAGTGTGTACCTTGAATATGGTTTATGGGGGGGGGGGTATTTATAGGCCCCCGGTGTCATTGAATTCGTCTAGGATTCAGCTTCCATAATCACCTAGCCATTTTAGGAGGAAATCCCTAAATTGTAGGCGTAATAGGTGGCTGACTGCGTAAATCTAGGAGCAGATGTGGTAAGTGTCCTACTCGGATAAGAAAATCTTTGACTTGCCTTGAAGAGCAAGTTTCTGAGGCTCCCTGCTCTATACGTGCCTGGGCGAGCAAGGCTCTGCCCGGTTGTATGATGTAGACTGGTTAGAGACAAATACTGATCACGGGCCTGGCCCCTGGTCGGGTAGGCATGGCTTATGCTCAACCAGATTTTGGCGGGTGCTATAGTGCTATCTGCTCGGTGCCCTCTAAGTAGGTAGGTCCCATATTAATCAAGCTCGTGACTGGCACATGGTGGGCGCTCGTGCTTTGCTCGTGACTGGGTTTGTGTCGGGCACATCAAGGGCCTTTAGCTCCTTGTCTGGCGAGTATTCATGCTCGGAGCAGGGAGCGTTCATGCTCGATGACATTGCTTTCGTATTGTGTTTCAACACTTGTGAATTTTGAGAAGTTTGGGGCCTGGATGGATGGTAGACTGGTAAAAGACTCTGGAACCTTAGTGGAATACAACTGGAGCATGCTGAGGAAGCTTGCCGTTGAGAGTACAGTATGGCGAGTAGGCGTGGAGGCACGTGAGCCGTCAAGAGGTATCGTGACTTGATGGGGCGTTGTTTCCGAAACAACGCATTTAATGTGCGCGTGATAAGGGTGACGTCAGCCATCCTCAAGAGCGCCGTTTGGGCGTCCACTTTCCCCCCAAAACCTGAAAACCTCGCCTATAAAAGGGCAGCCCCTTCCCTTCTCACTCTTTTACGGTTCTTGAGATTTATCGAGAGAAGATTTTTCCAGAGAGTTCCTGCTGCTACTACCTTGTGCACTCTTGATTCAGGCACCCCCGTTTCCAGTTTCTGATTGGTGTTTGCACCGAAAGTTTGTGGTCTTCCTTCATCTTTGGTTTCATCAGACCATTTTTCAGAATTTGTGAAGAAATCCATCCTACACTCTTTGACAATAAGTTGTTCACTTATTTTTCCTGCTTTGTTCTTCATTTTTCTGGGTTTGATACAATTTCCTGGATTCTTCTCCCTCATCTTTATGTATTTCTGGGTAGGATTTGTAGGATTAGAATCGGACCTTAAATGGAGATCAAGGAAAAGGCCGGGTGGTTTTGCTCGCTAGGCGGGCATGGCCCCTTGGTGCACCTAGACTTAGGAGTTTTCCTTTATGCTTTGTCGGTTACCCAAGTAAAATTTTAACTTATTTTCCTCGATCTCTTTGTAGATATGTCTGGTGACTCAGATAATGACAGGGAAGCCTATAGCTACAGCGGGAAGAATGACCCCTTGAGTAGTGAGAAGACTCCCTCCATCAATTATGTGCTGGAAGAGGGCGAGGAATCTGTGGCCAGAAAGGCCATTCCTGAGCGCGTGGCCGCTCCAATAGTTGACCTCGTCGATTCCTCAAGGCCATTCCAACTTTTTAAAGCTCTTGGGTGATGTCCCCGGCAAAGTTGAAGCTTGGGATATGAGAGTCCTCTTCATCGAGTCCCAGGTTGGATGGCCGTTTGCGCCCACAACGAGCAGTGAAATCAAAATTCTCAAGGTCTCGAAGCAGGATTTTAGCTCGAGCAAGATTACTCGCCTGTCGGCGTTGAAGACTGCCATTGGGATTATCGAGGAGAACGACAAACAGATTGGCCATAAATTCTTGCTCAATTGGAAAGAGCTCATGTGTAACCCGCGGAATCTGTGTCTGACCGCAATGATCCGAGCAGAAGTGCCTAGGGTGGAACCCCTCTTAATCCACGAGCCCGAAAGAACCCATCCATATTGGGGTGACTGCCACGGGTAAATGTTTAAGTGTGAATGTGTTGAATGTTAGCGGTTGGGTCCTGGTGCGAGCTGCCGACCAATTTATGAAGATAAAAATGATTGCTCGTTGATTGCTAACATTTCCATTTTTTCTGTCCTGATCAAACTTTACTTTTGACAACTGTGCTGATCGTGTCTTATTTTATTTCAGGAATGAAGAGCCTTGCACTGTTGAAGAACAGGAAGAAACAGGTCGAATAGCGTGCCACCGATCTAAAGGGTAACGAGCCTGTGGCCTTGCCTAAGGTGCCCTTCTGTCCTCCGGCCAAGAAGGCCTCGGCTCCGGGTAAAGTTTCGAGCCCAGCTAAGAAGGTGGTGGCTCCCAAAGCCCTTGCCCGCGAACAAAATGAGACAACTAAGGCCGCTGCTGATAAGGCTGTTGAGGTCGCTGAAGTTCCTGCTGCCAAGGACGCTAAGGTAGCGGGAAAAATAAAAAGGAATTCCCCTCCTCTTCCAGCTTGAATTGTGCACCAATACGGCTCGGGCTCTGAACCCGTCTCGCTACTCCCCCAACTCAGGACGGGGTCGCAACCTGGAGGCGGTCGAGCTTCAAGATGCCATCAACTGTCAACGCTGCCCGGGCGCTTATAAAGGAAATTGATGGTGGCACCTCGATGCTCGGGGGTATCGATCTTCAAGCCCGTAGGAGCCCTGCTGGCTTGGTGGGTAAAGGGATTATATAATGGGATCTCCATGATGGCCTGGCCCTCGACCGCGATACTGCTGGCCATGTGCTGGTCGAGCATGTCGGCTTCTTCCTGAGCGAGGTAAATCTAACTGCAATATGGTATCTTTACCCGCATCTTATTCCTTCTTACTCATTCTTATGCTAATTATTTGATCCTTGTTCCCAGATTGCCTCCACTTGTGCTAATTTGTATGACCGCTACAACGAGGAAAATGAGGCTAGCAAAAAAGCGGAGGCTGATAGTAAGAGAGCAGAAAACCTACTGAATGAGAAGCTCGAGCAAATGTCTTCCCTGGCCGACCAGCTGAAGAAATTGGAAGTTGCTGCTAAGCAACAGGAAGCCGAGTTGCTCGAGCGTAATCTGTTGCTGGCTGCTCAAAATAGCACTTTGGCTGCTAAGAAGACATAGCTGGTGGGTCAGCTGAATAAAGATCAAGCCGAACTGAAGAAAGATCAAACCACTGTTGCTGCGGTGTCTAAACAGAGGGAGCTACTGCAGGTGGAACGGGATGCCCTCAAGATGCAGGCCATCAAGGATGCGGCCCTGGTGGCCGATCTGATGTAGAAGTTGTCCGCCGCTAAAGAGACTGCGGTGCAAGACTATAAGAGCTCCTCATCTTTTAAGGCTGCCGTGGACGAAGTCATCATCCCTTACTTCTCCCGTGGCACCAACCATATCCTGCGGATGATCGCTGGCCATGGCGGGGTGGGTATGCAGATAATGGCTGAGTGGGTTGTGCTCGACCCTTACTCTGATGATGCTCGCTAGTTTCATTACTTGGTCCCATACACAGAGGATGAACTGGAGTCTTTCGCCAAACCTGACCCTGAAGCTGGACGCGAACCTTGGGTCCCGCTGATGCCCTTGGACGTAAATGTCTGCTCGCTGATCGCTGCCTTGGAGTCTGAGGACTTAACTTTGAAAGACAGCAAGAAGCTATGCGCGGAGGCAGAGGACGAGGCCGCTCGTAAATAGTTGAACACTCAATACGAGATGCAATATAGGGTTGCGGCCAAGAATCTTCCCCCTCCATCGGCCAGAGCTTTAGTTTAGGAACTTTCACGTCCGGTCTGCGTGCCAATATTTCTTTGATTCATAACTGTAATCTTTCTGACCTTAAAATGAACAATTTATTTTTGCTCGATCGACGATCATTGTTCTTTTTATTTGTATTTTTCTTGTTTCTGATTAATACTCAGTAATATGCGTATTTATGAACATAAGTATAGGGCGAACACAATTTAATCGAGCATGTCAAAGAGTGCAAATAGTGACTTAAAAATAATAGGCTAATTTAAGTAGACATATTATCTAAAGCTCAAGGGTCCGGGGAAGCGATCTAATTCGAACCAAGTGCTTGGTTCTGGCCAAGGCTTTTAGCGGGCATGGCCCCTTATCTCCCTGGGGCGAGCATTCTGAAAACTGCATAGCGAGCATTGCCCAACTCTGAGCGGCAACCAACTAACCGGGCTTGACCTTGTTTGACGTTTGTACGTCAAAGCCATTGCTAGTATATCAACTAGGTATGTAGATATACGACTAAAAGTGTTGCTCGGTTACTATAGGAATCCGAGGTAGTTAGACACTACCTTGCAGGCTTCCCAGCATGTGAATTGGGCAAGGCCCTATCTTGCTCGCTGAAAGGATAAGATACGTTCACTGATACTCGGTGTTAGCCCCAAAGGGCACAACAATAAGCTAGAAGGGGGGGTTGAATAGCTTATTAACACTTAAAACTTTTAGTAATGATTCTTAGAACAAGCACTTGCAATCTATTAAAAAGATTGAAGTAACAGAAGACTTGTAAGGAGGACAGACTAAGTCTGCTGGTGAAGCACTACCGGTAGACTTAGCTGATTACTTAAGTTTGATGCTCAAAGGAATAAGTAAATGCTATGAAGACAATATGAAACAGTAAGTAATGAACACATGTATTTTGAGATGGTTCGCACTATAAAGAGTGCTACGTCCACCACCAATGCAGTCAACCTTGGATTTAAATGTGCACTAGATTTTCCACTAGTTCTATTACAGAAATATCCAATGGGTTGTGTACAAAATATTTGACTTGTGTTTGGGGGTGGAGAAATTGAATATCTAGAGAAACATAATATTTAATGTGCAGAAAAATAGTTAGGATTACATCAATAAGAAGTAAATGATTAATAGTTGAAGAAGATCTTCTTGTTGTTGTTGAGGACTTCGTTGATCAGTTAATGATCTCTTGAATGCACTGAGTATAAAGCTTGTTGTTATTGGATAGATTCAGAGCATCTTTGTGTCTTCAGTCTTTAATGACAATATTTATAGCTGGGCATCCTTGAGACCATTGGGGAAGACGAAGTGAGAAACAACTATATTAGGATAAATGCATTAAATGCCTGGAGCTGCTTTGATGACTTCATTCTTCAGCTGAGGACTGATTAAGGAATGGTGAAGAGTGGTTGCAACAACTGGTAGGTGAGCGACAATCAGTTGCAGACCTGCAGTAGTTGGTACAGTCTGTATGTGTCAGACTGTGCACCTGCTCTGCCACATTTAGGAGGCGAAAGTCTTCATGCTTTTTCGGAAAAGCTGGAGGGACGTGTCTAAGATGTCAAGCGCTGATTTGAAGATGAATTAATTCAAATTCAAACTAAACAAAGCTTAATTAAATAATCCACTTAAGCTTGGTATCAGGAAGAGATGGACACGTCATGCTGTCTGAGTGCAGACAAGGTCTGCCGCTGGAGGCTGCTTGAGAAGTCTGCTGGTAAAGCCTTCAGCCGAAGTCTTCTGCCTAAACATGTGAAGTCTAAAAACTATTCTAAGGCGAAGTTCTATACACAGTTGTCACACTAACTAGTACGCAGCCCATTTAGCCACTAAGTATAGAACCTAATATAATGAATGAGCAAATGCAAATCAAGATACAATGAGAAACAACACTCGGGTATAGTGGAAGGTTGACTAGGCATGACCCCACCTGCTCGGCTTATGAGCAGACTTTGTCAATCAATCAGAAAACAATTCATAAATAACCAATAGACAATTTTAAAAGATAATTTGTAAACAACTTGCCTTTTTATTGATAGAATGATATTGACCCTCAACAGGGCTGAGGGTCCTGCCCATGTGTAGATTGAGACTTGCTCAATAATAATATTTTTTCAAGTGATCTGCGTGCCAAGGATGCTTCAAGTCTTTGCCCTCTTATGTCCGCAGCATGTATGTGCCCTCTCTAACTATTGAATTAACTTGAAAAGGCCCTTCCCAATTCTCTGAGAGTTTTCCCCTTTCTACTTTGTGACCGGTGACCTCGATTTTCCTTAGTACCCAATCCCCGATCGTGAATGCTCTTCCTTGGACTCGTTTGTCATAGTGAGCCTTTGCTCGCTGCTTATAATTGACCATCCTTAGTCGTGCATCTAGCCTTCTTTCTTCGAGCAGGTCAAGGTCCATTGCCCGACCAAGCTCATTGTTTTGCTCATTGTAGTGGGAAACTCTGTAGCTTGGCAAGGCCATCTCTAGCGGGATCATAACTTCGGATCCGTAAGTGAGTGTAAAGAGAATTTCCCCTGTAGGGCCCCAGACAGTTGTCCTGACCACCCATAAGGCTGATGGTAGCTCTTCTGCCCATTTTTTTGCTCGCCCCTCTAAGTTTCATTTGATTGCGTGCAAGACTTGTTTGTTCCTGGCCTCTGCTTGACCGTTGCCTTGTGGGTAAGCTACCGATGATTGCCAATGCTTGACGCCCAAGCACGTACATTCCACTGTGAACTTATCCGAGAACTGAGTACCATGGTCGGAAATGATTACCCGAGGGATACCGAATTGGCACAACACTTGATCGTGGACGAATTTGATGATATTAGCCTCTAAAATAGTAGCAGCGGCTTTGCCTCGATCCACTTTGTGAAATAGTCGATCGTGACCACAACGTACTTGTACTTGTATTGTGCTAAGGGAAACAGACCGATCAAGTCTATTCTCCACATGTCGAACGGCCAGGCAGTGACCACTGGGATCTGGATAGTGGAGGGCAACCACTAAATCCGCGTACCTCTGGCATTTGTCACATTCGCGGATGTATTTCTCTGCATCTCTCATGAGGGTGATCCAGTAATATCCTACGCGTAGAAATTTCTCTGCTAGGGCTCTAGTGCCCGGATGGCCGCCATATTCTCCCTCGTGGACCTCGTACAGAACACCCTTAGTTAACTTCAGGGGGGATACAGCGAAGCATAGGTCTGACCGTAGATCGTTTGTATAGGAATCCTCCGACTACCGAGTATCGGCAAGCCTGGCTTCTAACTGTAGTAGCTTTGACTTTATCTGTGGGCAGGACTCATTTCTTGATGTAATCTTTGTAGTCATCAATCCAACTTTTGACCGCTGGCTCAATGTTCATTATCACTGGTCTGCCAATGGCCAGAATTTCCAAGTGCTCGATCATGACTGATTGATTCAGTAATGCCAGGCTTGCTTCGACGATCTTGGACAAGTAGTCTGCTCGCATGTTGTCCGCTTGGTCAATCCTGATGATCTCCCAAAACTTGAAATCTTTCAAGATTTCCTTGACAAGCTTGCAGTATCTGACCAAAGAGGGGTGATGAACCATATACTCCCCTTGGCCTTGGTTCACTACCAGTTGTGAATCCGAGTACAATGTGACCACTTTTATGCCCATATTTGCTGCAAGCTCGAGACCAGCGATCATTGCCTCATATTCGGCCACGTTGTTGAAAGCGGGGAATTTGAATCGAAGAGCCAATTCGAACTCTATGACCTGGTCGAGAGCTATGAGAAGGATGCCAGCTCCGCTCCCGACCTTGCTCGCTGTTCCATCCACATAAAGGTCCCAACAGTAGGCCGGTCGAGGCTGTGGAAGCTGCTCGTGCCTGGGCTCTGTTGGTTGTTCAACTTCAGATTCCTCTTGTTGAGTGAATCTTGTCTCTACCAAGAAATCGGCCAAGGCTTGAGCTTTGATTGTTCGCCTGGGCTGGTAGTCGATGTGGAATTCCGTGAGCTCGATTGACTAGTTAAATAGTCTACCCGATGAATCGGACTTGTGTAGGATTCTGCGCAATGGTGCGTCTATGTAGTCTATGATTACATTTGCAGAAAAATAAGCCTTTAATTTTCAGGGAGCTATGACAAACAAGTAGGCTAATTTGCATACATTAAAATAATGATCCTCAACAGGACTGAGGGCCTTTGATACATAGTACACATGTTTTTGTATGCCTAACTCCTCCCTAAAACAGCTGCCATAGCCTGGTCTGTGGCCGCTAGATACACATATAAGGGCTCCCCGGGTACGGGGCTGCTAAGGAGGGGCGGTTTGCCAAGATATTCCCTGAGCTGCTCGAGGGCTTTGGCACATTCTTCATTCCACTCGAACCCTTTGTTGCCACGCAGGACCTTAAAGAATGGAAGGCATTTCTCCGCTAACTGAGAGATGAAGCGACCAAGGGTAATGATCCTACCGTTTAATCGTTGGATATGCTTGATGCAGTAAGGCTAATCCATCTCGATCAAGGATTGGATCTTCTCTGGGTTTGCCTCTATCCCGCGCTGATTGACCATGAATCTGAGAAACTTTCCTGCTCGGACCCCGAACACGCACTTGCTCGGATTCAGCTTCATGTTATGTTTGCGCAAATTATCAAACGTCTCTTCTAGGTCAAAGGAGTTGTCGCGGCCTTTGGTTTTGATGACCATGTCATCAATGTAAGCCTCCATGTTTCTGCCGAGCTGGGAGCCAAAAACCTTGTTGACCATGCGTTGATAAGTGGCCCCTGCATTCTTAAGCCCGAAGGGCATCATTTTTTAACAGTACAGACCTCCGCCTGCTCGGAATGCTATTTTTGCTTTATCTTGCTCACTCATCTTGAATTGGTGGTACCCTGAGTACGCATCCAGGAAGCTGAGCATTTCAAAATCGGCTATGGCGTCGACGAGCACATCAATGCGCGGTAGCGGGTAGCAGTCCTTCGGGAAAGCTTTGTTGAGACCCCTGAAGTCAACGCACATGAATCATTTGTCATTGGCCTTTTTTACCATCACCACGTTGGCCAGCCAGGTCAGATATTTGATCTCCTCAATGATGTCAGCTTTCAGGAGCTTTTCGACCTCTGTTTTAATTGTTGCACTCTGCTCTTGGGAGTACTGCCTTGGCCGCTGCTGAATTGGTCGAAAAGTTGGGTCCATGTTCAGGTCGTGGTGGACAACACTCTTACTGACTCCCTGCATGTCTTCGACGGTCCATGCGAACACATCCAGGCTATTTTTGAGCTGGTCGATCAATTTGGCCCGAGTTTCAGAAGGCATGGCCTTCCCGATTTTAATTTTTTGCTCAGGATAGGCAGGGTTGATGATCATCTCTTCCAACTCGTCTTGTGGCTGGAATTGAGGCTCATCTCAAACTTGTAGAGTTTCCAACTCGATACCTTGTGCAGGGGGACACCCGGCCTTACACATAAAAATCGTTGGTGTTGGAGCTTGCTCGGCATCATCAATTTCCATGAGGTTAGCCGTTCCAGAGGGTTCCCCGAGCTCAATATTGCTTATGGGAACTGAGCCCGAGGCAGTGCTGATTATGGTCTCCTTTTCAAAGACTATGATTGCTTGCTCGGGAGTATCCATAATTAGCTTTTGTTTCTTCCTCTAAGAATCCTGGACATACTCCCACATTCTCTGGGGTTTGCTATTGAGGATACCAACCTTATCCTTTGTGTAGAACTTGACCTTTTGATGAGGAATGAAAGTAACCATCTGGAATTTGGCCATGGCCGGGGCACCCAGGATGTAGTTGTAAGCGGACTTAAGATCGATCACTAGGAACGTGATCATCTCTGTACGCGTTTGTGCTCCATCTCCCATGAAAACTTCCAGCTCGATAGTGCCCTTTACACTCACTTGATGACTGGTGAAACCTTCAAGGTTTCCCAGGTACGGCTTGAGGAGGGTGTCTGACAACTCCAAGCTCTTGAAACAAGAGTAGTACATGATGTCTCTGCATGCTCCCGTGTCCAGCAGTACCATGTGAACCTGCCAATTGTTCACAAGGCAAGAAATGACTAGCGGCTGCTCGGATGCCAGAGACATGCTCACTAGCTCGTTGCGGGTGAAGTAGAAGCTAGGTTCCCCTGTCCGCTGCACCGCTGGGGCGGTGACAGCTTTATATAGGGAGTATATATGCTTCTCGAGCTGAGTGTTGGACGGTAGCTCCTCTTGAATCATGTTAACTACCCCTTGTATCTGAGGGGCCTGGTTGTCTCTTCCTCTCGGGGGTCTCGAGGGCCTGGCCGCCTGTAGACACCCCAATTTCGTACCCCTGGTATGTAACTCTGGCATGTGATATCAAGACTTGGTAAAACTTAACAAATGTCAAGTTACAGGATTTAAAAATGCAAAAGGAAAAGCAGGATGCGCGAAACAGTGAAATGCAAGGGCTAAAAGTGCAAAAATTGAAAGATGAATAGTGCCTTGGCGCCGCCAACATGGTCCCTTGGTGCGACTCCTATATACCCTTATGGCCGCGCCCAAGGTGCTACAATGTACTCCTGCGTTAACGCATTGTGCAAGATTTCAAGCGCACGGTACAAGCCGATGAAGCACTCTCTTAACTATAAATACAGGTGCTCGGCCTCACTTTCAGGGACACAATTCACAAAAGCTTGAAGCCCGAAGAAACTCTGCGTTATTTTTACGCAGCGAGCAATCAGTGAGTGAGGGTGAGTTCCCCTCCTATAAAGCCTCGAAACTCTGTCAAACCTCCTCCAAACACAAAACCAACCAGTCAAAGTGATCCCTAACCCCCCAGTTAGGTATCCACCCTATTTCCCCGGTCCAAAAACCTCGGAAAGAGCTTTTGCTCTACCCGAGTAAAAAGGCCAAATTAGCCAGAAATAAACCCTTGTTCTGCCCAAAATCCACCAGCAGCAAGCAAGTAAGTGTCAAAAAGCAAGCAGTTGCTCCGCCCGTTTTACGGGTCCCAAAAGCAACTCTCGCAAGCCGTTACTCTGCCTGCACCGCAGCGGCAGCAAAAAGACTCCCTCTCCCTGAAGGATAGAGCGAGCACACCAACGCTCTTAAAGGTAAGCCTTTAAGAGTTTATTTACTAAAAAGCTATTTTCCATCCGGACCAATGTAAAAAAATATAAGCCGTTGTGCTGCCCAGATTATTTTAGAAAATAGCATTAAAAGAGTCATTATTATGGCCAAATATTTTTAAATGTATTTGTAATTATTGGAAGGAGATAGCTGCAAGTCTGTAAATAATGTAAATATGTATGTATTTGCAGGTAGTTAATGCTTTATTTATTTGCTAAATAAATATAACAAAAAACATACTTTAGCCAAAAACCGCTTTTGAGACCGAAAGGGCGAGTTGGGTGCCTAAGCACCTTCCCAACTCGTAACTTAGCCTCCGAACCCGTTTTTGTAATATCTGGTTTTCTTTTTTGGTTTTTCTTTATTTTTTCCTTAAAATAAAGATGACGACTCTATAAAACATTTTGGATCCAGTGGGGCGTCGCAACACTCCTTTCTTGCACTTTTCCGTTTTCCCCTAAAAAAAGGGAGAATGAGAATGAAAGGGTGATGTATTCCTATATCCTGGTATCCCCTAAACAAGGGATAACTTGATGTAAAAAACTCAAAGCACTCATAGTGATCCGAAATAGGTCATAAGACAATTTTCATAAAATCCATAGTGGCGCTTCGCAACATCCTTTCTTACACTTTTTCGTTTTCCCTTAAAAAAGGGAGAATGTAAATGAAAGGGTGGTGTATTCCTATATCCTGGTATCCCCTAAAAAAGGGATAACTTGATGTAGAAAACCCAAAGCTCTCATATTTGACCAAAAATCCACTAAAGTCAACAGAGGCGTATTCAACACGCTATCTTAGACATCACTACTCTCGCACTTTTAATTTTGTCTTCCCCTAAACAAGGGAGGATGGAATGAGAACAGTGGTGTCCCGCATCCGCTCGTACGCGCACCCCTATCCAAGGGCGTGCGGGGCGCGGGCGCAATCCCGGGTGACCCACACCGCCTCTTCCTCTCGGGGGGGTCTTCCCTGATGATCATTACCGGTGTTGTTGCTCGCGCCTTGATTCCTTTTGAAGCGGTCTAGCTTGCACGCATTTATGAGTTTTTGAATTTCCCGCTTTAACACGTTGCATTCCTTTGTAGTATGACCGTTGTCATGATGATAGTCATAGTACTTAGTGTTGTCCCTGGTATGAGCGAACTCAGGGTCAAGCGGGTAGAGCACTGGCAAAGCATCCCTTACCTGGAACATGATTTCTTCCCGGGTGGTATTTAGTGGGGTGAAATGTGACTCCCTAAATCTTTGCCCGGGCATAGAAGTACGCCTTTTGTCTCTGCGTGGGCGGTTATTGCCCTTCTGGCTCTGGTCAGCCGGCGTAGTCGAGCTGTCTTGAGTCTTATCTTTTCCCTTGGGTTTGTCACCATTGGTATTCTCTATCGAGCAAGACATGTGTGAATTAACTAGCAGCTCTGCCTTCGACACATTCGGGTTCATGGTAAGGATGGTTTTGAGTGAACCTGCTTTCATTTTGTTGAGGTAACATAATGTGATTTCCGGATCACTGATGGATGTCACTTGGTCGAGCATCTCCTTGAACCTTTTCAAGTAGCTGCTATAGGACTCATGATCGCCCTGTTTGATCTTGCCGAGATCAAATCTATTTTTGGCGTGGGGCCCATCGTGCCAAATTCTTCCAAAATTTCTCTCTGAGTACCTTCTAGCTACCTATAGATCCCCGGGGAACTTTCCCCAACCATGACTATGACTTGCCCTGAAGGGCACCCTCAAAGGCTCATATTTTCAAGGCATCTATATCCGTGACCATCCGAATCTGTGCTTCAAATGATCTGAGCCAGTCGTTTGCACACGTCTTCCCGAAAAGTTTTTCAAATTGTGGGAAGGTAACTCCTTGCACGGGTGGTGGGTTCTTGATCTCTGGAGTGAACGGGCTGCCCTCTAGCAGCTTTATGGCTCCATAATAGGGCTTGACCACGGCTAAATTAGCCATTTGTTTGGCCATGTCTCTCTTCATGGCCTCCATCTGTTCGGACAAACGTTTTTCTGCGTCCACTGTGAGCCTGGACGAGCGGGCATATTTTGACTGCTGACAACGTACTCCCCTGGAACGTTCGACAGTTTGTGGGCAGAAGGTCGGATCATAATAAGCTTTCACTTCCCGCTCAACTCGCGCCCTATGCCTCAGTTGGTGTGCCTCTGCCTCCGCGTGTTCGCGGGCACTGCGACGACTGTGGCTCTCTCCCCGGGCATGGTGATCATATCAACGGTGATGTCGGTGGGAAGGATTTTGGCGGCTATACCTACTTTCTGCCTGGTCGTCTGCCCTCTGCCCTTTATTTGCCTGCTCTAAGGGTACATGAATAACAGAAGGAATTCGTCTGCTCGGAACGGGCAATTGTTGGGAGGCCTGGCCACCATCAACAAATGCTGGATTGCTGAGAGTGGGCAGCACCAAATTTGCAACTGGAACCGGGGTGTGGCCCAAGGCAAGCAGTTGCTGGTTGAACGCGTACATTTTATTATAATACTCCGTTTGGACTTGCCGAGCAGCAGCCTATTAGTCAGGGGTTTGTTCGGGCAAGCTCACTTGGCTTCCCTGACCGTTTTCTCGCTGACGACTCAACTGCACCTTGAGATCTTGAGCACGAGCATCCCTTTGCTCGTTGATGACTTGGCGAGCATCTCGCTGGCTCGCTTGGTTCAAGCTAGCATGTTGAGACAGTTGTCCCTCAACATACGGGACATCCTCACCGTAAGCCTCATGCTAGGCTGCAACCTTCTGGTTTCTCGTTTGCACCCTTTTGGGCGCCCTCGATGGCAGATCATCATGCAGTGGGTTGTTGTTCCAAACCAGCTGGCTGCCAGCCTCGTGGTTACTAGTAGTGGCGTGATATTTTCTATCCTTGCCAGCCATTGCACTAACACAGATAATCAGAAAATTCACCGAAAAACCTAGAGAAAGTTTAGAAACTTCGATTTCTCGGCAACGAAACCAAACTGATGTGACAAAAATGCAGCTTGGGTCGTCCGTATGATGGATAGGATATCTGAGTTTGATCTACTTCCTTGAACCTGATTAAGATCACGAAAACACCTTCGTGGGAGTGCAAGGCTTGGCCTTGGAAACCACTCCGGCGTAAGAGTAAGTATCGTGTGAGAAAGCCAAAAGAGAGTTTGACAGAGGTTTGAGGCTCAAGAAAGAGTGTGTACCTTGAATATGATTTATGGAGGGGTATTTACAAGCCCCGGTGTCATTGAACCCATCTAGGATTCAGCTTCCATAATTACCTAGTCATTTTAGGAGGAAATCCCTAAATTGTAAGTATGATAGGCGGCTGACCATATAAATCTAGGGACATATATGGTAAGTGTCATGCTCGGATAAGAAAACTTTGACTTGTCTTGAAGAGCAAGTTTCCGAGGCTCCTTGCTTTATATGTGCCCGGGCGAGCAAGGCTATGCCCAGCTGTATGATGTAGATTGGTTAGAGACAAGTACAGATCCCGGGCCTGGCCCCTGATCGGGCAGGCATGGCCTATGCTCAACTAGATTTTGGTAGGTGTTATAGTGCTCTCTGCTCGGTGCCCTCTAGCTCTGCTCGTTAGGTAGGTAGATCCCATATTAATCAGGCTCGTGACTGGTACGTGGTTGGCGCTCGTGCTTTGCTCGTGATCGGGTTTGTGTCAGACACATCAGTCATTATTACTAATTTGCACCCAATTTCTAACATAATTTATTTCAATCACCTAGGGTTTTTCAAAATATTGAGAGATGATATTTTGGTTCTTAAATTATTAAGGAGTCTTTTTTTCGTTTGAGGGTTAAGAAAAAAATCATGAACAAAAAAGAAGGAATGAAAGATTTATATATATAAACATAAAAGCAATAAGGAAAAGATGTATCATCTAAATAAGAAAATACGAGAATAGTATTTAAATAAATTACTCTATCCATTTTGTCTTTGTATCATAATATAACAAAAAAATATTATAATAAATAAATAGAAGAAATACTCACTAAATCAAAAAAAAATGAATTAACTAATTTCGAAAAAAAAAATCCATGAAATGTAATTGAGAACACTCATCTGTTGAATGTAATTAATTTTTACAAAGAAAACTGATTCGGAAACTGTACCCTTATTTTTTATATTAACATTTTTAAAATTTTATTTTATTTGGAATTATAAAAATATTTTTTTTAAAGATGATCAATAGTGGTTCCCCACTTACCCCCTGGGTGACTCGAACCCACGACCTATTAGGTATGGGTGAAGCGTCTTACCACTAATAAGATTATAACAAAAATAAAGTTTTAATTCAACGTATAATAGCAAACATGAAAATTATGTCATGTTACCAATTATTTATTTTTTAATAAGAATTATTTCTTAACAAATGTTTTAATTTTAAGTTTTTATTTAATAATTCATATCAAAATTAAATAAAAAATTTGCTCAAAAAAATTAGTTCAGAAGATTAACATCCACCCATAACTATAACTTACACCCCCTAATTTCGAACACTAGTTACCGTTAAAGATCCTTCATCCTATGTATAAAATTATAGGGGAGGTGAGTAAAATTAATTTCATTAAGAATTGGATGATTGTTATGGATAATAACTAAATTGCAACCTTTTATGAAACTTCAATAGCCATTTTAATTTAAAGATGGTTTAAAGTACAATGACAAAATTGATTATTTTTCCTCTAATTAATTGATTAATTTAACAGACTTTCAGTTTTTCTTTTAGGACTTAGTAATAATAATAGTTTAAAAATAGAAAGAGTGATAAAGATACAGATAAAGATGATGAGATTAATGAAGGAGAAAGTAAAATTTATTTTTTGAAAAAGAGTCTCTAGATCTTTAACGCAAAACACGATCTTGAAGTGTACGGTAGTTACCTGATGGGTGATGCTCGAGGCTTGGGCTTGATTAGCTTAGTTTTATCACTAAACGCATAAATTAGCTGATAGATTGGAGATTGTTTTTACCTCACCATAGATCTCATATTTATGGCATATGAATTTAGGCTTTAAAACTTGGTAACTTTACCGCCTGAGTGTCCTACTCCTACCGACTTGTAAATTAATTTTGAGCCTACGTATAACTTGAAAAAAGAAGAAGCATTGCTTTAGGCATGAGGCGTGGCATCACTGCGGGCAGTGGCACTAATATCAATGACTATGAAATATTGAAATGAAAGCAGTATGACTATGAATGAAGTCTATGATAGAGAGACTTCATTTTCAAAGTACAAGGTGAAAAAAAAAGAAGGTAAGAAGCCTTAATCCAGAATTCAGAGGGAGAGAGAGAGAGAGAGAGATTACTCCGGCAGCTAGAGACCTTCCTTTGCACACTTTTCTTTTACAACTCCCAAGTCCCAATCTCTCTTTCCTTGGCTGAAACATACTGACCCTCTTAGTACTTTACCTGATTCCCTATCACGTTTCCAAGTAGTAGTCTCAATTAAAAAGCCAATTATGTGTGGGAAATAATAAAGTTTATGAATAATGATATAGTCTTTTCATTGATTTGTTGAACATATATATATAATTACAATACTTGTACACAAGTTTAACCTAGATAGTCTAAATAAAAAAAGGATTAGGAAACCTAAATACAAGTAAATTAGGTAAGAATAAACTAAAGATAATTATAATATATTACAAATATATTATATTCTCTTATATGCTCCCGCAAGATGGATCACTGCGTGGAGAGACAAATCTTGTGAAGAAGATGTTGACAGCCCGTGAGTTGACAATATGAGGGGGTGGTCGGCGAGCTGGAGAGGAAGGGGTCTTCGGCGAGCTGGTGAGAGCCGAGTTTGCCAAGGATGTCGGAGTTGCTCGAGGAGCAAAGTGGTGAGGGAGGGGTCTTCGGCGAGCTGGTAAGAGAGGGGTCTTTGGCGAGCTGGTGAGAGAGGGGCCTTCGAAAAGCTGGTGAGAGAAGGGTCTTCGAAAAGCTAGTGAGGGAAGGGTCTTCGGCAAGCTGGTGAGGGAGGGGTCTTCGGCGAGCTGGTGATGAGTTGGGTTTGTCAATGGGTCCTTGAGTTGCTCGAGGAGCGAGCAGTTGATGGAGGGCATTGGCGAGCTGGAAAGAGAGGGTGGCGGCAAGCTTGTCTTCTGAGGCGGGCAAACTTGGTTTGCAAAGGAAACGTGATTTTCTTGAGGAGCGAGCTGTTGAGGGAGGACGACGGCGAGCTTGTCTGCCGAGGAGGGCGAACTTAGTTTGCCGAGGAATCCTGATTTGCTGGAGGAACGAGCTGGTGAGGGATAGGTCTTTGGCGAAGCTCGGTCTTCAGAGGAAGCAAGCTTGGTTTGCCGAGCCGTCAGGAAGATTGACGGACAAGGGTGGCGGAAACTGAATAGGCTCCAACTTTGGCTAGAGTTGAAGAGAGCCTGGAAGCTGATGCGTCAAAGGTGGGAGATGAGGTCATTTGGGTGTTGACTGAGGATGAGGGCAGCTTGGCTGTGGAGAGTTTCTGGATCTGTGATTAGGGTTGTTGTTCAGATTTGGGATGGCAGCGACTGATGGGTTGACAAGGATAAAGGATGACGGATCTGAGGTGGGTGATTGGAGGCGGCACTTTGGTAAGAGGTGATGCTTTGTTGGGAGGTGATCAAAGGGTGTTTGGCCTGTTATGGAGGCGGAAGATTGGTTGGCGACGACTATGGTAGGAGGAAGGTTTACTTCGTCGAAAGTTTGGTTGGCAGTGGCTGTGTGGAGGAAGGCTTACTTCGTCACTAGTTTTGTTGGCGGTGGCTGTGGTGGGAGGAAGTTTAGGGTTACGGAAATTTGGTGGTTTTAGGTTTTAAGAGCGAGGTTCTGATACCATATAGGAAATAATAAAGTTTATGAATAATGGTATAGCCTTTCCATTGATATGGTGAACATATATATATATATATATATATATATATAATTACAATACTTGCTACACAAGTTTAACCTAGAGAATCTAAATACAAAAGGGATTAGGAAACCTAAATACAACTAAATTAGGTAAAATAAACTAAAGATAATTATAATATATTACAAATATATTATATTATATTATATTATATTATGTGTTCAAGTACTTGTACTTCAATTAAACTCTACCAAACTGAATTGCTCCTCCAACCTTCCCAGTTCCAACCCCCACCTCGGTTTTACAATTGACCAACCACTATTGTTTGTTTCAGCTCATTAATTACCTTACCTATGACTTGTGGCTTATAGTTAATAAGATAATCACACCATCAGTTATTTTGATGAATGTCGTTAAATAAATACTGTTAAGTTGAGCATTCCGCGTGCATTTAGTAAGGGGTAAAACATTTTTTTCTCAAACCTAACTTATATCACAATTTGCAATCGAGTTTCTACGGTTTGAAAAAAAAGACAGCAAGGCCTTCTTCCCGGATGTTTTGGAAGAAGGATCGATCTCTCCTCCACTTCTCAAACCTTTGTTTTCTATTTTTCACATACTGAATTGTCGAGCCTCCCTTGATCTCTCCTCTTTGGGGTTTCAATTCTATTGATTTCAATTCAACCACGTTGTTTTTTTTCTTTTACATTACCATGCTCTAAGAAACTTCAATACCACTATGTTTTTACATCAATATCATTGTACCCAACCATCTTTCCCCCATTTTTAATACAATCTCATTTCTCTTTCGGGGTCTTTTTTCTAACCATCCAAACAATAATATTTTTCAAGTTTCGGAGAGTAAAGAAAAAAATGAAGAAAGAAAAATCATAGAAACTGATGGTGTCGAAATTCTTGTTGTTTCTGTTATTTTTCTCCTTTGTTTGGGGAGCATTTGAAGTTCATGGGCATCTTCATAACTCTAATTCTTCTCTACTTGTCATTGGCATGGAATTACCCAACATTCAAACTTCAATTCCATCACTGCTTCATCAATTTCCAATTTTAATAATCTTTCCCCATCTAATCAGGCCCAAAATCCTAGGTTTAGAAGATGTCGCGTCGCTGACGACGACTCTGATGACTCAAATGAAAAAGTTGTAATTTAGTCTCCCAAAAAACACAAAAAGTCAATGGTCATAATTCCCCTAAAATGACGGCAATCAGCCATTACGCCAAACAATCGATCGCATATTCAACAGTAAAAGACCTAAAGAGGATTCAGACTCTTTACATGAGGATTGTTGACAAGAAGAACCAGAACACGGTGTTAAGGTTGACTAAGATCAACGAAGCTTCTTCCCCCTTCCAAAACATTTGGGGGAAGAATGCCTTGTGGTCTTTTTTCAAACCCAATTGACTCGATGCAAATTGGGATGTAAGTTAGGTTTAAGGAGGCACATAGGCAACTTAATTAATGGTATTTCTCTAACGGCTTCCATCAAAATTACTGAAGCTGTGAAAATTTGAAACTTTTGTGACCCAATTATTAAAAAATAATAATTAAGGGACTAATGGTGAGAATGACCTAAAGTTAAGGGACCAATGGTACAATTAAGCCTAGTTAATATATAAGCTGCAATTTGGGTTGTTTCCTTCAGCTTACCTAGCTATATACAAGACATTATAAAAAGAGAACCTTAACGCCTCTTATTCAAGTTAATTTGCTTGATGCCAATCCATGAGGAAGGAATTTGTTTCTCATGAATCTTATAGTTCTAGACCTGGCTCAATTGAATGCTCTACATTTAACTCATCTTCCGCGAAATGGATTAGTCGAGATGGTACGTACACAGAAGTTGGTCTGACCACCCTTTTAAAACCCTTTAATTATTTGGCAAAAACTTAGGTTCTTCTTACAGATATTTTTTGTGAAATGGATTCTCTTTACCCACCTAATGTCCACCCACCGTGTGTTGGTGATTAAGTTATGAGAAAGTGGAGCTCCGTTTTACGAGTTAACATCCATAAAATGGTCTTACAGAAGATATGGTCTTAATATTTTGACGCATCCAATAAGCACAAGTTAAAAGCTTTAAGCCTCTCTCTCTTTCACACATGCGCGCACACACACACAAACTACTGCGTCAAAACGCACCACACCACTGTTTATCTAGAAGTGCATGTTTCATCCAGTATTCTTGATAAACAATGGACATAACATTAGCATCCAAAATTATGTTAAAACTCGGACAATATATTGTTAATTGATGTGCTGAAAGCTTTCGGAAATCTCAAAGATTCATGAATCAGTTTAATGCATTTAGATAGTTCATATATCTTTTAAAGTTAGGATCATGAATTAGTCTAGAATGCTCATATGTCAAGTATAAATACTCATGTTATGTTTGGTGAAAGTTGTGAGTTGAGAAATAAAATTATAGTCTTCTTCTCTACATCTCTCTCTCTATAATTCTCTACATATTTTCTGCACATATATCCTCCCATAAAACATAAAGTACTACCTTCCGATCCTAACAAGTGGTATCAGAGCTTAGGTTTTGAAGAAGGTAGTTCTTAATTAGTCACCAAACAAATCAGTCCAAGACATTCAGTTGGTTAAAAAAATGTCCAACTCGAGTGATTCACCACCTATCCCTGTATTTTCTGGTGAGAATTATGATCATTGGGTCGTGAAGATGAGAAGAATCTTCATTTCCAAAGATCTGTGGGAATATGTTGAAGACGGTTTTGTAGAACTAGAAGACCCGACGACATTGGATGATGGAGGAAAGAAGAAATTAAAAGAGGATCGAAAGAAGGATGCAAAGGCTCTCTTGTATCTCCAACAAGGTGTGTCAACAGAGTTATTTTCAAGAATTATGAGAACGACCACGGCCAAAGAAGCATGGGAGATTCTTCAAAAGGAGTTCCAAGGTGATTTAAAGGTAAAGAACGTGAATCTTCAAACTCTTAGGAGAGAATTGGAGAATTTGAAAATGAAAGATTCTGAAAATATTAAGGATTACTATGCTAGGGTGATGGATATTATTAATCAAATGAGAGGGCTTGGTGAAATTGTTCAAGATAGTAGAGTTGTTGAAAAAAATCCTTGTTAATTTGCCTCCTAAATTTGATGGTATGGTGTCTATTATTGAAGAAACTAAAAATATTTCTTCATTGACGGCACAAGAATTGATGGGTTCTTTAAAAGCTCATGAGAAGAGGTTAGTAAGATACTCCGAATATTCTGTTGAAAGTGTTTTCCAATCCAAGCTGAATTTGGGTTTCGAAAGAAGTTGAGAAAAATGGTGAAAATAGTTATCAAGGAATGGGGGGATCATTTAAAGGTGGTATATATGGTAGAGGCAAAGTAGAGACCGAGGTAGAAGTTTTAGAAGTGGTGGAAGGCAAAATTTTAAAAGTAGAAGTGGATGACGACAAAATTTCGATCAAGAAGTAAGTTCAAAAAATTCTCAAAGTTGTAATATTTGCGGGAAAAACAGTCACAGTTCCGAAGATTTTGTTGGTTTAAGGGAAAACCAAAGTGTTATCGTTGTCAAAAATTTGGCCACAAAGAGAAGGAGTGTAAAGTAAAAAATCTGCAACAAACGACCCATTTTTTGGAGAAATAAGAAAGTGAAGGGAACATGTTTTATGCTTGTCAAAATGCAACTGAGTATAAGAACGATGTGTGGTATGTGGGCAACGGTTGTAGCAATCACATAACTAGAAATAAAGCAATTTTTGTGACTATGGATACCTCCATAGATTCACATGTAAAGATGGGAAATGGAGCTACGGCAAAGGCACAAGAAAAAGGTACAATTTGTGTGCAAACGAAGAAGGGAGCGAAGTACATTCACGATGTTTTACTTGTTCCAGAGTTGGATCAAGATTTATTGAGTGTTGGACAGCTTGTAAAGCATGGATATGCAGTAAATTTCAAGGATAATTGCTGCAAGATTTATGATAAAAAATTGTGCACAATAGATGGTTGCTTCTATCAAAATGGAGAGAACCCGAAGTTTTCCACTTATCTTCAAGTATGCGGAAAATGTGGCTTTGAAAGTTCACATACTTGAAGATTCATGGTTGTGGCATAAAAGACTTGGGCACTTGAATTTTCATAGTCTCAAGCTATTTCAACAAAAGAACATGGTTCAAGGCCTTCCAAAAATTAAGGAGGTTCATGAAGTTTGTGAAGGGTGTGTGCACTTATGAAGCATCATCGGCAACCTTTTCCAAAGAGTGGTGCTTGGCGAGCCAAGGAGAAACTAGAGTTGATTCATACGGACGTGTGTAGGCCCTATGGAGAATCCAACTCATGCCAACAATAGGTACTTTATCCTCTTCATTGATGACTATACTCGTGTGACTTGGGTTTATTTCGTGAAGTAAAAATCTGAGGTGTTTTACATATTTAAGAAGTTTAAAGCTCTTGTTGAGAAGCAATCTTAGTATGTAATTAAATTTCTTAGAAGTGATAGAGGCAAGGAATACAACAACAATGAGTTTGACTAATTTTGTGAAGATGAAGACATTGATAGGCAGTTCAATGTTCGCTATACTGCACAACAAAATGAAGTAAGTGAACGGAAGAATCAAACTGTGAAGGAAATGAGAAAGTCTATGATTCATGCGAAGGGATTACCGAAGAGTTTTTAGGGTGAAGCTGTGAGTATAACGATGTATTTGATAAAATGAAGTCGCACAAAGGCCTTGCATAACAAAACTCTATTTGAAGCGTGGAACTGAAGGAAGCCATCATTGAGGCACTTGAAGGTGTTTGGGTGCATTTGTTACTGTCAAGTTCCGAAAGAGAAAAGAAGGAAGTTGGATGAAGCAAGTGAAAAGTGCATCTTTATTGGGTATAGCACCATGTCAAAAGGGTATCGAGATGTGAGGTTGAAAGAAAACAAAGTTATAATTAGTCGAGATGTGTTGTTCGATGAGAATGCTTCTTGGGATTGGAAGAACAAGACAATTTAAAAGGGTGCAGTTTTTGTAAATGATGATGAATCTGAAGTTGAAGAAGAAAATGGTGAAGATGAATGTCATTTAACTCCTCTTATCAGCCCATATTCATCTTCTAGCTCTTCGGCAAGTCCAAGCTCAAGTTCGTTTTCTCCCGACTCAACTCCAAGGAAAATAAGGAGTTTAATTGAGTGACATTTATACAAGATGCAACTTTTGTGTTATGGAACTAGAAAATTTTGAAGAAGCTTACAAGGAGGAAGATTGGAGAAAGGCCATGGAAGAAGAGATTCATGCCATAGAGAAGAACAAAACTTGGGAGCTAGTTGAGAAGTTGAGTGACAAAGAGATCATTGGAGTGAAATGGGTATTCAAAGTGAAGTTGAATCTAGATGGTTCGATCAAGAAAAAAAAAGGTAAGGTTGGTTGTTAAAGGCTATACATAACAGCTCGGAGTTGATTTCAATGAAACTTTTGCTCCGATGGCTCGACTTGATATGATTTGAGCCCTTATTTCCATAGTATCTCAAAAATCATGGAAGCTTTATCAATTAGATCTAAATTCAGCTTTTTTGAATGGGGAATTAGAGGAAGAGATCTATATGGAGCAGCCACAAGGATTCATACAAAAAGGAGAATATGACAAGGTGTACATGTTAAAGAAGGCGTTGTATGGGTTGAAACAAGCACCTCATGCTTGGTACAACAACATTGATTCATACTTTGCTCAAAAAGGGTTCCAAAAGAGCAAAAGTGAGCCAACTTTGTACATGAAAATTCAAGATAAATCTATTCTCATTGTTGTTCTTTATGTTGATGATTTGCTTTACACCGGTACCAATGAGAAAATGATTCTTGAGTTCAAGAAGGATACGATGAAGAGATATGAGATGAATGATATGGGGTTGTTACATCATTTTCTTGGAATGTAGATTTATCAAAATGATGATAGTGTGTTTCTTTGTCAAAAGAAATATACTTAAAATATTTTGGCGAAGTTTGGGATGGAAGATTGCAATCTTACAACAACACCACTCGTTCTGAACGAAAAATTGTCGAAAAATGATGGAGCGAAAAAGGTTTATGCCTCTCTTTATAGAAGTTTGGTTGGAAACTTGTTGTACCTTACAACTACAAGGTCGAACATAATGTTTGCAACAAGTTTGTTGTCTAGTTTATGAATGAGTCGAGTCAAAATCACTTTGGGGCAACAAAGAGAGTGTTGAGCTACATCAGAGGTACTACTAATTTTGGCATCAAGTATCAAATTGTATGGTTATTGTGATAGTGATTGGGGAGGTTGTGCTGACGATATGAAGAGCACCTCTGGCTATGCATTTTCACTTGGTTTGGACATGTCTTCTTGGTCATCAATAAGCAACAATTTGTGGCTCAATCATCTGTAAAAGTTGAATACATTTCAACTGCTATAGCTACGTCTCAAGCTATATGACTGCGAAGAATTTTGTAGGATGTTGGTGAGATTCAAAAGGAGGCTATTACAGTTTTTTATGACAATAAATAAGCCATTTCTATGGCTAGGAATCTAGTTTATCACAGTCGTACTTGTCACATTGCTAGCAAACATCATTTCATTCGTGAATCTATTTAAGAAGGTGAGATCGAGCTCAACTATTGCAAGAGTGAAGAGCAAGTTGCAAACATTTTCACAAAGGCACTTCCCAAGGAAAAGTTCCAGCAGTTTAGGGAGTCTCTTGGAGTTTTGGCAGCACATTAAGTATGAGTATGTTAATTAATGTGCTGATAGCTTTTGGAATTCTCAAAGATTCATGAATCAATTTAATGTATTTAGATAGTTCATGTATCTCTTAAAGTTAGGATCATGAATTAGTCTAGAATGCTCCTATGTCAAGTATAAATACTCATGCTATGTTCGGTAAAAGTTGTGAGTTGAGAAATAAAATTATAGTTTTCTTTCTCTACATCTCTCTATCTATATTTCTCTACAGATTTTTTGCACACATATCCTCTCATAAAACATAAAGTACTACCTTCCGATCCTAACGCATATCGTCAATCAGAATCAGCTAAGTACTTATATTACTTAGACATTATGTATTTATTATATATAATGTGTTTCATCAATATCTATACATATATAAAAGAAGAGGTGCGATTTTTAGAAAGTTCCCGCCAAATGCACTTTCCAAAAATAACAACACTTCTACATTGCATACGTGTCATTAATGCATTGATAAAATGAAACAAATTTGTAATCAAAATTAATCAAATAAATAAATTCGAAAACTTTTGGCATTCTTTCTTTGACTTGAGACAATTGACAATCATATATACCAAACTATTTCAACCTCATTCACATCCGGCAATATAAAAAATAGTTATGGTTTTTTTTAACTAGATTGAAATTTCAATGAGCTAATAAATAATTATTTATTTCAATTGTTAAATTTAATTATCTCTTATCAATTGAATGATAAATGAATAAATTATTAAACAATTACATGAATTATCATTGAAGATTAATTTTTTCGGCTGTAATTGGACGCCTAAGTGAATTAGACAATTCCTTAACTTTTCTCTTCTCAAGCAGTTTTCAAAGATAAAATCACTATAAATTTGTTACAATTTGGTTTGTTGAACATCATTGCTAAAAACAACTGAGGATAACACACTAATATAGAAGAAATCTATATAAAATGCCCCCCTCTCTCATTTTGCTCAAAGTCATCAGTCAGACCAAGGGTAAGCCTAGATAACTCAACGGTTTTATGTGCAAAATGTATATTTTACAATGTAAATGTATCTTTCCAACCTATAATACTTACTGTATTCTTTTTATTTCGATTGCTTAGGATCTCATGTACTTGGTCCTTTTTTTTTCTAGAGATCATGGAGCTACAATAAACTGAAAACAGTTATATATGCGAAATTATTAAATTCTCAAGGTACATTTGTAATCAATAAATAGCTTAAACATATGTAATGCCTAGGATTAAAGATGTAGGGAATAAATTACGATAATATAATAACCTCCATGTTCAAGTGTATATACTAAATTTAATACAATTTAGTGTTTGTTTGGTGGAGCGTTTTGACCAAAATGCTAGTAAAAAACGCATTGTTTTATCTTTAAAAGTATTTCAATGCAGTGTTTTAAGACACAACGTTTTAAAAATATGTTGTGTTTACAACTATTTTGTTTATAAAAATAGCGTTTTGAAATAGTTTTCCAAACATGTTTTCAAGAAAAAAAAATTACGTTTTGAAAATGCTGTGTTTTAAAAACGCTACGTTTAGAAAAAGCTGCATTTTCAAAACGCTGCACCAGACGAGGCCTTAATGATCTTCAAACTGATACAGATTTATTGGTAACCAATATATATATATATATATATATATATATATATATATATATATATATATATATTAATATGCACTGTGACTACAAATTTCTCAATTTTGGTTTTATCAATTCAGAATAATGAAAATTTATAAATAAAATATAATTAAATCAAAGGAATTTAAAATGTAGAGACGTAAAACAAATAAATTAGTGACTGCAAAGAGGCCAATTTTGAAGTGAACAACTACATTAGATACAAGTGATTTAAAATAGATATATTTTAATTATAAAAATGTTTAAAAAACATATCTTCAAAATACAAATCTAAAAATTCAAAATCTATATTTTTGTATATACTCAAAATATAAAAAAATTCTGATATAACGTTAAATACTGAATATATAAAAAAAGTCTCTACTTATTTAAACCGCATTTTAAAAAATAATTAGGTAAAGAAACATAAATACTTGGATCTTATTATAAGCCATTTTTTCCCTGTTCACTAAGTAAAATTAAGCTCTAAGATTTTTAAAAAATTGAAAGACAAAGTTGAATACTTTATAAAAAAAATCTAACGCACCTTGCTACGAAATTGTTTGATCTGATTCTATTTTGGTTGGGGAAAGTCGGCGGATGAATTTTTGAAACGAAGGGTTTGAAGAGATGAAGAGTCATTGTCACATGTTCATCGGAGGAATTTCCTAGGTTTAATGCTATAAAAATAAGAAATGTGACATTTTAGACGACTTAATTGAGTAAGAGTAAGTGAGAGTGGGGTTTTTAGGCTAGAGAGTGAGAAGCTCTTTATCTATATGACAAGTGCTTGAGATTTTTTTGGGTCAGATTGGTTATAATTTGAGTAATATTTGTTGTTCATTAAAGTAATAATAATTTGAATGAAATCAATTGAGAAATTTGGGTAACGTGAAATTTTGAGTATTTTTAGTCCTTTTTATTGTTTGTTATAGGGAGAAATTCAGGTCCGTCCACTATGTAAAATTTTCAACCGCTACAGTTTTTTATGTTTTTATTTTTAAATTAAAAATGACACTTTTAGAGCGAAAAAACTACGACTTTTAATGAACCGAAGGCGCACTACAGATCACTTAATCAATTCATCAATTTAAATCACATAATTTCTATTTAGACATTTCATCAAACAGTATATGCACAGTAGCACAAATACAAAAGTAAATTTATTTTGAATCATACACATAAAAACAAAATGAAGAAGAAGAAGAACGATGTATGAAGAAGGAAGAGAATGTGAGGACATAAAATGTATTTTTATATGTTTATATTTTCAATAACCAACGTTTTTTATAGCTATTACATTAGTACGAAATATCGGAAACTATTATCTTTATCAAATTTTGTCATTTAGAGGCACATGTCTTTTATCAATTGTCGATTTAATGAATGACGAAGATTATTGAATTCCATCAAATACTCCCTTTCTGAATAAGGAAATACATCTAAATAAATTTATAATTACTTTTTCAAATGTATGTGATCTATCTTTAATTTTACTTTTTATTATTATTTTTTTATTTTTTCAAATTAAACTTTTTAATTGTATATTCTTCAACTTTTATTGAGTATATAGTTTTATACCAGTGTATAGATCGTGTAACGCACGGGAGGATCACTAGTGTTTTAAATTATATAAGGTGTAAAAAACCTCTGATATCATATACTATACCCAAATTACAAGTGAAATTATCCTTCTGAAGAAAAAAAAACGCATTTAATTCAATAACTCGATAATGTGTCTTGAATCTTTTTGCAGTGAACTTGTATTGGAGCTCAACAATCAAATTCAATAAGTCGATAATGTTATAACTTATATTATTTTGACTAACAAAATGAAACCGAAAGTACCAACTTTACTTATTAGTTAGTTCTTTTTAAGTCTCTAAATTATTGTTCGGTTTTACTTTTTTAGATGACTTGGATGAGAAAGGCTATTAACATCCTAATATATACTCCATGCATATCGTTTCTGCATACATGAGTTAAGAAGCATATATTAGGGTGTTAATAGCCTCCAACCGTTGGATATTTTTGAAGTGTAAATTTGAAACATATATTTTTATTTTTTAAATAATAAAATAAGTAATTTATAGAAATATACATCAAATTTACGTTTAAAAAACATTTGGTTTAACTAAAAAAAAATAAATCAAACACGAGGGTAATTTACTAATTTTACCGGAGTATATTGTGGAAGCAATCTCGCACTGCAGTATTCTGTGTGATAAATGCTTGTAAAGGTGTACTACTCTTGCATGGCAACTATAGACGAAGGAGATCCGAATCAGATCTCGTTGGCTAGGTTAATTGTGTAACACTGTAGTAGGTTGTTTGCCGATTCGGTTTCGATCGAAATGGTTTAGTTACGATTTCTGGTTCCAATCAAACATGACTCCAAATATCCATACAATGTAATCAAACAGTATCCTTCGTACAGGTTCTCAGCGTAGTAAACAAAAAACAGTACGCTAATATCCTCTCAATGAAAAAGGCTCGTACACTTTATTTGGCCACTTATACTTCACCGTTACTAAATAATAATGGGGTATAATGTTTTTTTTGTCTATTTTTTTTTTATATTGTTAGTTTTCAAATTAAAAACAAATATTTTTATTATTTTATCTTTAATTTTCTTGTTACTTTCATAGTTAGTTTCATATAAACGTTAGTTTTGAAGTAAAAAATACTATATAGCATATCATGAAAATTATTTAGAAACAGAAATAGTACTAATTTCTAGATGAATATTTTATATATTATTTAATTGAAGAAATTAGAGTTATAATCTTTGGAAATTACACTTTAAGACTTGATATTGTTTATATTTTTTGAAAAATCAAACTAACTTCAATTTTCAACAAATAATTTATCGACAATAGATTATACTCTCTCCCTATACAAAATATTATCATATTTAACTTTTTTAGATGAAATTGATTGATTTTCAAATAAAGATTAAATATAACTATTTTTTATATATTTTTTTTTTCAAAATCGTAATTTGTGATATCAAAAAATTATTAGAAATCATTTTTAAAAGGATAATATACAAATTTTCATTCAAAAAATGATCAATCTAACCTAAAAAAATTAAATATGAAAATAATTGGAGTAATAACGAATTAAGTATTAATTTATAAAAAAATCCAAAATTACCGTACGGATAAAGTCTCATCAGTCTGTTATGACCAAGGGGCAATTCCGGAAAATCATTCAAACAGTGCTTCTTTATAGGAAGCCAACAGCCCCTTGCCTTGCCACCCAACCTCTTCCACCGTGTGTCTTTGTGTGTGAGAGAGCAAATGGATCCCGAGGCGTTTTCGGCAGGCTTGTTCAAGTGGGACCCAAGAGGTCCTTTGCCACCTCCAAACCGATTGTTTGATCCCTTAGCACCACCACAACCACAACCGCCTCCTCCACCAGCAGCAGCAGCTTCGGCTGCGGCGGCGTACTTTCGGCCACGGGAGTTGGGAGGTTTGGAGGAGTTGTTCCAAGCTTATGGTATAAGATACTACACTGCCGCGAAGATAGCGGAGCTCGGGTTCACGGCGAACACGCTGCTGGACATGAGGGATGAAGAGCTCGATGAGATGATGAATAGCCTCTCTCATATTTTTCGGTGGGACCTACTCGTTGGGGAGAGGTACGGAATCAAAGCCGCCGTTAGATCTGAGCGCCGCCGCCTTGATGAGGAAGATACACGACGTCGGCTCCTCCTCTCCGGTGACACCACCCTCGACGCACTATCTCAAGAAGGTTTTTAGTTTTTACGTGTAGTTTTGTACTATCACTATATGACATTGTATAGCACACGCAGGAGTAGCCAAAAAATAACAACTGAATGCGAAAAATACCGTTGATTAAAATCATACTCCGTGGATCACGTTATTTACTGGCGCGACAACTGAGATTTTTACTATTCGAATTCTTGTCAATTTTAAAAATTTAGAATTAGTCAGCAGTATTCTAATTGTGATACGATTTTTGCATATATATATATATATATATATATATATATATATATATATATATATATATATATATATATATGTATGTATGTATGTATGTTTATCATGTAGGGTTATCAGAGGAGCCAGTGCAACAAGAGAAAGAAGCAGCGGGTTGTGGTGGTGGACGAGGGACGTGGGAGGTGGTGGAGCAGGGAGGGGGGAAGAAAAAGCAGAGGCGGAGTAGGAAAGGTAGGCCGGCGAGGCTGACGTCGCTAGATGATGATGATGATGATGATGTTAACGGAAGTGAGGAAGATGATGTTGGTAATGGTACGGGAGGTTGTGAGAGGCAAAGAGAGCACCCGTTCATCGTGACGGAGCCCGGGGAGGTGGCGCGTGGGAAAAAGAATGGTCTGGATTACCTCTTCCACCTTTACGAGCAGTGCCGCGACTTTTTGATTCAAGTTCAAAATATTGCCAAGGAGAGGGGTGAAAAATGTCCCACTAAGGTAATTTTCTTTTTAACTGTTTTCTTTCTTCGAAGGTTCTTTCTTCTTATTAAGTTAAGACTTCCTGATTTTGTTACATAACATATTAATATACGAGTAAATCTCTTATAACACAATTTTATAGATTTTAATTTGTAAAATGAAGTCACATTCTTTATAAATTAATCCACCAACATTATATGATATATGAGATAAAAATGATCTGTCTTTAAAAAAAAAAAAAAAATTCGTAAAACGTTCTTCCTAATTTTTTACTTAATATATTAAGTATCATCTTCATACCGCACCATTGGTATCACCGTTCCATATCATCATTTACTAATAATGTCACAAAGGACATGGAAGCAGAGACTAGATCGATTTAAAGTATTTCAGAAAATTACTTAATTCTTAAAATTGAAGAAAGGGGCGGTGATGTTGGATTGTTATATATATATATAGACATGCTAAATTAAACAAAATCTTGATTGTATATGAACTATTATGTGTTAATTTTAGAATTTGTATTGTTTTCCTTATGATAATTTGTTGTTAGTAGGTAATTTTAACGTTAATTTCAAATTAAAATCTTATTTTTATTGTTATTTTTAATGTTGTTAATTTGATTATAAATAGTTTATATAAACCATAAAATCGAACCAAACCAAACAAAACCGAATGGTTCGGTTCGGTATGGTTCGGTTCGGTTCGGTTTGAGATTTTTTAAACCAATAGGGTGCGGTTCGATTTGTGGTTTTTGTATAAATCAAATCAAACCGAACTACTTACACCCCTACAATCACGGTTTTTTTTTTTGCATATTTAGGAACACGGTTTTTTCGTAGTTTACACGTAGGTTTTATTATTTATTTTTCTTTTGAAGTAATTGTGTGAAAAAGTAAAAGAAAGAAAAAGAAAAAAATGAGTCTAAGGAGATATAAAGAAAAAATTAAAAATTAAAACCATAAACCACGGATAAGACTATCTATCCCAAAAAAAAAAAAACCGGTGAGTGGGGGTTTGGCTGTGGAGCCACCTGCGTCATTGCAAATTTGGGAATGGGTGAGTGTACGAGTGCTTATTTATGTAAAACATTTTATTTTGAAAATTTTTATTTATAGTTTATATATGATGTAAAAATATTAATACGCTCTCTGTTTTTTTTTATTGTTTTCTTTCATTGAGTACAACGTTTAAGAAAAAATAATTGAATACTATATTATAAGTATAAATATTGGTGAAATGTGTGGTTTCTTTTAATGTCGTTAAATATGTGGTAATAATTAAAATACGTAAGTAATAATTAAAATAGATAGAAAAAGTAAGACTAAAATGATAAAAGTATCTTATTGAAATATAAATTTTAAAATAAAACAATTATTTTAAAATGAAGAAAGAAAATACGATAATTTGATAACTATAAGGTAATAGTTTTGATATCACATCCACTAACAATAATGTTAAAGTACTTAATTCTTAGCTATTGTCTTAATGAAGTAAAAAAAAAATTCCAATTGTAGGATATTCTTCCCAAAAAAACTATTAGTTAATTCTTGAATAAAAATTAATCTTTCAAAAGGGCGAAAGGGGCGAAGAGGGAGAGTGTGAAGTGTACCTTCCTTGCCGGCCGCACGCATGTAACACACAAAGGAAGAAGGCGTGTTAAGCCCTCTGATCGGTCGGTCTCATCTCCTTCCCCACTCACTTTATTAATTTGATTTGATTTTTTTTCAAACTTACGGTTGAGTTGCTTTAAACTTCCAAAAAATTAAATTCTCACCAAATGTTGCCGTTCTACTTTTGATTTTTATGTTTTAATTTGATTGTTTTTACTTTTTTTAAAAAAAAATCATTCAATCTTTATATAATTCTTATTGTTGAATTGTTTTTATACAATTTTAAGTATTCTAATTTTATGTAACTTTTGAAGTATGTAATTTATTAATTTTAAAGTTTTATGTAAATCAATTAAAATTAAATGAAATAATTTATGAGTGATATATTTTTTATAAATTATTTTATAATTGAAATGAATTATTTGAATATGAAATATAATAATTAAAGTTAAATAAATTTATTTATTTGAAAAATGGTTAGTTTTGAACAATAAAAATAGGAATCAATTAAAATTAAATGAAATAATTTATGAGTGATATATTTTTTATAAATTATTTTATAATTGAAATGAATTATTTGAATTGAAATATAATAATTGTTAAATAAATTTATTTATTTGTTTATTATGAGACTTCATTTTGGGATTTTAAGTAATTCGTTAGTTATGCTTAAATGTTATTTTGCCCCGTCTTCATCATAACTTTTGAAGTATCTTGTCTTCATCATCAAATTTATCAAGAAAATAATGAAAGGAGAATCAAACCCAGTTCAAACCCGGAGAATCTCGAAATTGATGCATACACAATATATAATGTTCATCTTCAAACCCGAGAAAATCAAACCCGTTCAAATCCCCCAATGTATAACATTATTTATGTTCATTTGTATAACATTATTAGTTTAGTTTTCAAGAACTTTCTTCATGATTTCAAATTGCTTCAATTTCTCTTGTTGGCCAGATTTATCAGATTAAACCGATTCCAAGAGATTGAAATTGAAAATTTGTTTATCAAGAGTGATCCCCCTATATTTTTTATAAATTATTTTCGGATGTTAATTGCGGAAATGATGGGATTCAGCGAATGAAGAGATCAATGGGACCCGACATGGGATGAAATGAATCAGAGAATGGCGAATTCGAGGAGAGGAGAAGTTCGATGGCGAATAAGGATCGTCGTAGGCTTTGAGAAGTGTGCAGGTGAAGCCAAGGCGACTTCTCCGTTGCAGGTGAAAAGCCTATGTTCCTACTTGGCCTGAAAAACGTCTTGATATAGAACTCCAAAATGAATCGGAGAAGTGATGATGATTTAAAATAGTAGGTCTAAACTTAACGTCATGTTAAAAGGGAATTGACAAATTTTGCCTAAACCTTTTGAAAGGACGTGTGTTTTCTTAGACAAAAAATGAAAACCACTAAAAAAAAATTTCTAATAAGAATATTGTTAAAGAATTTTTGTGCCGGAAATGCTATGAGGAATCAACAATGTTAGTATGTTACAACTTACAAATCAACGAGAAAGGGCATTGGAATTTGAACTTGTAACTGAGCCCTGAATAGAGCACATCAATAATCAATTCCTCTAGGGGATGGTTGGGGTTCAACCAGGTGGCTCGAAAAGAACTTGACAGCTCAATGTACGTTCTTGGGATTTTCCCTTTGCCTTGTGAGGCCTGGATTTTTCAGTGCCAAAGCTCTGATCCTGTTCCCAGTAACATTGTCCAGTCCTTTCCCTAATTAAACTGGCATACAATTATTTGTTGTCCAATAATTGTAATAAGATATTTCCTCACTCTTAAAATTATTGTCTTATTTTCTTTTTTTTCATTCCTTGTCTTGTTTAAAAGTTTTCTATTTAATACATCATTTTTATTACTTTATTTTTATTTTTTCTTCTTATTTTAATTTTGGCCACATATTCATGATCTTTAAAGAGAACCACATATTTTTCCAATATTGATAATTAAGGCCTCGTCTGGTGCAGCATTTTGAAAAAGCTTTTTCAAAATGCAGCGTTTTTAAAACGCAACATTTTCAAAACGCTGCTTTTTTATTTTTTTAAACACGTTTGGAAAACTATTTCAAAGCGTTATTTTTTATAAATAGAGTAGTTGTAAACGTAACATATTTTTAAAACGTTACTAATTGGAGTGTTTTAAAACGCTTCACATTTTTAAAACGCTGCATTGAAACACTTTTAAAGAGAAAACGCGACGTTTTGATCAAAATGCTCCACCAAATAAGCACTAAGTCAATTGCTTTATCTTAATCCGTGTGTCGATAATAATTTGGGGACGGATGGAGTAATAAAAAAACATAAAATATTTATATTTAATATATTTGATTAGAAACTAAAATTGTAGAATATAGGTGACAAACCAGGTATTTAGGTACGCTAAGAAGGCGGGTGCGAGCTACATCAACAAGCCAAAAATGCGACACTATGTGCACTGCTACGCTCTACACTGCCTGGACGAGGAGGCATCAAATGCATTGAGGAGAGGTTTCAAGGAGCGAGGGGAAAATGTTGGGGCATGGAGACAGGCATGTTACAAGCCCCTAGTAGCCATAGCAGCACGACAAGGATGGGACATTGATGCCATCTTCAACACTCATCCTCTCCTTTCAATCTGGTACGTCCCCACCAAGCTCCGCCAGCTCTGTCATGCCGAGCGCAGTAGCACTCATCCCAACGCAGCTTCAGCTTCAGCTTCCAGCTCTATTACTGGTCATCTCCACTTTTAGGATGAATATTTTAATAAATGTTGGCTTGCACCATCACATTAAGCTTTTGTTCTGTCATATATATGATCTGATTAGTAGTTATTTGTCCCTCAACTAGCAATTTTATGTGGCCTTGGTCGATTAAATTAATCAACATTCTGATCACTAGAGATGAATGAGTAGGTTATTTCCACCCCTCCTTGGTAACTTATTATGGTATCAAAGCTTTGGTTTGGTAAGGTCGTGAGTTCGAGTCATACTGCTTGTATTTATTACTCGGAATATTGTAAGTGCATGTTGTCACTCCGTTTGGTTGTGATGCCTCTGGCAAGGCATGTTTGTGTCTCTCCCACGTGTGGACGGGTTATATGTGAGGAAAAGTGTTAAGCTTGATATACATTGTTGAGCCCCTATCTAATAATTTAAACTTTTAGATGAGTTGGTTACTTAACAAGATGAACATATTTATATCCAAGGCAAGATGAACCCGGCCATAATATCATCCCTTCTTGCATATTGGCTCACACCTGTTACACATGAATGACACGAGGATCGGCTGGTAATTAAATGCTAAGAAGGTGTTGATATCTTAAAAGCGCAGACCTGATATATCCAATTAGTTTTTTTTTTGTTTCTTTTTTTTGTTTTTTTTTTTAAGAATTACAGAAACTGTTTTGGGGTAAGGTTGTTCTTTAATTGTTGCCAAGACTCATAATGAGATATCATTGGGCCACTAGTGTTGAAAGGGTTATTTCGTAGAATGATATGTGTTGGGATAAAGAGTTAGGTGTGACATGTTGCTAGCAAAGAACCTCCAAGAGTAAAGGATCGAGGTGAAAGCCAAGACTGATCAGACAAAAAGAAAAAGAGTAAAGGCTGATGCTAGTGAGTTATCTCTCTAGTAGTCACTAAGTTCTCAATCAAGTGAAGGATCATCGATCCTTGAAAATGAGGTTTTCACCTCTATTAATTTATAGTGAATATAGGATGACACATGGACTATTCCCTGCTAGGTGTCATTGTCCTATTGATCAGTCAATGATCATAAGACAAGTGTCCTATAAGTGGGGACCACAATCAGCTCTTTCTCTCTTAGTGATCAGGGGGCACGCGTCGCATGTGCGTGGTATCGCACGCGTATAACGGGTGAGACTTTCTCTTAATTTCAGCCACCAAACCAATAACCCCGAGGTTTCTAAAAACCAGCTCGGCCTTTTGAGGGTTCATGGACCCTAGACCTGGCATTACACTTAGAGTAAATCATCCGGTAGTGCCCTAAGCTGGGTCATCTTCAACGAATATAAGTGCTAGCGGTAAGTTGTTGCCCTTTACCTCAGGCGTAGAGTTAGTTCTTTGGAACCCTAATATTCAGAGACCATGGCTCTAGGGCCAACTCAATTCTCATAGGGTCAAGCAAGATGTCATCCTGACGGAACGTCTTGACCTTCGGCCAGTTTGCTCGTGGAGACCATTAATAGAGTCGGGGTGCGGCCGTAGAAGTCTGGGCATCATTACCCTTAGGCTAAAAGCACTCAACCTCGGCCCTCGTTTAGGCTATTTCCCGGAGCCTAGTATATTTTCGTACGGTAGGTCTTAGTTTGGGGAAAACTAGCTAATTACGTGACAATCACCTGAAGTAACGTGACATAACCCCTACGACACATGCATTTGAATAGCAATGGCTCACATTCACTTATCCGCTCA
The DNA here is from genome assembly GCA_013146195.2 of Codonopsis lanceolata. Lineage (NCBI taxonomy): Eukaryota > Viridiplantae > Streptophyta > Magnoliopsida > Asterales > Campanulaceae > Codonopsis > Codonopsis lanceolata. Next base: position 333,651 of record JABEVN020000011.1, on the reverse strand, counting down.
CATAGGTAGGTAGGGCTATCAAATAGGGCAAAAGCCCGTGGGCATGCCCGCCCCGCCACCCATTAGGGGCGGGTTGGACTGATGTATTTGATACCCGTTTGAAAAACGAGCTTTTCGGGCTTTGCGGGGCAGGGTGGGGCGGGGAGCGGGCTGCCCGCACTTTTCTTACATTTCTTTAAAAAATTAAAAACATTTACATTACATTACAATATTACATAGTAATACTAATGTAGCACAACCCAGTCCAAGACCCAAGGCCCATTCGACCATTCCATTTCCGTCATTTAGTATTTAGTAATGTAGTTACATTACATAATTTACATCACAGAATCACCAAATCACTCAAAATTCAAAAAGTCAAAACTTGAAAAGTGAAAACCTATCAGTCTCTCTCTCACACTCAGACGCTCTCTGACTCTCTCTTCACGCTCACGGAGTCACGACTCACGCACGGGCAAGGGCGCAAGGCACAGCACGCCACGCCGCATACGGCTTCCGGCTTTCTTCCTCCGACGGTTGCGCCGCCTCGTCAGTGACATGGCATCGGCTCCTCCGGCTCTGGCAGATCTGGATCTTGCTCTGGCTTTCTCTCTCTCTCTCCCATCCGGCTCTACGTGTACGGCGTACGGCGTATCTCTCTTTCTCTCTGGCTCCCAGTCTCTAAAATCCGGCAATCCTGCTTCAGATCCTGCACGGTGGCACCGCCTCTCTGTTCTCCGTCTCTCCCACGTTCGCGTTCGCGGCTTCCCCTAATTGCCCCCATTTTTGTTTTGTTTGTTTGATCTCCATTTCTGTTTGCTTAATCTCCATTTCCATTTTGTTTAAGCTATGTAATCTGTTGTTGGTATATTGGTATATAAATAATATAATGATTAATTATTATATAATTGATAATAAATAAACAAACAAATAAATTCTTTTTCTTTTGCGGGCTTTGTCTGTTTTGCCGCGGCCCTACGCGGGGCGGATTGGGCCTAGGGATTCAAGGACCGTCAAGTTTGCGGACTTTCCCGCCCCGGCCCGCACAACAACGGGCTTTCTTGGCCCGTGGGCAAATCCGCCCCGTTTACCCGTTTTGACAGCTCTATTGGTAGGTGCACAATTTTTCTGTCCTTGTAGTCCTACCCAACTCCAGATTAATTTTAGGTCTGCAAATACATTGGAAACACCAAAAAACAAAAAACCTGTTTAATAGGAGTAAGAGCATCCCCATTGTGTAATCTTCCTATACATCTTCTTAGTTGTGTCTCATTGTCACCCATACATTTTTATCTTCTTACTCACTTAAGAATGTATTTTCTCATTGTATAATCTTCTTACACAAAAAAATTAAATTTAACGCATCCCAATAAAAAAAATCATTTTGTTCCCCCTCCCCCAAAAGCCGGTCACACAGATTGGTTAGGAAGATTCCTTTTGCTTCTTTCTATTTAGGAAGAAAAAACTCTCTTTCTCCTAGTTGGCTAACCCTCTCTCCTAGTTGGCTATGGTATCACACTTCTCCATAAATAAGAAAATGAAAAAGCATTCAATGTGGATGCTCTAAGAGCATCCCCATTGTTGAGAATTTGGTATTCTTAACCAAATTCTTAGTTAAGAATACCATTAATCAACAATGGGAGAGATTCTTACCATTATTCTTGGAGGAGAGAGAAACAATTTATTCTTCAGCAAGAATAAATTCGTGTGGGAGGAAGTCCAGCCGCAACGAGGGGCGGTGTGGTGCACCGCTGCCTCAGACATGACGCGTGCACCACACGCGCTGAAAAAACGTGTGAGAGGTCATAAAAGGTGGGTTCCAGCTGTCAGACATTATGGGAAAACCGATTTTTTTCAAAAAAAATTAAAATTAAAATCCAACCCTTTGTTTGCCCATTTGATTTTTAATTTTTTTTAAAATATCCAACAGTTTGAATAACACTAAATTAATTATTTATACATAATTTTTTTTTTAAATTATTATTTTAAAATTAATTTATGTCTTAATTATTTATACAGAATATTTAAATAGGAAATATATTAAATAACGTGAAATAAATTTATTTGTTGAGAAATATAAAAATAATAATAAAATATAAAATTAATGAGGTGGCAGTGGGACCCAGCTAAGAATATGTTAAGAAGTGTATACAATGAGAAGATATATTCTTAAGCGGGTAAGAATAGAAAAATATGTAGGTGGCTGTGGGACCCAACTAAGAAGTTGTAGGAAGAATTTTAATAATGGAGATGCTCTAATACTCTTTACTTTTTGAAATTTGTTAATTATTAAATAGTTACTTTTTCATTTGTTTCAAATTGCTTTTATTAAAATAAAAAAACCTAAAAGTTAAGTTAATTAGTTTTCACAATTTTATTAACACTTATTAATTAATATCAACAATACTATTATTACCGGTAACATCACAACATTAAAATTTGCAAAGATAAATTTGATAAATTCATTAAGAAGTGTCACTTGTTTGAGATTTTTTTTAAAATGTTTCTTCCTTTATTTAAAGGGAGTAGTATTTTCACATATAATTGTTAAAAGTAAACTTTTAATTTTTAGCTTTATAGTCTTTCCTTAACTTTGTAATGCATAAAGTAAAGAATAATACAGAGCAGAGAGATTGAATATGTTGTTGTGGTTAATATGGAGAGGTAGATTACTAACCAAGAGCTTTGCTTTCAAGTTTCAACTGGGGTTTTAAAGAAATGAGTGTTTGTTCGAGGTGTGATTGCACAGAAGAATCAATTTGCATGTGTTACGGGACTGCAATTTTACTTGGAATATTTGGAAGGTGCAGGTAAAGTGGAGTTTATGGGAAGGAAGAATTTAAGAGCCTGGATATATCGACTGGAATTTGACAATGAAGATGGTTGCATTGCAGCGTTTGAGTGGCCAGCATGGGATATAGTGTTTGCTGAGGCAGTGAGTTGCATCTGGCTTTGGCGTAATAAAATGGTACATGATGCTGACTTGTGTGCAGCCTGGTCATTGCATGGAGGTGATCCTAAATCGAGTCCGAATGACAGCGAGCCTGTACAAAAGTGGGGGCCCGCTCAACGCAAGCCCCTGGGAAATGGTTCGTTGGGTACTCCTAACGTGGGTTGGGTTAATGTTAAATAGTTAATGTTGATGGTGCTTTAATTTGAAAGGCAAAAATGCTACATGTGCAGGAGTGATTAGAGATTACGGATTACGGATTACCTAGTAAATGGAAACAAGGGTTTGGGCTCCACCTCGGAGATGCGTCAACTCAAACAACGGAATTGTGGGCGCTTAGGAGAGGGCTTGTATTGGCATGCCAGAGTGTAATACCCTCGTTTTACATCGGATAGGTGTGATAATTGTGTATAATTTATAAGATAATCAAACTCTATTACTATAAACTAATATTATCCATGAACTTTTAGATCAGTTTACGGTGGGTTATCAAGCTCAAGGTGTTGCGTGCTTAATGAACCAGTGTGTGGGTTACACGTAGCGAATTTGATCCTACGTGGACGTAAGTAATTCACACCCTCAATCATATGCAAATGTGGATTTAATCTTATAAGACATGCATTCCACCACTAAAATAATATTTAACAAAAAAATAAAATGGAAAAAAAAAAAGAATAACCAATAGAAATAGTTTTAAAAAGAATAATAATAATTAGGATGTATCCACACCTTCAAGTAGAATGTGAAAGATTGACATTGTTATCAACAATATAAATAAATTTGGTTGTCGTATTATATCCACACTCATTATCCACATTTGCATTGGAGATGGTTTTCTTTCTAAAAGGGTGTAAATCCTAGGTGGTATCTAAATTCTTTTACATCTATATTAGCATTGAAGATGCTCTACAATCTTACCCACTTAAATATTTGACGTTCTCGTCAAAACCGAATCGAATCCCGAGCAATGCAGAATTCAAGAGGTGGTTCGTACGGGGATCAAGATGTGACTCCCACCTCCTGCGATGTATCACTTTGGCCCGTATAACAATTTGATCCAACATTTCCGGTCGGAACCTGGCCTTGATACCATTTGTAACGCCTCGAGCCTGAGAGCTCGGTCCGCTACGTTAACCCACACACTGACCCACTAAGCACACAACACTTTGGATCATCAGACCCACCACAAGTTGATCCAAAAATCCATAGATGATGTTGGTGCTCAATAGTAGAGTGTGAACACCTTATAAATTACACACAATTCTCACACCTACCTGATTTGGGATGAGGGTATTACAATCTCCCCCACTTAAATCATTGGCGTCCTCGTCAAGGCCGAACCGTACCCCACTTGATGCAAGATTCAAGAAGTGGCTCGTACGGGGATCAAGAGGTGGCTCTCACCTTTCACGGTGTATCACTTTGGCTCACACAACACTTTGTTCCCACATTTACGGCCGGGACCTGCTATGATACCATTTATAACGCCCCGAGACCGAGAGCCCGGTCTGTTACATGTATCCCACGCACTAACCCATTAAGCACGCAACACTTTGGATCATTAGGCCTACCAAAAGTTGACTCAAAAGTCCATGGATGATGTTGGTGCCCAATAATAGAGTGTGATCATCTTATATATTACACACAATTCCCACAGGTACCTGATGTGGGATATGGGTATTACACAAAGGGATATAAAAGACTGATTGTAGAGTATGATTCTCTAGAGCCTATCAAGGTGGATGGTAGTAAAAGAAAGGAAGCAACACGATATAAATTGGAATGTCATCTCTAACATACATGAATTGTTGGCGGGACAAGCAATGTAGATTAGCATAAATTTTGCGAGAGGCTAATGCAATAGCAGATAGATTAGCTAAAAAGCGGAGAAAAAGTGGGCATGGTTGATAATTTGACCGAGCCTCCGAAAACTGTTTCAGAACTGCTGCTTTGGGACTATATAGGGCGTGACAGTCGGCGAAGTAATGATGCTTAGTGCTAGGTTGTTTTAGGGCTTCAACCCTCCATTGAACCAAAAAAAAATATATAAAATAATAATAGAGTGGTAAACAAGGTGCTGGTGAAATCAATTAGCAAGTTTCAACGGAGTATTATTGTACTCCCTCGGTTTTTAAATTATCGTTTTTTTTTACCCGACACACTGTTTAAGAAAAAAAAGAAAGTAATTGACTATATTATAAATATTGGTGAAATGTGTGGTTTCGTTTAATGTTCTTACGCATGTGGTCACGATTAAATTAGATAAAAAACGTAATGATAAATTGGTAAAAATGCTTTCCTAAAAAAAGATAGTTTTGAAAGAGAATCATTTTAAAACAGACAAAAAATAGAGGAGACGATAATTTGAAAACGGAGGGGAGTATTAAAATTGCTTTAAACTTGCTTGTTTTGAAAATTACATTAGTTGTATTTGTGGTGAGTTCTACAATAAGGTTGGGGATAACTACACCCCAAATCCCTATTTTTACGCCTCATTTATCTCAACGCCCATTAATTTCTCACATTTCTCTTAACACCACACCTACCTATCAAATTTACCCTTTTCAATTCAACCCAATTAATAACCCACCAATCCAATTAATTACTAACCTACCCATTCTAACCAACCAATTTACCAACTCGTCACCCTTCCTTCCCAAACCCGGCTGAATTGATACAACACAAACAATTTGCCTTCTTCGTCCTACAAGTCTACAATGCAAACATCAATGGCATACACTCTCTCTTGTACGTCCTGTATCAAGCTTTGTAGAAACTCACATACCTTGGATTTACTTAAAACCATTAAGTTAAAATCAGCTAGTTTAAATATTTATCCAAAATCCTTAAATCTGACTTTAAACTTATACTTTGTAACAAGTCTAAATCTATCTGCTGAAAAATTCAGCTGATAAGATATTATCTATTGTTGATACAACAGATATCCTTTTGACTTTACTTAGCAACCTACATTCCAGTGTCATTCTATCTACTTAAAGCATAAGTCATCAGTAGTTAGCAGCTGTTGATACACAATGTCAGCACCTGCTTATACTTTAATTTTCTACCTGCTGAAAACAATGTAGTCATTTGAAAAAGATCTAACCTTCACACGCTTAGTATAAAATATTATTTTGGTAAAACTTTTTTAAACAAAAGAACTATTCACATGTCCTATTAATAGAAGACTTTCGTGCATGTCATAAATGTTCTTTGTATATACATACCTAGCTAACAACTCTCTTTAATATTTCATGTTAGGAAATACTCTTTTTCTCTTACAGTCTTTCAGAAATTTTGAGCATTCAATGGAAATTTCATCAAGAAATTCAAGATTCAACCTCGCTCTCTCAAACGGGCAAACGACTACAATTCTGGATATCTCTATAAAACGTTTGAAGTGAAGATTGAAGAAGACACTTTTTTTCAATATTACGTGCTCAAGCTTTCATAAATCAAAATTTCTCTACAACATTCAAAAGAGACAAAATAGTCGAAGCTCTTATTCAAACCAAGAACTTCAAATCTTTCATTGAAGAACTTTTTCTCTAAAACATTTCTAGACAGTTTTCTTTCATAGTTAATCATTTCTAGTTTCTGTTTCTTTGATTTCTGTTCCTTTATTCTTTCAAATCCTTAAAGGATCACAAATTGTTGCACGAGTTTGATTTTTACTATATCAAACTCCTCAAACACTAATTTTTATTGTACGCTGATCCATTAGTGATCACTTAGCATATATATAATCTTAGTGCACTTCAAAATTCAAGTTTGACCAACTTGGTAGTGGACGTAGCTGTTTTAACACTGTGAATCACTCCAAATATTGTGTTATGTCTACCTGTTTTTACTGTTTACAACACTTAAGCGCAATTTCTATCTACTTAAGTGTTCAATAGTTATAGTCCTGAGTTATTTACATAATTGATCTTATATATTGTTCTTCAATTCAGTCTTTATACTTAAGTGATCAAAAGAAACCAAACCAAACTGTTTTAAGTTCAGTAGCTGCTACATGTTGATTTTACAACAACTGCTGAAAACTTATCTTTTATGCTGCATCTTTTGAAGGTTTTCAAATTAATCATTAGTTTTTAAAAGGCTATTCACCCCCCCCCCCTTAAGCCTTATTTCGTTGCCAATTAGACTTACAAGTTTCAACAACAACAAAACAGTAATGCTCTCGGTTCATAATTTTGGAATCAACAACAACAACAACGTACTATATATATATATATATATATATATATATATATATATATATATATATATATATATATATATATATATATATATATATATCTTTTTTTTTTGAAACCTACTATAATGTCTTCAAGCATATGTATGAATTTTCATTCTCCTCTTACATTTGAATACTAGTTTTAGGTCAAATTTAAGTATCAATAATAGTGTAGGATTATTTCATTCATAATTTTTGGTTGCATTTGTTAAAAAATAGAGAAACATTTGAAATTTCTATAGAGCCCATGGTTCGGACCTAGTTTGATGAACACTGGTGTGTTATAATTGTCTTGCAAGTGTACGAATCAACTAAAGTATAGTTATACGGAAGCAAGGGTCGAACCATATAGAGAAATAACAATTATGATAATTTAACGAGTAAAAGTAACTATTAAACTAACGGGGGGAGGGTTTGGAATGAGATAACCTAAATTAATTAACGGGCATTTTAAAATAATTAAAACAGAAGACCAAACGATTCACAGAGATCACAAAATTACTGAAGATTTTAATTATGGGGAAGGTCTAGGAATTCGAATTCACTTGTATCTATGTTCATATAACTTAAGTATCAATCAAAGTCAAGGGTTCGTTAGCTAATGTAAAGATTGGGACGCTTGGAACATAATTTGCAATGCTTAGTACCCAACCTTGTTATGCTTTCTTGATCCGTCTACATAACAATTAAAGGTCCATTAAGTACACGAAGAGCACATGAACCTAGATCATACCTTAACCCGATCAGGAAATCAGTAAGATCTAATTATCGCATAGGTTCGCCATCATATGACATATGCTAAGATTATGCAACTATTCATACCCAAATGTCTAAACTATGAAAGATAAATATAAGCTAAGTGATAAACAAGATTTGATTTAATTAACAATAAAACTAGAACATAAGATTCGATACAAGTTATCTTCAAATCCCAGATGGATGCGTTTAGTTCATCACAATTGATGAACTAACAAGAAGGATTGATGAAATAGTGTTCTAAAACTCCCCGCCTAGGCGATAGGCCCCTCTCTACCGCTGCGACTTTCTTAGTCGCCGCCTAATTGACCAAGTCGGCGTCTATGCCAAACCTCGCCGACCTTAATTTATTTTTATAACTTTAATTTTGTGGCATGCGGTGACCGGAGAAGGAAGGGGGTGAACTGGAGAAGGAAGGGGGAATGGTAATGGTGAGGCAAAGAGGGAGGTAATGGGGGGCGAACTGGAGTAATATTTTTTTTTGTTTTTAGTTCTAAACTTGGCTGGTTTATTGCTTTGAGGTTGTTGAGAATTGAGATTAATGGTAGGTTTGTATATTTTTGTTCATTTTACAAATATAGACAAGTGTTTGATAAAATGATAAACATAAAAAAAAAATTAAATTTGTATTTAATGTGTTTGATCTTTGATGTAAATTATCAAAAAAATGGTAATTATGCCTTAATTCTAGGCCCCGCCTAGGCCCCGATTACACCTCGACTAGTCCCCTAGGCACTAGGCGCTAGTGTGCCGCCTAGCGGCCGCCTAACGATTTTTAGAACCTTAATCGATCTTCTCCCAAAAGATAATTGAAACTCAAAAGAATGTTGTATTAGCCTAAAGAGAGGTCAAAAGTCAGATTTAAAACGGCCTCCTAAACCTAAACTACTACGAGGGTTGTATTTATACTAGGTTTACAAATCGAGAAGATTACAAAACTGCCCAAAGCTGAAAACGGGACAAGGCGGTCGCCTAAAGCAAGGACTAGGCGAGCACGAAGGATTCCTCCGAATGCTGAACACTGGAAAATGTGCGGTAGCCTGGTGTACGGGTCTAGGCGAGCGCCTAGCACTTCTTAGAGATTTTCAACTTTAAGCTTCTAGCTTTTGCACTTTGGTCCCTCCTAACATCAATTGTTTCAAAAAGGGCTCTAATTCTGCCATTAACTCAATTTAACCTTGAAACTTTAAATAAAACTACAAATCCATATTAGTAGCATAAAACTCATGGAAAAGCTCAATCTAAGCCAGATTATATACCCAATAGAAGCGTATAAAACGCATATATCAAACACCCTTAGTGGTGTTAGTCCAACACTGGCCGAACACCTCATAGGGTGTTCATCTCACACTGGCCGCATACATTGCCATCTGTTCATGCCATGTTGATCGAACACGTCCATTAGTGTTCATCTCATAGTGGCCGAACACAAGTAAATGTGTTCATGTCATGCTGGCCGAACGGTTCCTAGGATGTTCATGCATGTCATGCTAGTCGAATATCTCTGAATCTATTCATCACACACTAACCGAACTCTCCCTTAGTTGTTCATCACAATTGGATTTCAGCCTGAGCACACTCTTTTTGCATGATTTTGTTGTGTTGGAACTAGAACCTAAGTATCATTTATTTTATTTGATGAACGCCCATATTTGATGTTTATAGGAAAAACAATCACAAAAATGTATTCAATGACAAGGAGAAGGTCGACGACATCGGCTAGAAAAGAAATGGAAGAACGACGTTAACAAAAACCAGAAGTTGAAATAGAACAACCGCATGAGCAGGGGCAGAGGCAGGAACATGAGCATAGGCTGGAACATGGGAATTTTCAGCTGGATGTTGAGCATTTTCAAAAGGATCCGGAGCCTTTTCAACACGATCAAGAGCCTTTTCAGCACGACCAGGATCAGGAGCGGGAGCATTTATTTAGGGCTCAGATTGAGCATGGATTTCTCGGTGGTCCGCGTGATACATAGTTGTTGAATTCGTATGAGTCACACGTAGCTGCATATATTTGGGCTAGAAAAGAAGAACGGGGAATTCTAAAATGCCACAATCACACACAAAAAATGCTTAATTGAGTCATTCCTAATGATTATGCTTCGAAGGCCTTTTGAGTTATTGTGAGGGGCAGTGCGCTATATCGACTAAGGTAGATATGCTATGTTGATGTGAATAAGGTGTTAGTTTCTACTTTCATGGAACGATGGCATCCAAAGACTAACACTTTCCATATGCCTTTCAGGTAGATGACTATTACTTTAGATGATGTGTTTTGTCTTCTCGGTCTTCTGATTGTGGGTAATCCATTATCTTCTACTAGGGATGTCAATGCTTCATATGTCAGTCACATGTTGAGAGTGCCACTTGATGAGGTTTTTTAGGGAATGAGAAATAAGAGGGGGCTTCGGTGACATTGGAGTGGCTACGTGTTAGTCCCAAAGGGCACAATAATAAGCTAGAAGGGGGGGGGTTGAATAGCTTATTTGACACTTCAAACTTTTTCTATAAATTCCTAAAACAAGCACTTGCAATCTATTGAAAAGATTTAAGTAGCGGAAGTCTTGTAAGGAAGACAGTTCAAGTCTGTCGGTGAAGCACTACCGGTAGATTTTGCTGAATACTCAAGTCTGCAGTTTGAAGCGATAAGTAAAGAGATATGAAACAGTATATAGCAGTAAGCAACAATAATGAAATAACACAAGTATTTTGAGATGGTTCACACTATAAAGAGTGCTACGTCCACCACCAAGGCAGTCAACCTTGGATTTAAATGTGCACTATGTTTTCCACTAGTTCTATTACAAAGAATTCCAATGGATCGTGTACAAAATATTTGACTTGTGTTTGGGGTTGGGGAATTGAATATCTGGACAAACAGAATATTCAATGGTGCAAAAGAATAATAAAAGAAACAACAATAAGAAGCAAAAGATAAAGTGTTGATGTAAGTCTTCTTGCTGTTGTTGAGGACTTCGTTGATCATTTTATGATCTCTTGAATGCACTGAGTATATAAGACTTTATGTTGTTGGAGAGATTCAGAGCATTGTTTTCTTCAGCCTTTAATGACATTATTTATAGCTGGGGCATTCTTGAGACCGTTTGGAGAAGACGAAGAGTAACAACTCTATTAGGTTGAATGCATAAAATGCATGGAGTTGACTTTGTAGATTTCGTCTTCACTGATACTGAGCAAGGAATGGTGAAGAGTTGTTGCGACAAGCGCGTGTGAGCAATCAGAGTTGCAGACCTACAATAGTTGGTACAGACTGTAAGTGTCAGTCTGTTCACCTGCTCTGTCACTTTTCAAGAGGCGAAAGTCTTCATGCTTTTCGGAAAGCTGGACAGGCGTGTCTGAAAAGTCATGTGTTGATGAAGGATTGGTTTAAATTAAATTCAAACTGATAAAGGCTGAATTTAATTAATCCATTAAAAGCTTGATGACTGGATACGTCATGCTTGAGTAGGTGTAGAGAAGGTCTGCCGCTAGATGTTGTATGAAGTCTTTTGGTGAAGCCTTCAGCTGAAGTCTTCCGTTGAACCTGTGAAGCCTACAAATTAACTATTCTAAGGCAAAGTTCTATACATAGTTGCCACGCTAATTGATACGCAGCCCAATTAGCCACTAAGTATAGAACCCAATGTAATGTATGGACAGATGTAAATCAAGATACAAATGAGAAACAACAATCTCCTCCTATTTGCATCTGGTCATCATTACTTACAAGTGAGGGTTATGAAAACTTTATGATAGATAATAGCATGTCAGAAAGTATTTAGATTTATAATGGTAGACATGCCTCTATCAAAAAAGTAAAACACCTCAAGTGTAAAAGCTAATCTAAGTGCTTACAACAGAAGAGATGTAAAGAACATCACAAAGATTAGTAATAAACAGTTCAAAATGGATTTAAACTGAATGTTTAAATTCTAAGCAGATTATGAAATTGAAATAGCAAGAATTTAAACAGAAGACAATTTTTGAAAGACAATAAGCTTCTGTATTCAAACGAGAAGTTTAATATTACAGAGTTTTCAAAAACTAAGATAGATACAAAGGTTTAGGGAGAGAAAAATACGAGCTACCATGGTCTTTTCCCTTTGCCTTTGTTTGCTTTGTCTGCTGCTTCTCTTTCTCTTCTTTGGCGTTCAAGTTCTTCAACTCTTTTGGTGTATTCATCATCGGCAAAGGTTGGAGGTCCGGTGGAGCGAGAATGGTAGTCCAATTCTTCACGTAGTCTGTTGTTCTCCTCCATTAGAGTTCGGTTAATAGACCTCGGTTGTCTCTCCTCCGTGATGGCCAGATCACGTTCACGCTCGACATTGATCTTGTCATGAGACGCGTTGAGAGCGATGTCATTGAGCTTGAGAACATGAGGGCATCCTTGACCCAGGTGAAGAGTTATGTTGTGGAAGAGCTGCCAGAAGAGAGTAGAGTAGAGTCTGATGCATTCCTTGCGTTGAGCTTCCACGTTGATCTTGATATCAGTGGACTCGTGCCTCATCTCTCCAAACCTTGTCCACACATCCTCTTGAAATTATCGAAGGATGGCGGCATTTATGTCTGTTGCCTTGGACGTGGCAGTTGCAAGCTCGGCGACAACTGTGGAGATACTGGTAAGTTCTCCCAGTCTGTCGTAGATAACGTCCAAGCGGCTCAGAATTTCAGAGTTGGCCGGTTGGGAAGGAGAAGGTTCGAGGCAAATGTGAATGTGCTCAATGCCGGCAGAGGAGGTGGCGTCGGCAGACGTTACAGGCCGGAAGGGCTGCTGGAGAAAGTGGAGTGGCTGAGTTGGAAGAAGAGGAGCCGCATGAGGGAAAGGTATGGGTAGAGGAGGAGTTTGATTTAGGGGGAGAGGGGGGAGGGGTTGGTGGAGGGTCAAGTTCAATATCAGTGTCGGAGTTGTCACTTACTATTGAGGGTTATGGTAGGGGGTCGGTAGAGAACCAAAAGGAGGGAGCAAGATAGAAGAGGGATTTGGGTTTAATTGGGGTAGGTTGTGAAGAAGGTTGGGGAAAGAGGTCTGCTACCGATGAAAGTTCAAATAAGAACTTCGTGGCAGCAAAATCTAAGGGTTGAATGGGAATGGTTTGGGTTCGTTCGGATGGTGTAGTTTGGTTGGTTGGGTTACGAGGGGGTGAAGATGGGGTAGATGGGTTTGGTAAGTAGTTAAAGGGTGAAGGAGGGGCTGGAGAGGTTGATGACTCAGTAGGAATGGGTTGTGAAGAGGTAGAAGGTTGGGTACCGGCAGACTTCCTTTTCTGCCTTAGCAGCTGAATAGGAGGTTCAGCTGCTTCATCGGCAGAGATGGCAGGGTCTGCTAGTGGCTGGGTCGGAAGACCTTTACGTAGTCATCTACGCTTAGGCTTGGGTGAAGGTGAGGGTTGGTCAGAAGTAGGTTTACGTTTGGGTGTAGGGGATGGCTGGGGAGTGGAGGTTGTTGGTTCAGGGTGAGATGGCTGGGGAGTGGAGGTATGTCCAGCAGCGGCAGAGGAGCTGCCAGCAGACTTGTCACGTCTATCGGCCTTCAGTTCTTGCCAAATCCACTTTGCTTGAAGCTTTTCAACCTCTTCTTCCGTCCTTGCCTTCTTTGCCTGAGCTGTTTCCTTCTACTTCAACAGTCGCTCAGACTCAGCAGCCAGATCCTTGGCTTCGTGGAGAATATCGCGAGCAATGGTAAGGTCGTCTTGTCCCCATTTGGTCACGGCAGAGCGAAATCCTTTGCTGGCAGCATCATACGCGTCCATGTTAAAACGCGTGACAACCATTGGAGATGGCTTGGCTACTTTCTCAAGAGAGATATTGGGTAGCCCTCGTTGATGCCTTCTCTTGTTCTCATAATCCATATATTTCTTGAAGAAGGTGGCCGTCATCTGCTTGTCTTTGGCCACAAAGATGAGTTCATCCTCTTTTACGGTAGAGTTGATCTCAGGCGTGTCCCGTAGAAGGGTGTTGATAAGCCGTACAAAGGGCCTTTTGAAATTGGGGCTCCCTTCACGTTGTGAACATAGTTCTGAAGCTCATTGTAGATAATGGTGTCGTAGTTGAGTTGAGTCTTTAGATAGACGACACTTGTGAGATTGAGTTGGTTGGCCGTGAAGTTGTCGTGAGTGCCGTTTTTGAACAACAGAGACTTGTCCAGCAGATGACTGGAGTAATACACATCCAAAGGAAAGATGTTCCTTGACATTTTTCCTTGAGGTTCCCTTGGAGTGTTTGGTCCCCTCATTGCTTCCGAGCTCTATCGGCCTCAAAGAATGGATAGCTCGATATCTCGCGTAGCGAACCCCAACGATTCTGGAAATTACTTTGGCAGTGATGGAGATAGGTCGTCCTCGAATCCATACACGCATTACAGACGGAGTCTTGGGGTCAATAACCATTCGCTGGTAGAAAAATGGAGGGTATCCTGGAAGGTTGATGGACGGACCAGGTGGAATGACCTTCTCAGGGTCAAACGTCTTCCTATTGTCGCTTTTTGACTTGGTAGAGGATTTCACCTACAAAAACATATTCAGAAATTAGGGCTTTTCTCCTGATAGAACAAACAATCAAAGATTTCATTTTTAAGAAGTAAAATAAATTTTCGATGAAAAATTTGAAACCCTTGAATGTTTGGATTAATAAAACAGAAAAACATTTAACATGTGATTTCTCAGAAAAATGAGTATCTAAAGTATAGAGAAAACTGTTAGTTTCAAGGTTTTGAAATGAACAACAATGGCGGAAACCGTCCAGATACACAAAGCGTCTTTTCGGATTCCTCAATAAAGTGACTCAAAAGAAGAAATTTCAAGCATAAATGAAGGAGAAGTTTCCTAATGAGTGTTGATAACCTTACCATTGTTGCTGAAAGTGAGAAGAGCGAGAGGATATTGAAGAGGGCGAAGCAGTTGCAGAGAGAGAATGAGGGTTTGAGTAGAGAGAGAAAGTTTGAGAGAGTGAGAGAGTTCGTAAAGGATTGAAAAGGGCGGTTCAAAGTCTATTTAAATGAAAAAACCTTTTAGCGAAAAGCTGTAACTTAAGATATTTTCAAAGTAAGTAAAAAATGACTTTTAACCCCTTTGCCTTTTTAGAAAACCTTTTATCCTCTTAATAGACTAAACAGTTGAAATACTAACCTGGTGAAAGCGAAGAGCTTAAGTCTGCCATTAGATAGCAAGTTAAGTCTGCCGGTTAGTAGTAGTTTAGATCTGCCGGTATGAAAGAAAACTTAAAAACAAAAATTAAGCAGTAGGATCAATCATACCAAGATTTCTCCTTAAATAAGCAAATCTGGTTGCATCCAGTGGCTTGGTGAGAATATCAACCCATTGATGTTCAGTTGGAATGTATTCCAAACTGATGTTACCTTTCTCCACGTGATCTTTGAGGAAGTGATAACGGATATCAATGTGTTTTGTCTTTGAGTGCTGTGGGCTCCCGGGACCGGTGCGCTCGTGCCCCGCATCCAGTGGCTTGGTGAGAATATCAACCCATTGATGTTCAGTTGGAATGTATTCCAAACTGATGTTACCTTTCTCCACGTGATCTTTGAGGAAGTGATAACGGATATCAATGTGCTTTGTCTTTGAGTGCTGTGGGCTCCCGGGACCGGTGCGCTCGTGCCCCGCACGCCCTTGGTTAGGGGTGCACGTACGTGCGGATGCGGGACACCACTGCTCTCGTTCCACCCTCCCTTTTTTAGGGGAAGACGAAATCAAAAGTGCGAGAGGAGTACTATCTATGATAGCGCGTTGGAATGCGCATCGGTTGCCTTTAGTGGATTTTATTTAAAAAATAGCCTTATGGCCCGTTTTGGATCACTATGGGAGCTTTGAGTTTCCCGCATCAAGTTATCCATTTTTTAGGGGATATCAGGATATGAGAATACATCACTCTTCCATTCCCATTCTCCCTTTTTTATGGGAGAACGGAAAAGTGCAAAAAGAAGTGTTGCGAGGCCCCTTGGATCCAAAAGTTTTAGAGTCGCCATCTTTATTTTAAGGCAAAAATAAAAGCAAAACCGAGAAAAAACCAGATAAAAGCGGGTTCGGAGGCTAAGTTACGAGTTGGGAAGGTGCTAGGCACCCAACTCGCCATTTCGCTCTCAAAATAGTTTTTGGCTAAAGTATGATTATTGTTATATTTATTTAGCAAATGAATAAAGCATTAAAAGATAGGAAAATAAAACAAATACATCCGTGGCTACATTATTTACGGACTTGCAGCCATTTCCTTACAATAATTACAAATGTATTTAAAAATATTTGGCCATTATAACGACTCTTTTACATAATATTTCCTAATCTAATCCGGGGAGCACAACGACTTATATTGTCTACATTGGGCCGGCTTTTAAATCACAACTTTATAAATAATAAATAAATAAACAAATAAATAAATAAAAACGCCCTTAAAGGCTATTACCTTTTAGAGCGGGGTGTGCTCGCTCTGTCCTTCTCGGTAGAGGGAGACTTTATTCTTTATTCTTGATGTGATTTGGGCAGAGTGACGGCTTATATATGGTAGTTTTTGCTTACTCACTCGGGCGAGAATGACGGCTTAGTTTTGGTGGTTTTGACCTATTTGGTTGGGCGGAATAACGGCTTATTTAGGGTGGTTTCCCTATTTACTCGAGGCGGAGTAATGCTTACTTTATGGTTTTGGGCCGAGGAAATATGGTAGATACCTAACTAAAGGGCTAGGGATCACTTTAACCTAGGTTGGATTTGTGTTTTAGCGGAGTTTGGACGGGGTTTGGAAGCTTTATGAGAGGGATGGATCACTCGCTTTGATCGCACATCAGCGTAAAAAGACGCAGTGTAACTCTGGGCTTCAAGCCTTCGATGAAAAACTGTGTCGAAATGGGGAGCCGGGCACCTCTATTTATAGTTGGATCTGTGCTTCATCGGCTTGTACCGCTTGACATTTTGTACAATGCGTTAACGACGGCAAGACCTGGGGACCTTGGCGGCCAACGAGGGAGTTGGGCGCGGCGCCCTATTTGCGGCTCATTTTGACACTTTCCCCTGCAGTTCACTATTCATGCATCCTACTTTTCCTTTTGCATTTTCAACCTCAGTAACTTGACATTTTGTTAAGTTTAAAGCGCTTCTTGATATCACATGCCGTAGTTACACATCGTGGGTACAAAATTGGGGTGTGGGGTGCCCTCAACGATGGAGTCTACGGGTAACCCAAGGCTTATCGAGTAGACGAACATCGTTGATAAACAATAGACTCTCCAATTTCGCTCAATTATAAAACGGGAAGAGATGCAACGTGTAGTAGTTATAATGCACGCTTTATTATGCTATTCAAACTCCATAACCTAGACATTTTTAGTCGGTTATAGCAACTTATCGTAGTTTTTAAGCAGATATGAAATGAAGTGCTCTAATGACCTACTAATGCCTGATCCCTTAATAAAGGAACTCGGACAAAACTTGCCAAAACCTAAACTATCACTAAAAGGTGATCAAAACGGTCGCGCCTAGTTGCCAAAACCTAAACTATCCTGCAACTTAGGAACTCAAATGCTTACCAATAAAAATAGGCCGCCACGTGAAAAACTTTAATAAAGGAAACTTCAAAACGAAAAGCCAAAACCTAAACTATCATCTTGATTAATTCATTAAACTTGGCAAAGAGGATTAATTCATTAAAGCTAAAATGATACCAACCAAATGTTACCTCCGACCCCATGACCCCTTATAGCTCAAACCAAAAATTTCATGCTCAAACCAAAAATTTCATGTGTCGATGTGACACCAACAATCTCCAACAAGGGTAACTTATATACCAAGCGCAAATGTTTGTCTTGTATCTTGCATGTTTGACCCCTTATAGGTGCAATGAAAAGAAGCAATGAAAAGTAAAATGTGTGTCTGGAAAAGAAGACACCAACAATCTCCAACAAGGGTAACTTATATCAACGCCATTGGATAAGCAAAGAACAAATCTTGAACTGAAAAGAAGCGTGTTAGTTTTCTCACATATTATCCTATAATGGTAGTAAGCAAAGAACAAATATCCATGCTCAACATCTATTTTGCCACAAGCCGCTTTTATTTGCGTCAACCATCACGCTCGATAATGTTATTCTTCATACGAGCGTTGTAAATAGTCCGTATTGAAGATTTATTACTTTTAAATTTCTCGTGTAAACCTTGCATTATGTCCTTGGGTCGAAAATTAACAACATTTCTTCGATCCACGTTCTCTCTTGCTATCCTTTATTACTTTACTCGATTAATTACCCTTTTTTTGACGAGGTTGCCGACCAAGTTCATAACCCAAAGTCAACCGAGGTCCTTCATTTGTCGTACTAATTATCGACCTAGTAATTACTATCACAAGCCCATTCTCACTTCCGGTCGCACGCACTCCAATCAAACAAATCTTCTCTAAATGAAAAATAAGAGTGATTTATGAATATATTGTTGTAATGCATAACAATCTTTTGTTGAAGAGGAATGATTGCATCATTTACAAGACCAACAAAGACAGCATTCTCGAGAGGAAACACGTTTACTTCCTGAAAATAAGCAACAACAAAAAAACATGTTAAATTATTGATTATGCACTGTCCATACACTGTTCATCAAGTGTGTGATGAACGGTTGTGAGTTCGTTCGGTTAGGCTGAGATGAACAAATATGAGTGTGTTCGGCCAAACAGAGATTAACATATATGTTGGTGTTCGATCAGAGTGTGGTTAACACCCTATGAGATATTCAACCAGTGCTGGACGAACACCCTTAACACCAAAGTCGAACAGTCGTATTACCCAGCTCAATTTTTTTTTTTTTGTAAAAAACCAAATTTTAATCAAATAAGGTGAAATAAATACTTACATTATCCGACCACATGACTTCTTTAAACTCCTTGTAAGGTTTTTTTTTTTCATAATGTGAATATGTTTAGGATTGGTTTTGAGAGAGTTTTGAAAAAAAAATTGGTGGAAGAATGAAATGCACCGTATAGGTAATGTCTTGTTATATATATATATATATATATATATATATATATATATATATATATATATATATATATATATATTGTTAGGGTGTAAATATAACACAATGAGGTGTAAAGAGTATTATTTGTCTTTTGTTATAAGCATATTATAGTAATTCGAATGAGATGTAGAGATTAATTTATGTGGTGTAATACCTAGAAGGATTTATTAGAACATTTCACGTAATGATATTTTTATAATTATTTTAAGTGAGATGTAGAAATAAAATTTTAAGGTGTGGTTATCACCGCTAATTATCAGATGGTACTGTTAGAACATTAATTTACATAAGACTTGTACACATAATCAAGAATAGGATCATGTTTTTCACATAAACATAATAATCGTAAATTGAAGACATACCGGAACCAATTGAAGCCATTAGTGCGGAGTAATTGAATCCGATAGACTGTAATGCGGAACGAGAGTCTTCAATTCAAGTGGGTTTAGGGTTTCACCCCTTATCTATTTCACATGCAATGGAACGTATGTATTTTTGTGGAGGCAAGCGGTAGGGTAAAAGAACGTGAAGAAACCCTAATCCCCAGAAGACTTTAAATAGATAGGAGGTGGAACCTAACCCTAAAGTGTAATCAATCTCCCACCGTCCATCAAGGTGTAGAGATTTATTGGGCCTATTAAGATTTAATATACTTTAAGTATATTAGATGACTAAATTATATAAGCTCATAATGTTATTTGGCTAATATAATTAATTAAGGTCCATAACCAATAATTAGTTTATTCTAAGTTAAACCCGTAGGTCACAAAACATGGGCTAGACCCCGTCGAGTCTAACATTCTCCCACTTGACCAAGGTTATACTTAGAATAACCTCATAAGTTTGGTTTAATAAGAACGAACTATCATCTCTTAAGTTAGGTCATATTTTACAAAAGACTATAATCAAATCGAAAGCAGTATATGTGTCCATTATTGTCACACAACCATCCTTCGGTTATAATCACAATATCTTAATAAAACATGACAGTCAAATACCTTAATAGCATGAACAAATATCTAATGGTTTCATAAAAATAACAATACAACCATGTTCATGAGGTTCAACTTAAGTGTTAGTTTCATAAACTTCAAATGTGCACTTTAAACGAGAAGTAACTAACCGTTAGTCATGATGTCCAAAACCAAGAAACATAAAGTGATCACTTACAAATAGTTTTATAGCAGTAACCCATTTTCTAAAGGGAAAAACTTTCTACCAAACCCATGCTAGCAACATGTTTTCGAAAAAGATTGGGTGGTAAGCCTTTCGTCATGGGATCCGCTAGCATAGCGGATGTACTAATGTGCTGAATAGATACTACTTGATCATGGACTCTTTCCCTCACAACAAGATACTTGATATCGATGTGTTTTGTAGCACCGCTTGACTTGTTGTTCTTGGAAAAGAAAACAGCAGCTTGATTATCACAGTATATCAAAAGTGGTCTAGATATGGTATCAACCACTCTAAGTCCTGTAATGAAATTCTTCAACCAAACACCGTGACAAGTAGCTTCATAGCATGCTACGAACTCTGCCTCCATAGTGGAAGAAGCCGTTAATGATTGCTTGACACTCTTCCATGAAACTGGTCCTCCAGCAAGCATGAATATGTAACCTGACGTGGATTTCTTGGTATCGTTGCATCCAGCATAATCAGAATCAGAATAGCCAATAACTTCAAGGCTATCTGTTTTTCTGTAGGTAAGCATAATGTCTTTGGTACCTTGTAAGTAGCGCATTACTTTCTTGGCTGCTTTCCAGTGACCCATTCCTGGGTTTATCGATAACGCCCAAGCATACCATTGCGTACGCTAAATCAGGCGAGTACAAACTTGAGCATACATTATACTCCCAACTGCAGAAGCATAGGGAATGTGCTCCATTGCATCAAGCTCAAGTTGGTTCCTAGGACATTGTAGGAGACTGAATTTGTCACCCTTAACAACATGGGCAACACTGGAGAACAAGCGTGCATGTTGAACTTTTGAGTACTTTATCAATATAGGCTTTTTGAGATAAGCCCAAAATACCCCGAGACCTATCACGGTGAATCTCAATGCCTAAGGCGTAGAGGCTTCACCAAGATCTTTCATATCAAAATTCTTTGAAAGAAAAGATTTGGTCTCATGTAACATGTCTTTATCACTACTTGCAAGCAAAATATCATCAACATACAGGACTAGGATGATAAATTTGCTCCCACTAACCTTTAGGTATATACATTGATCCACAACATTCTCAATAAATCGAATTTACTAATCACATCATGAAATTTCAAGTACCATTGTCTTGAGGCTTGTTTTAGACCATAAATGGATTTCTTTAACTCACATACCATGTGTTCCTTGCCCTCAACCTCAAAACCTTGAGGTTGTCTCATAAAGACTGTAGGAAACAAGTCACCATGAAGGAATGCGTTTTAACATCCATATGATGTAACTCTAAATCGTAATGAGCTCTGAGGGCCATGACTATACGAAAAGAATCCTTTTTCGACAACGGTGGTGAAAAGTTTCAAAATAATCTATGCCTTCCCTTTGAGTGAACCCTTTAGCAACTAGTCTAGCTTTATATCGTTCAACATTGCCTTTAGAGTCAAGCTTAGTTTTATAGACCCATTTGACTACGACTTTGGCTCCTTGGGCAGCAATTCAACGAGATCCCGGACATCATTTTTCTTCATTGATTCTAACTCATCATTCATGGCATCAAGCCACCGAGTTGAATGGTCACTTTTAAGGGCTTCTTGGAAGAACTTAGGATCATTTCAATGCCAAGATCATAGTCAACCTCTTCAAGGTATACAAAATCATCGATCTGTTTGGTTTTCTAGCTCTCTCTGACCTTCGAAGAGGTTGTTCATTAGCAGGAGGTTCATTAGGCTCATTAATGTGGGGTTCAACATTAGGTACAATCTCAGGTGCATCAACATTCTCAATCGGATCTAAGATTTGATCCTCATCAGAAGGTACTGGTGCTACAACATTTTGAGGAACGGGAATAGAAACATGTTCTTGAATTTCCTCTATATTTATTTTTCTTGGTGTACTCCCACTATAACCGCTAGTTTCTAAAAATTATGCATACCTTGTTTCAACAATTCTAGTGGTATGAGATGGACAGTAAAAACGAAAACCCTTTGATCGTTCAGGGTAGCCTATAAAGTAACAACTTATGGTTTTAGGATCGAGTTTCTTAATATGTGGGTTGAAAATTTTAGCCTCTGCATGACAGCCCCATACATGCAAATAACCCAAACTAGGTTTCTTTTGTGTCCATAATTAAGTAAGGCGTTTTAGGCACGGACTTACTTGGAACTCTATTGAGTATATGCATAAAGTTTGAGAGCCTCAACCCATAGAGACTTCGGGTAGAGTAGAACGACATATCATACTTCGTACCATGTCCATGAGGGTACGATTACGTCTTTCTGCAACACCATTTTGTTGGGGTGTACCCGGCATTGCATATTCACCAACGATACCATTTTCTTTCAAAAACAAGGCAAAAGGTCCAGGATGTTGACCCAAATCAAAGAATTTTCCATAATATTCTCCTCCTCTATCGGATCTTACAATTTTAATTTTAAGGTCAAGTTGATTTTCAACCTCAGCTTTGTAGACCTTAAATACATCTAGGGCCTCAGATTTATCATGAATGAGGTAGACATAACCATATCGTGAAAAGTCGTCAATAAAGGTAATGAAGTACTTATGTCCTCCAATACCCGGAGTAGTAAAAGGTCCACAAATATCAGTGTGAATAATTTTTAAAAGTCCAGTACTCCGGGTAGCTCCACGTTTAATACCTTTTACAAATTTTCCTTTAATGCATTCAACACATGTGCCAAAATCTGAGAAATCTAAAGGATGAAGAACTCCTTCCTTTATGAGTCGCTCCATTCTTCTCCTAGATATGTGGCCTAAACGTTCATGCCACAATCTAGAGGAATTATCATCCTTTAGTTTTCTCTTAATACCAGTTTGAACAACTATATCATTTACATTCATCGATTCTAAGGATTCAGAAAATGAAGGATCTAAACATAATTTGTAAAGGTTTCCCTCTAACAAACCAGAACCGACAACTTCAGAGTAAAAAGAAAGAGAGAAGCCTTTATTCTCAAACTTAAACGAAAAACCATAAGCGTCAAGTTTAGAAACAGAAATAAGGTTTCTAGTCATACTGGGAACATAAACAGTATCAACTAAATCCAAATTGAAACCACTCTCCAAGACTAAACGGAGAGTTCCAACAACTTCAACTTGAGCTTTCTCTCCATTTCCTACTATTACGTGTCGATCTCCTTTATTTAGTTTCTTCACGGAAAGGAATCCACTGTAATGAATTAGTAACATGCAGTTGTACCAGTATCAATCCACCATGTGTTTAAAGGAACATTAATCGTAAAAGATTCATAACAAACATTAATTAGTGAACTACCTTTCTTCTCGAGCCACTCACGAAACTTAGGGCAATCCCTCCTCATATGTCCTTTCTCTCTACAAAAGCGACACTTGATGTTGCCAAGGCCTTTTGCAGTAGAAGAGTTTGCCTTATGCTTTAGTGGTAGAAATACTCTTGTTCCATTTCTTGTTACTTTTGGCATAAGTCTTTCCTTTTCCCTTAGATGGTCCAGATGTGATGATATGGGCACTTTCAATCCTCTCGGATTTAAGTCTTTCTTCTTCTTGAGCACACATGCTCATTAGCTCACTCATCTTCCATTTCACTTTCAGCGAATTATAGTTGACCTTAAATTGGCCAAACTGTGCCGGAAGAGAAGTCATAATGAAGTGAGTGAGAAAACCTTCAGAGATTTCCATGTCCATTGCTTTAAGTTGAGCAGCCATGTCACTCATCTTCATAATGTGCTCACGTACACCACTCACACCATCATACTTAAGCGTGACCATCTTTGTGATAAGAGTTGTAGCCAGTGCCTTTGAAGAACCCATAAATTGTTCTTCGATATGAGCAAGATACTCCTTAGCATTATTAGAATCGAATTGCTCATGAATAGCGGTGCTAATGGAACCTTTCATAATCAATAGGGATATGCGATTGAACGCTCCACGCCTCGAAGCGACTTTAGCCTCGGCCCTTTCGGTAATTGGTGGAGGAGCATTCACACGTAAGGCATAATCCAAATCGAAACTCCAAGAATAATGCCAATCGCTCTTTCCATGAGGCAAAGTTCGTACCACTCGAGGGATTCAATAGAGGAAAGACAACTCGTAATAGTAGGCTGCGAGGATTAAATGCTAAAGGAAAACAAAAACAATCATCCAAATTACGACCTTAAGAAAAATCCACAAAATACAATAACAAATCATTAATGTTTAAATAAACTGAAAATAAGCAGTTTATCTATAAAAAGGTAAAATACACAAAAACCTTTTTATTCAGAAATCTAAGGCATCATTAATAGCCTTCCGTTGGGCCGACTATCAACATACAAGTGATCTCTCATTAAATCATTAGGAAAATCATGAAAAGTTGAAGCCACTTAAAAATTATATCACCGTTGGGCAGAAATAATTCAAGTCATGCAACTTTATATTTTCGTTTCATTATATTCAATAACCAAAAATACGAATCTTCCGTTGGGCCGATTTATATTTTAAATTAATGAATATCTCATGAGGTGATTTTAGCGTTAGCTTAATTTGTCAAAAAATGAACTTCCGTTGGGTGTCAATTTTCAAACAAACAAGAATCACAAATACCGATAAAGTACTCAAAAGAATTCTTTAAACTAGTATTAATATGTCACAAAATATGCATATCGATTAATTGAATTAATCGAAACAAACGAGCACGATAGAGACATCAAGTATGTAATTCATTTGAGATAATAAACAATACAAAACACATAATCAAACATTAACATAATCAACTGCTTATTCTTTAAAGGATGAAACAACACATTATGTTCAATATCAATTGAACTTTTAGATGATTGATTGATGACATCACGGTCAATCACCAAAAATTGACAATGAAGAATTTCTTTGTTTATTTATAAAAACAGTGATGTCATCAACCATAAATGAATTTCATGTTTATTGAACACATGGTATCGGTTCACATGGTAATCGCATTGTCGAATCGGAAACAATTGAATAATGAAACCAGATGAATCATTGGTCAAAGGAAAAACCAAAAAAAAATTCTTAATTCATGCAACTACAATCTCTTTCATTATCAAAAATTGACGATTTTTTTTAATTTGATAAAATAAGGGTTTTTAATTCGGTAACCTTATAATGCATTATGATTATGTAAAATTAACATGGCTCTGATACCACAATGTTAGAACATTAATTTACATAAGACTTGTACACATAATCAAGAATAGGATCATGTTTTTCACATAAGCATAATGAGCGTAAATTGAAGACATACACAGGAACCAATTGAAGCCATTAGTGCGAGTAATTGAATCCGATAGGCGTAATGCGGAGCGAGTCTTCAATTCAAGTGGGTTTAGGTTTTCACCCCTTATCTATTTCACATGCAATGGAACGTATGTATTTTTTGTGGAGGCAACTGTTAGGGTAAAAGAACGTAAGAAACCCTAATCCCCAAAAGACTTTAAATAGATAGGGGGTGGAACCTAACCCTAAAGTGTAATCAATCTCCCACCGTCCATCAAGGTGTAGAGATTTATTGGGCCTATTAAGATTTAATATACTTTAAGTATATTAGATGACTAAATTATATAAGCCCATAATGTTATTTGGCTAATATAATTAATTAAGGTCCATAACCAATAATTAGTTTATTCTAAGTTAAACCCGTGGGTCACAAAACATGGGCTAGACCCCATCGGGTCTAACAGGTACTAATGCCTAATTTCACTTCCATTACTGCGACTGCTACAACACAATCGTTTTTTTTTTTTTTTTAAGTTTCTAAATATCCACCAGTAGAAGCTACTAATAATCCACCTTCCGTTTCTTCAATCCATGAAATTTTACCGCCAGAAGAATCAGATATGCTCCTCCATTCGAGATCTCAAAACCGGCCATCGTCCACGCCATCAATGGGGAAGCTTCAATTCAAACTTGCTCGGATCGTCTCCCGCCACGATGACCTCAAAGCCTCATTTCATCAGCTCAAATCTCAGATTAAAATCGGTTTGCTTGAAGTAATTAACTTCGAGATTCACAAAATAAAAACATTATCAATTTTTCTATTTCTCGTGCCTCATTCGAATTTCAAATTTGCGCGGGGAATGAATGAACCGTTAAGTCTGTCGTTCTGTTTGTGATTGCGTATTTGATCGGTGTATGCAATTGCAGGCGGAAGATGTATTCACGTCCCTTGCCGTTCCATTGACGAAGCTTGTTGGCTTGAAGACGGCTGAAATGGATGAAGAGGGAAGATCAAGCACCATTTTCATGAATTGTTTACCTGCTCAAGTAGTCTCTGTTTCTCCCAAATATTTTCCCCTAATATAACACACGCACACACGTGTAATATGTATATAAGACGCTCGTATAATTGAATTTCAAAGTATGCATATACATAATATTTATTGCTATGTTATATTAAAATTAAAATTATGTGGGTGCATTATCGTGCATGTAAAGGAAAATATGTGTAT
The DNA here is from genome assembly GCA_013146195.2 of Codonopsis lanceolata. NCBI lineage: Eukaryota > Viridiplantae > Streptophyta > Magnoliopsida > Asterales > Campanulaceae > Codonopsis > Codonopsis lanceolata. Next base: position 307,100 of record JABEVN020000011.1, on the reverse strand, counting down.
GAAATCCATCATATGTAACTGTGTCGATCCAAACATTAGCAAATATACATTAATGGCCTAATGACCAGCTTTAAGGAATCTTTCTTTCTCACAGATATGTGTGCAAAATAAAAATTATGTATACGCACATATGCTTGTCTTTAATTTGCTCAATTTATTGTTCTAACTTCCATATCATAAATAAAGATTCATTTGAATACTACTTAGACAAGAATGCTAGGTTGCAATTGTGTTCCTAATGATTGTCAATTATACACAGGTATACTCGCGGAATGAAACTTGCTCTGAAACTTCAGTAAGATCACCACCTACTGCAGAGAGAGAATATGAGGAGAACAAATTTGAGGTAGTTCTATTTGAATAAAAAGGAGCTCAATGCTCATGCTTGCTTTGAAACATATTGACTGATTGATTGCTAAAACAGGCCTTCCTTCTGAGAATTTCATTGATTCTAATCAGTTTAGGCATGTTTGTGGATGAAGAAGTCATATTACTTGGAGAGTAGGAACATTATAGTGTAGTACTCCCCCCGTCTCAAATTGAGTGTCCACTTTTGTTCATGATCATGAACAAAATTATATACTACTCCCTCTGTCTCAATATTATTTTGGTAAGGGGGACAATTTTTTTTAGTTGAAATCTGTCACTCCTTTTAGTGTGTATATCCGCAAGGTGGTAAGTGGAATCGGAGTTGAGAGTTGGGGCATTGTGCTAAGTGAGGAATGTCATTGACTTATTAAAATAATTAGTTATAACATTTGTTATATAGAGGCATCGAGCGAAGCATACTGGTTTCAGTATCTAATGGTAGTGTCCTGGTATATTTGTGCTTTAGGTTTAACTAGTTAAACTTCAGAGAGATGCATGCTACTGTGTGGCACTACCTAAACAATGGAGTTGAATCTTTATAGCAGTTTTTCTGGTTGTTAAGATTGCCTCAAATAGGAAAACAGTCAAACATATTGTAGCTTCATTACTTGTACACATATACTACAGAAAGTATAAATAAATATCTGCACCAAACATGGAGAAGACAATTCTTCTTGTGAGTCGGATCCGTATACTTGTAAATGAGTGAAACAAATAAAAGCTCCTATTTTGTTTTTCTTTTCTTTTTTCATTTTGATACCTGTAAGTTTCTTTTTGTCGTACATTCAATATAGCAAAGAAGGCTGTAACTGAAAACAAGGGTCTGAATTTTATAGTAGTAGCCTGATTTCCTCACCTGATCATTCCTAAATGCATAGTGTCTTTCTGCTTTTGTAATGTACTAATGTATTGTCTTGACTCCATACCATTAAGTACTAGATCATTGAGTCTCCACCTTCATAGAAACTTACTCTTTTTTTTTCCATAATTTTGTTCTAATATTTATGTAGCCTCTTATGCTTGCAAAATATACAGGAAGACTATGTGACTAGAGCCACCATGGCAGGCAAAGAGCTCATACAAAAACAAAGATTGCAACTAACACAACTAATGGACCTTCTCAAGCAAATCGAAGGCAACGTCAATTCTAGCCACAATACCATTTCTCAGGCCATTGAGGACCACAAGACCTCCATTTACAAGTACTTCCAGAAAACCATCACTTATATATCTGCCATTCATCATTCAAATCAAGACAATGGCGCTTTTCTTATCACACTTAAGCTCCTTAAAGCCACTTATGATCATGTGCGCGCAGTTCTCGGTTCAGTTGAGGGTGGTGTGGATGATATGATGCATGAACTGGCTGAGCAAATGTGTACTCCAATGGTTGAGTATGTCAAGAATATTAAAGCTGAAATGACAAGGGGTACATGCCCACGCCTCTTGACTATGTTAGAAGAGATGGGTGGAGCTGTGAGAAATGGTAGGCTAGAACTAGAGCAAGCTAAAAAGAAGGTAAGAATAGCAGAAGGGAGGAAGCATGAGGCATTAAGCAGGTTGAAGGAATCAGAAGAAAAAGTAAAGAAAATGAAGGAGAACCTAGGGTTCTACTTAGAAGCTAAATCAGGATCCACAGAACGTTTTGCCAAGCACAAGGTATGCCCACTTGCATCATCTTAACACAGTGACCTGGCGCTGTCAATTTCTTCAAATTGATTGGTCAAACTGAACAATTGCATAGCAGGACATATCTGTTTATCCTATTTTGCTAGCGCTTAATGCAGCTCATTGCTTATTCTTACTAAGCTTAGGGACATTACGAAGCTTCAATGAAATAAATTAGGGTAAAAGTACACACAAACCAAATCTACAGAAATTGGTTTCTATATTTACGAAAAGGAGTGATTTGGTTTCTGAAAAGGAAGTTTTAAGCATTTTCTGTAAATCTAAGTTGTAACTTGTAAGTGTAGTATTACTCAATACACTAACCAAAACATTTCCTTCAATTTATAACAATCCAGGATTCACTGTAGATTGTTTTGTTGGATATACAAATAAGGCTTATTCAATTAAAATGGAACCTTGCTGGTGGATTGATATGATAGCTAAGACAAAGCAATACTGATCCTCGTTGTTTTTATCCATGTAGTTCATAGGTTTGCAGGAAGATCAAACCAAAGAAGACAAGCTACTGTGGGAGCTACTGAAAAAGAAAAAGAAACATCAACCACCAGACGGTCCATTTGGACCAGAAGGGCTATTACCAGTAGGAATCAATAACAAACACCTTAGATCAAGAAGGGGTAGGCCGTCAATCACTTGCAGACGGCCAATGACACAGAGCTACTTGAAAGAACTTAGTCCACAAACCCCGTGCATGGATTCTTGGCTCCCCTTGGGTTCCTCTCCTTCAGCTACAACGCAACAAGTTTTGTCTCGCAAACGCATTACCCCCTGAATTCATTTTTAAATGAGTAAGTATGATGTTGATTACCTCATTAATGGGTAGAAAATCTAATTGCAACTAGTGTAACCTTTTCTATTAGAATAGATATATCTTTTTGTTTGTTGACCTCTTGCTCTGATCTTCTTTTGGTAACTGCAATGAAAGAAAGACATAAGACTTAAACTTTTAATTTCAATATTACTCAGATGTTGTGCATTATTCGGTTTCAGTGGCATGTCTAGTCACTACGACTTGCATCACATTGTTAAGCACATGTGCGCAGTGCGTACTCCGTTTCTCCCTAAATGATTATGTAAGAAAAAGAACACTTGTTTAGGAATTACATGATACATAAAGCTCATATTCCTGTAGACCTATATTTTGCAACATGATAAATGGAGCTCATGTTCTTGCAACAACTGATAACATGCTGGTAGTTTTGCTTCGACGTGATGCAGAGGCCCAGAAACCTTTTGAAAAAAATATCATCTTCAATTCCTACCCTTGCATAATAATGTATTTTACAGTGTTCGTTCAAAGATGGATCTCCCCAGGCCCTATTACTTAGCCCCTTTGTCATTTCTGTAAATGAAACTTTTTTAGTTCCGTGTTTTTGCAGCCATTGTTGAAGAAATAACTTTCATCAAACTTGTTGACGCATTTTCTTTTCTCATTATGTGAATTCTTATTTCTTGATGTAAGGGAAAGGGAAAGGCGGAAAAATGTCCAAAATAAAGGGAAAATTCAGGTCGGTTCACTTTGGAAAGTTTAAAGGGTGATAACCGGTCCACTTTACACAAAATACTTTTAGGGGACAAAATGACGAATATACCCGTAATGAAATTGGATTAAGTGCAGCGTTATCCGGTACGTACATTGGAAAATAAAAATTGTGCATCGGCATTTACTTTCGTATTCTAATTTCAAATTGTGTATTGGGATTTACTTTTGTATTGTAATTCCAAGAGTTTAACTAATGTTATGGAAGATTAGAGGACAGAAGTTTATGTTCTGCATTTAGAAACTTGCCATGAATATGATTGAGTTTAATAGAAAAGTTTGTATTTATAGGTATTTCATTATGGAGCACTATTATTTTTCAACGGGAAAACGAAAACAGAGACAATGGGAATCTTTGTGAAATATGCCATGCTAATTAAGCTGTGTTTGTTTATTTCAAATCTAGTATGAAGTATGAACCAACCACGAACGCAGAACGCTGCGTGCTTCCTTATTCACTTAGTGCGACTTTAACATCTCCTGCTTCATTGAGACGTGGTCTTCTTCCAAGTCAGTTAGCTTCATTCTCATTCTTGCAACTTCAAGCTTCACTTCCCTATTCTCTCGTCTCGCTGATGCACCTTTCCAAGTCCTTCATATTTGGATGAACCTATAAGGTGCATGCATTGATGAGACTTTAGAGAGAGAGAGAGAGAAGAAAAAAGTGTGGCATTCATTTAAAGCATGTAGATTCGTAATTAGAATGTGAGAGAATTGTACATCTATATTCTCTCGTCACAATTCTAAGTCGATGCATCGCAAATCTAACTGTACATCAGGATTTATTTTTATATTCTAATACTAAATTGATGCATTGCAATTTTAAAATAGTTGCCTCGCAAATCAAAAGGATGCATCAAATGGGTTGTCCGCAAGCTGATCTCCATAAACCCCACAAAAATAAAAGTTTGATATGTTGAGAATGAGATGACTCGATTACCCAGGCAACAGGCCAGTTCCCTTCGAAAATGGTACGGACTAATTTGGTTTTGGACAAATGCATCAGGAATTTTGGGACAAGGCGGTCGCTCAGTACTAAGGACTGGGCAACCGCTTGGTCAAGAAAACTTCGAGCCGTGCTACTGAAAAATGTGCGGCCACCCAGTGCTTTGGACTAAGCGACCGCTTGGTCCCGTTTTTTGGCTTTTGCTGCTTTGTCTGTTTTGTCTTATTTTAAGGGTTTTAGAGTTTCTATTGTATCCATATAAATAATTGTATCCTTAGAACGTTTTCAAGGTTATCTCTAATAAAATTTCGACAATCCGTTGGTCTCAATCTCTCTCTCTTTTTTTTTTTTTGTAATTGATCATATTATACTATGTTTGTTCTCAAGTTTGTGCATCTAAATTAGAAGTTATATGATAGGAAATCGATGTTCTAATCAGCAAGCAGGTTAAAGAAAGTGGAATCAACAAAGTCCCTTTTATTTATTTTCTCTTCCTTCTATTCAAGAAATATAAACAAAGTGAAAGACTAATATAATCTATCTATATTATAAAATAGCTAGGTAATTGACTAGTGTTATTTAGAGGTTGAGATTAAATTATCTTAAAAAATCCAACGGTTGATATTCACCCTCACATTCATATGTGTGAGTAGTTATCCATTTTTAATTTCCTATTTTTAATTTCTCTATTACAAATCACCCCTATAATTAATATTATGAGTAGTCACTCATTTTTCTCTTCCCTATATTTTATCTTCGTATTACAAAGTCACGTCATGCGATTAATCTTCTGAACAGTTACCACTTATAAAACATCAATCTCTCAGCTTTCACTTGAAGTAATCTGTAACATTTTTTTAAATCGCACCTTCTATTTAGACACTATAATTTCAATTGACGAAATCAGATATACTGACACTGTGTCATAGGCACGGACATAAAGATCTAGTACAAATATAAAAGGAGATGAGCAAATAATAGAAATATCCCGCCAAAAGTGATTTTCCAAATTTAGAAACATTTATAATTTGTATATTTTTCATATTTAAAAAAAATTGAAATGAAAATTAATTAATGAAGTTGACAACAACTCTTCAGATTCAAATAACTTTACAAATATCCTTATGTAAACAAATTGTATAACATTTAATATAGTTCAATATGATTTACGAAATGACAAGAAATACAATATCAAATATTGAATAATTTATTCTATATCCGATTTCACATTTCTTTTTAAAAAAAATTAATATTTTTTTGCATTAGTAATTACTAATTAGCATATTGGCTTGTAAATCTTCACCACAGTAATATAAACTCCTAGAAATAAAATGAAATGATGAAACAATCGATTCAATATAAATTATTTGCAAATTATTTTTCATTCTTATAAATTTCAAATTCTTATAGTTCTAAAATTTAAAGATTTTTAGAATTAGTTTGTTGTTTGAGGTGTTTAGGTATTTTCATTATTCTAAAAAATGGTTTCTATATTTTATAACAAGTTTATATATCAATAATATTAATAAATTATTTAACAAACAGATTTCAAATAATTAACTCCATACAACAGTAATATAAACATACATAATTATGATATATTATGAAATTTACTAACAATTTCATATAAATTAGTAAATAGAAAAGACAAATTAGTAATCGAGTATCTACAATAAATTTACCCTTAACATTTACTTGTCATCGATAATGGTAATAGTCAAGAAATATAATTATTGTATAAAGTATCAGCATATGCACTATTCCTATTGCCATTTAAATATTTTGTTTTTAACCGTCGAATACTTATAAAAATTCAAGCAATTTTATATGTGAAATCTATAGATCGGACATAGGCTAAAGTTAGATTGAACAAATAATTGACAAATTTATAAGAAAAAATATATATATATATTTGACCCAAGGGGTGAGAGAGATGGCAAGTCAAAAAGTATATAACTGATGTTTATTTTTCTATTTTTGTCAAAATTAAATTTATAAAACAAATGTCCAACATAAAAAGTTGGGATCAGAATTTTTTTTATCCATTTTGAAAAACAAATTGGAAAAAAAATCATATGCTTAAATTTTTTCTAGATATGATAGATCTAATTTTCTATTTTTATAAACCGTTTTTATTGTAAAGATGTATATTGATATGTACTTGGATATAATTAATTAACTATAAGATCTACATATTTTTCATACTTATTTAAATTAAACTCTCAATTTTTTTTTAATAATAATCGAAATTCAAATTTGTATCATACAAATTTCTCTCAAAATTTTATTTAAAAAAATAAAAAGAAAATCTAAGAAACCTAACTGTGAAATGGTTTGAAGGTATTCAATGTTAGGGTTTATTAGGAGATGATATGGCTAGTGGCTACATATTCCGAAAAATGGAAGGGGGCCTATCAAAATATCAACTAGCGAATTATTGCATTGATTGATGGAAGGATAGGACAAGGACTGGGTTTTCCATCAAGAGACGGGAAATAAAAGATGATTATTTGACAGTCGATTGAGACGAAATTCTGAGAAAGAATAGGATTGACTTTCTTTCGTTTAGGTTCAAGCTGCGAAATCTCCTCGGCAGTCCCACCGAGCTCTCACTCCATCCACCCTCTAAGCCTATTCTTTCTATCTTTTGCTTGCCCTCTTAGCGTCTTCAGTTCCGAAAAACCAAAATACCTAGCAAAGAGCTATAATTGATTTCCAGATGGAAGGAAAGTTGATGCACTTCATCTAAATTACATAAATAACTCTTTACATTCAAATTTTATGATAGAAACCCCTAAAGATCCACGCAAGCAGCCATGTCGTGTCCACATCATTACTCCTTGACTATTTTCAAACGGCCCTTACGTATTTGGTTTCATTTGCCTTCAAATTTTAGTACATTAGTTAAATTTGTCTTATACAAACTACATGGTTAATTGTGTCGCCCCCAATTAGTACGTCGGCTAAAAAATCAATTTTCCAAGTTTTTTTAAATATTTTTTTAATCGGAAAAAAAACATTTTTTGAGGTGAAAAAAACGATTATGCTATTAATGAGCCAGAAGCGCGCTAAGAATCACTTACTCAACACACTGTGATACATCAATTTGTTAATCACAATGCATTAATTTGAATTGCGATACACAAATTGGATTTGTGATCCATAAATTGGTTTCAATTGGAGTTCTGATGCACAGATTGGATTCCCGATCCTTAAATTGGATTTTATTTTGTGGATTGCGATACAAAATCGATGATGCCTAAAATCCCGAGGTACAAATAGGATTCGATTTGTGCATTGTAATGCAAAATCGATGCATGAAATGATACTTTGCGCACACGTATTTGGTTCATTAAGGGTGTCGTAGTATTTTTCTCCCAAAAAAATACCTTGAAAACTTTTAAAAAGGGAACAACCTAATTTCACCCTAAAAAATTTGTTCGCCCCTAATTGTCGTTGTGGTGTAATTTATATCTTTCAAAGTAAAAGGGATTTGGTCAAGGACATATCGGACCCATCTAAATCTTTTATATTTTAATTGTTTAAATAGTATAATCAACGATAAGTCAGTCTCAAATTTTATCTTTTTTTTGTTTTTATTTTTTATTTTATAATGGAAATGTTGTTTCTTTGAAACATATTTATATTTATGAATTTTTAAATGAAATCAAATGTTCTATAGATGTTAATCATGTGTTAAATGAATGTTGGAATTTCGGTAATATTTCTAGGTAACATATATATCATAATATTTTTGCGTTAAAATTATTTAACTAATTTATATATATCGAATTTATAATATTTAGTTACAATTATTTGTCTATTTTGTTAGCATTATTTTTTTATTTATATCAACGTATTAGCTATTTTATTTACTTTGAATTTTATTATGTGTTAGTGATAGTCGTAATAATTGTACATGTTCAACAACAAATATTGTATATAAAGAAGTATTCCAAATTTATAATAATTTTTTTTTCAAATTTATGTAATTTTCTTTCTTTTATTTTACTGATTATTATAGTTTATTTATTTTGTTCATATTAAAGTTTTTAATTGTATATTATTCAATTTTAATTGAGTATATGATTTTACATATGTGTACAAACCGTGCAACGCACGGGTGTATCACTAGTAATAATAATACAAGAGGTAGAGATTGAGATTCTCTCTAAATGTGAGTTGTGAGTTTTATTCTTTACACCTCCTCCCATGGAAAGCCACCGTGATCCACTCTATGACTTGAATACACACATCATATCATATCCTTTAAAACCTGCAGAATACAACGCATACGCTTTTCGTCACTCATCAGTTCGGTAGAGAAACTATCTATTTTGAATCAAACACACAAACACAATAAAGAAAAAGAAGACACTGGTGAAACTGAAGATCAATAGATGAAGAGGAAAGAGAGTGGGAAGTTAAGGTGGTGGACTAATCGAATCCAAGGTGAAACACACAAGTGTTTTTTCACCACATGATCTCTCCACTCTATTCATCTTCTTCCCTGCAAATTCAAGCAGTTATTTCTATTCTGCGGGCATTTTAGAAATGATTTCAAGAAAATCAACTTTAGCGGTTGAAAAAAAAAACGTACACGTACTTAAGTGATTAAAAACTTAAAAAAAGTGACTGGCTCACAGTTTCTCTAGAATAAAATTATCTTTCAATAGGGCCAGCCATGTGAAATTCGGGGCCAAAAACAAGTTATGTTATGTCGGACGGGCCGAATAATTACCAATTTGTTAGATCAAAGCTTTGGTACAACTAACATAAATAATTTCAATTCCACTTGTACTCCCAAAAACAACAAAAACCCTAACATCTAGCATTATCATCCAACTATCCAAATTACTTATACTACAAAAAAAAAAAAAAAAAAACCTTCCACTATTTCAAAACGCATAAATGAACATAAACAAATTAGCAACAAGAATCTAAATTACCAGGTAGGAATGGCAACGGGGCAGTTCAGGGCGGCTATATATCATACCATGTATCTCATTCCCCAATTTTAGTTAGATGCCCCATAATCGCCCCATTCCCCACCGGATAATCAATTTGTTCTACCATATCCATTTCACACGGGTAATGGTTAATCGGGGATTACCAACAGGGAATTGGTTAAATTAACAATTTGGTTAAAACACTTTAAAGATTTAAAAAAAACTTTCAAAAACCATACTGCATAATCGAGTTAATAAAACATGATAAATGATATTATTTTTACTTATAACTCATCATAATATTGTCTATAAAAACTAAAGAGTCTAATTATGTTGTGCACGTACGCCACAACACAAATTTACCAACTATTTTTTTTATTAAATTACAATAATAAAATTATGGACAAACTACACAATTGGTCCCTGTACTTTTGAGTTTTTTTGGTTTTCGTCCCTGTACAAAAATTTGTTTGCCAATAGTCCTCGTACCAATCAATTTCAACGAAGTTGGTCATTCCGTCTAGTTCCGTTATTTTGAAACCGTTAAGTCAATACACGTGAGGCTCACGTGTATTTTGGGAAGGGTAATATAGTCATTTTACAATTAATAGTTCAAGGACCAAATGTGAAAGGCGGGAAGAAATATATAGGAGGACGTCAATGTCAGTGCAATAAATAGGCAAAGCCTTCTTCAATTAACACGTGCTTGCTTGAATCAACTGTTGAAACCCTAGCTATGGCGGTAACAGTTTTCTCCTTAATTTCCGCCGAATAATTGGAATCCAGTAAACGCACGAGCACGGGGACCACTCCCTGCGCCACCGCGATCAGCACATTCTTATCGTCTTCCTGAAGAAAACCTAGCAGCGAGTCCAAAACAGAGTTCTTTGACTCGGTCGTCCCGATCTGTAACCGAGTTATCAAATTCCTCGACTCAACTCGGACGGTCTCCCTCTTCGACGCCGTAGTACTGGTCGAAACGACAGCGTCGTGCAATACGTCGCTCTTGATTAAAACATCGCAGTCTCTAATAAGGTTATCGAGTTTCATCTAAAACTCGGTTGCTTTACGCCTACTTTCCTTGACCCAACTCTCCTCATACACGACACTCTCGGGGAACCCGGTTCTATAAGCACCCGGTCTTTCCCCGATTCGGGCAACTCGAAAGCAGTTTCGATTGTACGTTTGACGTGGTTTGGTGTTCCTGAGGTGGCTAAATTTCTGGGATTTTTGGGGTCCGATAATTGACGCTTTGGGTGTCTTGTTATTGAAAGAGAGAGAACGATGGGATGGTTTCAAATTGGGATTCGAATTCTTGGTAATTGCGAACTTGATAGAGCCTTTCCGTTGGATAAATGTGTTTCGATCGAGCCAGTCGAGTTCATCGGATGCGGAGACCCGGAATGATTCCGGTGGGAGGTCCGGGTAAATTACCGAATCGAGTTCGTGGGTCGAGGTGGGAAGGCTTTGATCGTCATCTCCATCGCCAGTGGTAGTATCACCGGGATTCTGAAGATCGGTATGCGGTGGCATGTGTGAGAAAGAGAGAGAGAGAGAGAGAGTGTGTGTGTTGATGATGTTTTGCCATGGCCTTCAATGGTTGTTTGATGGAGGCGTGGAGTGTTGTTTGTGTGTGTAGAGAGAGAGTGTGTGTGAGAGAGAGAGAGAGAGAGAGATGAGAATGGTCAAACAGGGTGTTAATTAGTGAAAGGGTCCAGGAGAGAGAAAAAGGAGGAAGAAGAAATGGCACCATTATTAATGGTGCATTATTTTGTTTTTATATTTTTTAATATTGGTCCCTATACTTTAAGAGATAATGACTATTTTGCCCTTCAAAAAATACACGTGCGTGTCACGTGATCGTACTTAACGATCAAAAGTTGACGGAAGGACCAATGGTGTAAAAGTTTTCAGTTTAGGGACCATTTGCGAGGTGTAGGGACGAATAGCCAAGAACCCCAAAAGTACAGGGACCAATTGTGTAGTTTATCCTAAAATTATAGGTAACAGTCTAACATCTAAATAACTTTTAGTTTAAATTTAGGTTTAATTAATTATTTGGTCCCTCGACTTGTTCAAAAAAATTGTTTTGTCCTACCATTTTCAAAAGAATTAGTTTGGTCATACATGTTGTATTTTGTTGTTAGATTCCTCATTTCCCCGTTAAGGTTTAAATTTTTGTCAAATATTTTCAAAAATGGCCAAAGTACCCTTACTTAAATCAATACACAAATGAGGGTATTGTTGTAATTTTGGATTCATTCATCATCTTCTCCTTATTGATTTGAAAACCCAGATCATTCACCACCATCACTGCCAATTTACTTTCCATTCCTATAATGACTATGCTGCTCTCTTGAAAAAACAACACTAAAAAAAAGAAAGAATCACATCACTTCCATGAGAACTTAAGAAATCAACCCAAATAGGCTTTCTATCAACCCAGATAGAAATAAAAACAAGACAAATTGGAGATTAACCCCAATTTTACTCCTCAGCCCCACTTTGGGCTCGTTTGTTGTGGTGATCTTAAATGGCTTATGCATAATGACTTTGGTGATTGCATGATAGACTGTTTGTTACAGCTGTTGAAAAACTGCTTATGAGTCGTTATAATTATTTGTTAAAAAAAAAACTTGAAAATTAGTATTCATATTTTTATGTATATTTCATAAAAGGATGAAATGAAGACAATTAAATATTTATTAACGAATAGTTGTCTTCATGTTTAAAAAAACCCAAAAAAGCTTAAATTTTTGGCTTTTTGGCTTTTGGCTTTTCAATGCATAAATGGTGTTGTACCTTACTTATTGGCTTTTGGCTTATAAGCTGAAACAAACACTTAAAATATGACTTTTCAAAAGCCAAAAGCCAAAAGTCACTCCAAATAAGCTGCAACAAACTAGCACTTTGTCTATTCTTGAGAAAAATTTGGGAATCAAACTCAAATCTTCAATCATTTTCTCTCATCCAAGCCTCGACACAACAGATTCAAACCCAAAATCGCATATCCTCCTCAAGATCTGTTGAAACATAGATGTTTAAGAATTACTTAAACTCATTAATTAGACCTTAGACTATAAAACAACAAGTACGAATTAGCTAGGACTCACAGAAACTCACCTACTGAATTATGATCACTCTAAAAGATATATCTAAGTGAAGTTCAATAGGTTGAGTTAATTATAGTCTATTAGTCTTGCATGATTAGAACATTAAGTTAGTCGTTAACTAAAATCAAATTGATTAGACCTTAGCAAGTCTAAAGTTCTTTCTGCTGAAGATTTAGCAGGTAGACCTACAGCTAATAATTTGCTACTTTAAGCAAGATAAAATAAACTTAGACTAAAGTAGGCAGCTCTCACAAGTCTTATTCATCTATCGGTCACAACTTAGTCATCAGCAGGTAGCTAGCTGCTGATCCCCTTACTTAACAGATGTAGTTTTCTAAAAAGTTTTATTACACATGCTATTATCTAAAAACTCAGTTTTCACTTTTCAGCCGCTATGCTTTCCTATGCCTAAATCTCTATCTGGTGAAAACTATACTCTATTGAATCAATGCGCTTCAATCTAATTTCGAAATCAATGCTTTCAAGATTTTCTAAAACAATATTTTCGAAAACGCGTGGACTTTACTTTAAACACTTAGCTAAAAATCAGTTGTTCGTTAAAAGATAAATCCATCTACTGAAGCTAAAATAATCAGCAGTTGACATATGTTGATAATCAGTGTAAGACGCCTCGTTAAAGATACCCTATCTACTTACACTCCTTTGATTAAAATACATATACATATATATATATATATATATATATATATATATATATATATATATATATATATATATATATATATTCTCTCAAACAGTATTTTTAAACAAACGTTCTTTGAAAAACATTGTTGGCCACTCTAACGTATTTAATTTTTGGCCATCTAATTTCATACATTAAACTGTTCAAATGAGACATTTTGGTAAAAATATTAAATTGCTCAAACAGTTTACCATTGCATTAAATATTCCACTATAGCATATCTTCTAGTCAACCACTCTCTTTAAATATATCATGCTAAAGATATCTACTCTCCTCATTTTACGGGAGAAAATATCTAACCCATTTATCCTTGAATTTATGATCTTATGATAGGTGATATCTTCCATATCAGAAATCCTCTTCAAGATCTCCGAGCTTTGAAAGACCGACTTCATCATCACTCTTCAAGATTATCTCTGCTCTTTCAAATGGCTACTTTAAAAGATCTCTATATAAAGCAGTTTGGAGCAAGGATTCAAAAACAGAAGACATAGAATTGGGTACAAACATTTTACTTATCCCTTCAAGCTACTCCTTCCTCGAAATGTTCCAGTTCTCATGATTGAAGACATAAGAGAATAGAGGATAGAATGATTGAAGAAATCAATCTACCACTCAAATGATATTTTTTTCTGTGATTTGTTTCAATCCAGGGCTGGACACACATCTGATTCCTTCAAACAACTCTTCCCTTGATGTGTTCCAGTCCTCAAACAATTACTATATGTTCTTTCACCTTTCATTCTTTTCTAGTTCTTGTTTAGAAAATCATTACTCAAACACTGGTTTTTGCTGTACACAGATCTGTTGGTGATCACTAAGAATTTCAATATATATTTAGTGCACTTCAAAATCCAAGTTTGACCAATTTGGAAGTGAATGTAGCAATTTTAACATTGTGAACCACTCCAAATAATGTGTTCTTATATCCGTTGTTTTCACTGTTTATACATTTAAGTAGCTCATATCTACTTAAGTGTCTAGCAGTTACAGTCATGAGTTCTTTACATATTTGATTTTATATATTGTACTTCAATTCAGTCCTTATACTTAAGTGATTAAAAGAAAACTAAATCAAACTCTTTTTAGTTTAGTAGCTACTATCTGCTGATTCTACAATCAGTTGCTGAAAACTTCTATTTTTCGCTGCATCTTTGAAATGTTTTCAAAACAACTCACAAAGTTTTTTAAAAAGACTATTCACCCCCCTAGCCTTATTTCGTTGCTGTTGGGCGAAAAACGCACGCAAGCAAAAATACCCGATCAAACAAGTAATAAAGTGATAAAGTAAAGTGTCGAACCCACGAGGAAGCAATTTGGTTGTTTTTTATGAATACCAAGCACGTTGCAATTTTGATTATATTTAGACGACCGATTTTGCGTGAATTAACTAATTAATTAAGCTAAAACAAGACATTAAATAAAGTAATATTAAAATGAGATTGATTTCAATGAGAGAGGATCTAAGGTTTTGACTTTCAATTGGCTCTTCGAGGATTCAAAAATCACCGATAAGGGGTTTCGCTTCGTATAACGGTGCTAATTAAAAGTATAAAATCACAGGCTTTTTCTACATAATGAAATTAACTAATTAATCTCTTCCAAACATAAAACCTCAATTGACTATCTCAAAGAGGATTAATAATATTGACTAACCCAACTCAAAGACAACTATGTTATATTTTCCAAAATTATCAAGTCACTTTCATGCACTAAACAATTTTGAAAATCATGTAATAGGTGATTAAATTATTACAAGCATTAAGAGCACAACATAATACCCAAAAAATTAGTGAATAGAAACTAATAACAATACCCAAATTAATATCACAACATCCAAGCCAATTTATATCAAAACCCTAGGCAAATAATTTAGTTCATCATGCTAAGGAAATAAATCATGTCTTCAACCAAAAGTATTATCATTAAATAAAAATATAAATTAAAGTGTATAATACTTTGCAATGGAGGAGATGATTGAAATTCCTTTGCTTCTTTGGCTTAGATCCAAAAATAGAGAAAAAAAATGGAAAGATAAAGAGAGTTTGGAAATGGGAAATGGCGGTTGAATGTTGCTTCTGCTCTCAGTTCCTCTATTTTTTTCTTCCTTGGCCGAATTGTGTTCTGCCCCCCAAATATCCATTCAAAATCTGCTAGGGCAGTGAGACCAAGAAAGGGGGGTATTTTAGGAAGAACAATTAAATTCTAGGGGCTATTTGGGGAAGGAAAAAAGAGTTGGGTCGCAACTGGAGTAGGGCCCAGGCAAGCAGCACGAGTTAGCCCAGGGTTGAAACGAGAGAGGGATGTGAGATGAAACGGGGCTAAAGACGCGGGTCAGACTGGAATTGGGTCAGGCAGATCCAGATTCGACAAAGAGGGACGCGCGTCAGACACTAAGGAGCGGGTGACGTGGCGGCTTGGGTGGGCGACAGTGCATTAATGAAGAGATTCATTAATAGCGCCGTCCTCCCCTATTCTTCTGGATTGAGCGCCGAAGGTCCTTCCCCTTCCAGACCTATCATTTAGGTTCTCCGTTAGCTTCGTTAGCTTCCGTTAACCATCCTTTGCCTTTGAATAACTAACGAACTTTGACAGATTCTGACTAAAATGATCCAAGCTCAACCTTAAACTCCAGAATTGTCTCGATTTGCATGTATTGAGCCTTGAAAATCTCAAATATCTCCGAGATACCTATATGAAGCACAAAATACATAAAAATAGGCTCTCAAATGCAATGAATTATTTACCAAAGCTCAAAATAATCAATAAAATTCTAGAAAATAAAGGAAAATTATAAGCTTATCAGTTGCCAACTGGACTTACAAGATCCATAATCATCCCCAAATTATGGATAGAGAGAGAGAGAGACATGTTGAGGTGGCCAAAGATGGGGGGAGGTGAAGAGGGAATAACAGAAGACGGTGGGATGAAGTGAAGCTATATAAGCTCATATATCGTTTTTAGCAAAGGTATGGGCATTGTTTGCTAGCTTTAACCAGGAATGATATAAGGAATTCCTCATCGGCTGTCTATTTTGGGATTTTACCGGCCAGCCGGGATCCGGTCACTATTCTGAGCCCAGTTGCCCGAGCCCTAATCGAGGAATGGTTTAACCTTTCGTCTTGGACTTTCTTCTTCAAAGCCTTCCCCTTCTCAATTCTTGTTCTCTGACTTTTTATCCTTTTGCACCCATTGTCGTGAAAGATGGGTCGATCTTTGCCAAAAGAAGACGCCTCCGCTCAGTAGGAGCAGATTGTAGAAGATCCAACTATGATCAAAGGTAGAAGAGGTTGACCTGGCTGAAGGGACGATCAGCACTGGCAGGATCTTTGAGTTCGGCGGCCATGGTTGAAGATGAAGTGTTGAGAGAGAGAGAGAGAGAGAGAGAGAATAAATTGATATGGTTTTGAAATTTCCAATATTAATGAAAAAGCCATCATCAATTCAAGCTAAGCCTCCGTCTTTTCCATCGGTGAATCAGCATAGCTTATCGACTTTCCCATACAAATGAAGGTAAAGGTACTTCAGACTTTGCCAACCAAAAGTTAGGGGTCCTTCGGACTTTTCGTTGATGAATTAGATGAAAATTTAAACGTTAATGGGGAATGTGGGGAATCTAACAACAAAATGCAACATGTATGACCAAACCAATTCATTTGAAAATGGTAGGACCAAACAATTTTTTTTGGACAAGTCGAGGGATCGAATAATTAATTAAACCTTAAATTTATTCAATACCTATAAAAATACCTACAAAATTACAGAGACAAAGTATCTATTACATACATTAATATAATCACGGATAGTTCAGAAAATCACAGAAGAATTATTTAACAAGGAAGCAATTAACATAAGGATGCAATCACAATTTCATAATAATATATGTAATATTAGTAGTAAACATTGATGTGAATGAAAATTTCTTTGGCTATGTTTACAATAATATATAAACTTAGTTTTAGTTCAACATTATAGATGCATATATGGATACCGAGAGAAAATATGTAAATTTGTCTATTACATATTTAATTTTATAAATTATAGAAGAATCATGAAGCATTGCTTAGTGTTTTGAATGAAAAAATGTTGGCAAAAAGACTTATGTAGGACGGTCTTACGGATCCTAAATCCGTAAGACGGAGCCCCATTTAGGAATTCACGTGTTAATAACTAAATATGTTAATAAAAGTCACACTAATAAGTTAGCTAAGATGGTCAGAGTTGATACCTAATGGTTAGGCACAGTTTGGCACAAGGATGTCTTCGGTTTGACTCCCCCAACCACATTATTAAATTTTAATGCTCATTAATGAGAAATTCCTCTATTTGATCTGATGTCCCTGCACTTTTAATGTTTGCCACCGAAATTGTTATGTTTCCCACGCCTTGCAATTTAATCATTTGTCAGCTCCATTAGCCATCCGTTAGCATCAATTGCCTTGGGATACTTGACGGACTCTAATGGACTTTGACGAAATGCTAAATGACACATTTAAAACCAAACGTGACACATTGAAAAGACAAAAGTGACACATTTTAAGGTTAAAAGTGACACTATAAAGGAAATTTATTGTAATTCTCATTAAAAATATAAAGTAACACTTTTAATACTAAAAAATAACACTCTTAATACTAAAAAGTGTCACTTAAAAACTAACGATGACTGTCAAAAGTGACACATTTAATACTAAAACGCGACACTTTCAATGCTAAAAAGTGACACTTTTAAGATTAATAACGACGATTTTTAGTTATAAGGCAAAATGACACTTGTATGGTCAAAAGTAACACATTTAATGCTAAAAACGATACTTTTAATGTTATAAAGTAGTATTTTAATGTCAAACGTAATAATTTTCATTTGTAAAAAAATGAGATACTTTTCAAAGTGAAAGTAACACATTTAAGACTAAAAGTGACACATTTAAGCCCATAAGGTAACACTTTTTTAGGGGAAAAAATATAATTTTCATTAAAAATGCAAAGTGACATTTCTAAGGCCAAAAGTGACACATTTTATACTACAAAGTGACACTGTTAATAGTAAAAAGTGACACTCTGCATATATAAACATGAGGGGTGACGTTGTAATTTTCAAAAACTAATGGGTTGCATTGAGATTTCTGAATTTTGTCATATTTAATCTGGATAGATCTGTCTTACGGATAAGGAACCGTAAGACCGTCTTACAGGAGACTACCTCAAAAATGTTTTAGGCATATATAAACGAATACCTGTCTAATTGAGAAAATTATTGAATAAAATACAATCAATTTAGCTGAAGTTGATCAATATTTCAAAACAGAATACAATGTTACTATAATACAATCCTTCATGATAGATGAGAAACAAACTTATTCTATGGATCAAAATATCTATTAATTCAGGCACACTCTTTTCAAATATTTTTACCTCAAACTTATTTGTCAACATAATAGACATTGTGTGTGTGTATATGAGAGAGAGAGAGAGAGAGAGAGAGAGAGAAACGAACATTATTGGGTGTCAGTTGTGTTTGGTTGATAAATTGTTATCGATGTATATAAATTTGTTTGATTGATAGAAATTTCCTACTGCTTGCCACGGATGCAGACTTTGAAATGATAAAGAAGAGTGAGTGATTAAGCACACAAAGTAACAAATTTGCGTGGTTCAGAATAATGTTAGAGATTTTATGTTTTTAATATAAGATATACTCTCTCTCTCACACACACATACAAATATATATATATATATATACACACACACCCACCCCTAGGTTAGGTTGTAAATATTTATATGAATAAAGATTACGTTTATATTATTAGCAGTTCAGGGATTGGGGCGGGTAATGAGGCGGTTATTTCTAATAACAAAACCTAACTATCCCTCAATTTTTCATTTCAGTTATTCCTCGTTACCCGCCTCATATCCATTCAAATTAGTTAATAACCGTCAACTTTGGTCCAGTTCAGTTCGGGTATCCATGGTTCGGTTCAGAATCGTCATTCCTATTACCAGGTCAAGACCCAAATCTAAATTAGCAAATCAAGGGAAAATACATATAGGAATACCTATTTACAGACTTAAAATAACAAGATTACAAGAATCTTTGAACAATTGAAAGAAATTTGATAAAAATATAAAAAAGAAAAAGAAGAAAACAAAAAAAAATCACCAGCTTGTAGGCCTAAGAATTGGCGTGGGCGTGGTGGAGGCCAGTTCCTGGAGGTGGAATTGGTGTGTCATATTGCGATGAAGCAACTTTCCATGGCAAGTGGAGGAGACGACTGGTCGTATTTGGCGTCACTGCAGTCTGCATCGCTCGTCAATGGTTAGATGATTGGAATTTGGATCGGAGGCGGAGAATTCAATGGTTGGAAGTTGGGTAAATGACCAAATGTGTGTATAAGTTGGGGGGCCATAATTTATTTAATTTGTAATAGATGACCTAATTATTGAAAAAATTAAACGTAGACTCTTTTGGTGAAATAAAGAAATATGAATTTATTTACTTTTTCAAAATTATATTAGGAATACGCTATAATTCATAGTGGTTACTGTTTTTCAATATTAGTATGTAGTAATTTGTAATAATTATAATTGTAGCCTTAAAATTTTAATAAAAAATGTCAAATTTAATTGGAAGAGTTAAAGTTAGAAAGTCAAACTACTCTAGTAGTACCATTTATTTACTCATTTATAACCATTACAAATTATAGAAAGAGAAAAACAAAATTAGACTTTAAAAACAAACAAAGAGTACTATGAGTGACAAAAGGACATAATGAAAATCTAATTAAATTTTGTATGAAAGCAACGTGTCAGAATTCTAATATAGTGGAAGTGGTTAGATTTCAAGAATCTCTCTTGAGTTGAAAATTTGGCATCAATGAATCTTCCATTGGCTGAAAACTGAAAAGTAGACTCCAAATAACATTTGACTGTAAAAGTAAAAAGGCTTTTCAATAAAAAAAAACCGGAAAATATTGAATGCCCAATTTGGATTTCATAAGATTTTTGTAATGAAGATGTGGCGTTTACTAACTCCAATGTTTTGTTACAGTTGCTAAAGTAAATTAAACGACTATGATTTCCTATTATGCCCTTCATAGATTGTATTTTTTGTTACCATTGCCATTCTCAATAATTGCACAATTGTACAATTGCATTTACTTAGGTTCGTTTGTTTTACAATTTTCGAAAATTGAAATATTTTATTTTTAGGTGTTTGGTATTTTTTTTGAAAATATGTCAGACGGATATTTGGTAAATACACGGAAAATGTTACGGAAAACAATATATGAATAAATTCAAAAAGTATGTTTTAATATTAATTCACATATTGAATATAAGATAATATTGAACTTTAAGTAATTTTTATTTAGTAGCCATCAATT
Source organism: Codonopsis lanceolata (assembly GCA_013146195.2). NCBI lineage: Eukaryota > Viridiplantae > Streptophyta > Magnoliopsida > Asterales > Campanulaceae > Codonopsis > Codonopsis lanceolata. Next base: position 286,412 of record JABEVN020000011.1, on the reverse strand, counting down.
TATCATTAGTGTCAAATCAATGTCTATCTTTTTTCAATTTCACAATTACAAATAAAAATTTTGATAATTGATATGAAATAAACGTTTTAAAATAAAAAATTGACAATGTTTAGGATGCCCTTAAATAATATAGTTGACACTAATTTTAGGACGTAGTGAGTATTTATTAAAATTATAATTTATAAATAGTGTGCAAAAACTTCCTTTATATTTCTAAACAATTTATTTGTTGAGTGAAATATTATGCGAGTAAGTAAATATGCGCAATTGTAAAAGGGGCCGGATGGTGGCCGGACATTTGGAAAATAGCTTACGAAAAATGAATCCGTAAGTCATTTTCAGGAAAAGAAGCCTTCATTTTCTGTTGATTCGAAAAACTTTTTACGTTGACTCGAAAAGCCTTTTAATTATACATTGAATGTATTTTCCTAAGGTTATCAAACAACGAAAAATAAGGAAAACATTTTTCAGAAGACACTTTCCATGAAACAAACGGAGCCTTAGTTTTTGTATTTTTCAAGTTGTTCCCTTCTTCATGGTCATTTAGTTGTTTTTAGCAATACATTTGCTCAAAAACTTATATTTACTTGATTTTAGCTAAGATGAAAAAGACTAATTATTATATCAGGACGCCTCAATTATGCAAGTTGTTTCTGAGTTTTAGTGTAGATTCATTGTGCAACTTTAAGATACCACAAGTATTAGCATTGTAGCGTTCAGCCATTCACAACTAAGTGCAATATAAAGGAAGTTGAATGCATAAAAAACTAAAATAAAAATCACAATAAAGGTTCAAGTATTTTGATTTTAGAGAAACCGTTTCTTTGAGGTTACACTATGAAAACTAGCAACAAGAAAATTTAAGGATATTTATTTATAATGATTCAAAGCTAGAAGAATATTTGGTAAATTTGGAGACACGTATATAGATAGATAGACGAACAACTAAATAGAGATCTAGAGAGAGAGCGAGATGAACCTCAATTAGCTGGTGGTGATACGATCGATTGTGAAAATAAGACGTCAATCAATTTAATTGCTCAGAAAGATAGTGTCGGTTGATGAGAGATACATGTCACGAATAGTAGTGGCAAAGGGTTAGGTTATGAGAATCAATGATATATATATATATATATATATATATATATATATATATATATATATATATATTTGTGTGTGTATGAGAGACATAAAGAGAGACTAATTGCTAAATAAAAAAATGTATATCGGTAAAGACATAACAATAATGTACGATTTAGGAAATGTGTATATATTACTAATAGCGAACTCGAACCATTCCCATTTTTTTAATTTGGGTATACCCCGTTATCCACCATATATCCATTCAGATCAATTTATAACTTTCAAATTAGTTCGATTCAATTAGAGTATTGCATGCATCCCTGCTATGGCTGTTGGCCATGTGGAGAAGTGATAAAAAAATATATGCATGTGAAAATTTTAATTGGTTATAGAGTACTTGAAAACTTAAATATAGATAATTACCCTTTCATTTTCGTCGGTGTTAATTTTAGGCTGTTCTCATAAAATAATGTTTTCCAAAATTGGGTAAATTTTTAATTAATACTAAATACAGGGAATCATCATAACCATGTATAGGGATCCAATTGTATTCAAGAGGCAAAAAAGTAACTAAGTAAGACTTGTGAAAATTAGGGGTGCCTCAACATATACACACCCTACTACAACAAACAAAAACTTATGTACAATTTCTCGAATGGACAAATAATTTCATTATCCTCTTTTATATTCGTATAATAAAGATTAATAAAACAATTGTTATCACTTATTACCATTTTTTTAAATTTATGTGTCTAAGTTGGTAACTAATAAATTTCCAAAACAATCTTACTTGATGTCTTAACTTGAATCAAAGGACATCACGCTCGCAGAGAAAAATGACATCGTGTTCTATTTTGAGGCATCATCAACTCATTGAACATAAAAGTTGAAGGTCGTTTAAACAGTTGACATAAACAACCAATACAATTTTAAGGATAACATGTGGGGGCTAAATTATCCTATTAATGATCAACATCTCATCAATGTCCTTCTACAATACATTATATATATATAAACACACAAGCATGCGAGCATATAAACACACACCACACGAAACAATGAGAGATTCTCCTTATCAACATTGCTTTAGGTCACCCATTCAAAGATTGATAATGACCCCAAAAGTATCTATCTAAGTATACGTACTATAAATAAAATGTATGAACTAAAAAAATAAAATAAGAATTTCGAAAGTCGAAACGTGTAGAACGTGGTTCACATTCATATTATACTGTAAATATAATAACAAACACGCATAATGTGCTTCATATCGATCATTTTTAATAAAAAGATATTTCTACTACCTTATTATACACACACAACATTTTGTTTTGATAACATTCTTAATGTGAAGTTTCGATCAAACAAGCTGCACAAATATTTACTTTCACCTCGAGAAATACACCATTATGGTACTACATCCATTATTTTTCCACATAAAAGTGGATGGTGGATAAACATTACATAATTATTAACGAACAAATTACAAAATTATCTAGACAACATGAACCGAATAGAAAGATTAATTCAAACACGTGCAACCTCACATAGCTTTGTTTACCTATGTTTGTGTTTTTTTTTTATCTTTTATAAATATAAAGAATATGTTAAAATGTATTCAAAGTGAAGTTACAAAACACATTTTTGTCTAATATCTTACATTTCATATTGAAATAGTAATGAATATTTCTTTAACAAATTAAAACTATGTTTATGTAAGACATATAGTCTATAAAACACTATTTCTGATTTTTTTTTGAGCTACTCTATCCGTTTCAGACAAATAATCCACTATATTATTTTGATATGTTTCATTGTAAGAATTCACTTAAAAAAATTATGCTTACAATTTTTATAATATTTTATTTTTACTTTTCACTTGTATTGTAAGTTTATTGCTTATATTTAAGTGTTTTTGTAATTTTAATTAATTTCAATGTTATTAATATATCTCTTGATAATTAGATTTCTTAAATAAGGACTTATGCAAGTTAAACTTGAAACAATACAGGCTAAAAAAAGAATAAAAATTGCTATGCGATAGCCACAACAAATAGTCAAATTGTATAACCTAGACATATAGAAATGGGTGCATAAAACAAGCATAGTCGTGGTAATGGCAAGAATAACAATTAGAAAATGCTAACGATGGTACTTTTGTCATTTTCTTAGGTTTTACCAGATGTTGACTTAGTGAGAAAAATAGAGTAAAACGTTTTGACTTGTTTTTCCCAAAAGTAAAAAGCACTCACCTCCATTTTACTATCTCTAACTCTAAGTTTCAAAAAAGTTGATTTTTTCTCGTCACCCGCTCTTTGTCTCTATCCCTATCACTATCTATCTCTCTACCTATAAATACAACTCTACTGACATGAATACATATAAACACGCAGTCGCACACAATCACTGTGTCTATCTCTTTGTCAGAGAATTTGTCTATTTGTCTCTCTCTCTCTCTCTCTGTCTAGAATTGATGGACGATCTCCTTGCCATTGCCAGCACGCAAACGAAACCAATGGTGCAGGTTAGACAACTGCCCTGCGGCTCCGACGGCATTTGCATGCTGTGCAAAATCACGCCTTCCGATGAAGACAAGCTAACCTGCGTCACGTGCGTCACGCCATGGCACGTGTCCTGCCTTGCCTCCACCCCGGAAACGCTTGCCTCCGCTCTCCAGTGGGAGTGTCCTGATTGCACTAACGTAGGTGGAGCTCAGTCGGATCCCGCCGGAGAGAATGGCAGCGGCTCCGGAGAGCTTGTGTCTGCGATTCGGGCGATCGAGGCTGATGCGTCTCTGACGGAGCAGCAGAAGGCGGAGAGGAGGCAGGAGCTGTTGAGCGGACACGTGTCGGATGGAAAGGGGAAGGAGAAGGTGGAGGACAGTGGGAACGATGTCTTGGATCTTATTGGTGAGAATTTCAAGTGCTCGTTTTGCATACACCTGCTGGAGCGGCCTGTTACGGTATAATCACTTTTCGCCCATGGCATTATAGCAAATTAATTAGCAATCTTCCGTATAGAAAATGTGCATAAAATTTATTTGATGAATTTTGTGGATTTGCATTGGCTTTGGTTTTTATAAGACTACGTTTAAACTGTTGGATTCTTCTAGATTAATAGTTATTGATATCACTTGTAATTACATCTTCTATGTGAGATTTGGCAAAAAAATAATTGTATTTCATGCAACTATATATTTCTACTTTTGTTACGATTATGCTTTTAGGCTTCGTCCTGTCCTTGTTGAAATACCTTGTTCACTTCCTATTTGCACACGTTTTTTTTATTTTGCATATAGAGAATTCTGCAGGTTTTGAATTTTATTGTGTGATGTAATAAAATCTGCTTAGCCAATGATATGGTATGTGCTTGTTGGCTGTTGTAATTCTACAGATGTTTAGTGTTAATCGCTAGGATAACTAATATACTTTTCTGCTTCCGTCAGTTGGTTAGATCAAGGCATTTTTCTTGTTTGATTCACTCTTTGTTGGCTATCTTCTATTTTGATTGTGCTCTACAGTATTATCTGCCTGTGTTAATGTGTGTAATTGTAAAGGGCATTTTTTATTTTATTTTTTATTTCACGTTCATTAGTCTTGTGGCGTTAGTGCTGAATATTTGAAGTGGTCAACTCTGATGCACACTTGATCCGTGCAACCCACGGCAGAGGTTATATCTATTTTGATGACGCAAATTAGTTGATTTCAGCATTCCTTAGTGAAGCTATTTGACTTGTGTTATTGATCTGTGAATTTAAATGAAACACCGATCTTTAACAATAACACATACCAAAAAAATATCATGGAATCATTAATTCAAGGAATTCACAATGATTATCACAATTAGTTTTCCCTAGTTATGGCTTCTTCTTCTTTTCTTTTTTGTGGGGATGGTAGAACTTACACAGCCTAGTGTTTCTGTTCATGAAAGTGTGTTGCAACCTCTGCGCTCTTGATATGGATTAACAATTAATATTCTGCCCCTATTAGTAGTGATTGAAATGGTGGAGGTTGAATATTTATGACTAGAGTTTATGGTATCATGTTTGAATTTCTCTTTGCAATGTCATGCAGTTCCATGCCTTGGTCGTTACCACTTTTGCTTTGGTTGTGTGCATTCATTCGCGTTTATTTCACCTTGAGTAAGGTGGTAGGTTGAAAAATATGTTTGATGTCTTTAATGATGGATATATTGTTTCTTGTGTCAGACGCCATGTGGCCACAATGTTTGCTTGAAGTGCTTTGAAAAGTGGATTGCGCAAGGGAAACAAACTTGCGCAAAATGTCGGCAACCGATCCCCACAAAGATGGCAAGTTTGCCACGTATTAACTCCGCACTTGTTGCTGCCATACGGATGGCCAAAATGTCGAAGTCTATTTCTTCTGGAGGCCCTCAGAAAGCTTGCCATTATGCACGCAACCAAGACCGACCGGAGGTGGCATATACTACAGAGCGTGCTAAGAGGAATGGGATGGCTAATGCTGCAAGTGGAAGGATATTTGTGACAATCGCTGAACATCATTTTGGTCCTATCCTAGCCGAAAATGATCCCGTGAGGAAACAGGGAGTTTTAGTTGGCGAGTGTTGGAGTAATCGTTTGGAGGCACGGCAGTGGGGTGTTCACTTTCCACATATCTCTGGTATAGCTGGACAAGCTGGCAGGGGTGCTCAATCAGTGGTGCTTTCAGGAGGTTATGAGGATGATGAGGATCACGGGGAATGGTTCCTCTACACGGAAGGTTCGTACATATTCTAATACCACACGGCGAGCACTGTCACCAGCTTTCTCACTCTATAATCTAGGACTGCCTTTATTAATTGCATTAATTTCACTTAGAAAAACATATCCGGGTTACCAAAATAGCCTTGTTTCTTGAAAAACTTTGGGTAAATGGTAGTCATATAGAATATCAAAGTCTATCTAGAGTACTTTTGTTACTCCCTTAGTTCTGGACATCTATTAGAGTTCAAAAGTCCCTAGAGAATTAGCAAGGTGATCATTTTATTATATGTATGTATGTAAGTATATATTGTAGAACTAAAATCTATTTTCTAGTTTTAAATAAGCAATATAAATGTGAAGGGATGGGTAAGGGAATCAGGCTTATGGAGCATATGTTGTTGACTTTTGGCCCTCCAAGTTTATCAGTATTATATGACGAGCATTTTGAGTCTGTTGTTGGCTTGTTGCTGAACATTTTGTTCTGATTTTCACGATTCTGGGGAGCATTTGATAGGAACTTAATGTGTGTCTTCCCTCATTTGCTTGGGAATAGAGTGGGTTTCATTGCTTGTCTTTGGAGCACTTGGTAGGAACATAATGCCTGTCTTCTAATTTTTGCTAGAGTGGTTAGTTACCTCTTTTTGATTCTTTTCTCATTAACCCTTCTAGCTTTTTTCTTTACTTAAAGGTTTATTTCTTATCAGTCATATTCGAGCTGAATCTGGGTAAAGGGAAATGTAGCCAGCTCATGGTTGTTGGGAGAAGCCAATTCAATTGAGTTATATTAAAATGAATTTGTTTAATCCTAGTAAATGTTTCACTTGAATGTAGTTCAGAAGCCCTACAAAGGGCTAATTTCTGATTTTCATTTCTCCAAAGCAAACCATGTGGTACCATTGCCCTTTAACCTAGAAATGTGAGCTACCATGGATCGTTTCTGTTCTCTATATATTTTCTGTTTTCCTCTTTAAAGCTTTTTTCATGATCTGGAAAGTTTGGTCTTTTATTTTGATGATACTATATATTTTAATCAATCAATATGGCAGTGGTGGGAGGGATCTCACTGGAAACAAGCGGACCAATAAGGCACACTCCTTTGATCAGAAGTTCGTGAAATATAATGAATCTCTTCGACTCAGCTGCAAAAACGGCTATCCAGTTCGTGTAGTAAGGTACTTTATTACCTTATTGTCCGTTCTTTTACTGAGGGACAATCATTGTTTATTCTACAATTAATATGTATCTATTGAAATTGAGTATTGTTTTGGCTGTATCAGTGCAAATAACTAAACATTTGTATTCAGTAAAAAAGAAAAAGAAAAAAAAATCAACATCAGCTTTCTTAAAGTTGTAAACATGGTGTTAAGATGTCAATGTACATATTGTATTTACCTTAGAGGTCATGAAATTGTCCAACACTATTCACATGACTTGACTTCAACTTGGTTGTACGCTTTCTTATGCAAGTGCTATTGACCCTCTTGGACCATCGAGTTTTTGTTTAAATTCTACTTTATCTGTCAAAAGAATAAACTTTCTTTCGTTTTTTTTAATTGAAGCACTCGTAGGAGATTATTTTTTTGCTATGGGATTCTGTATTTTCATCGGATATATCTCGATGAATTCTTGCTTGGCTATAAAAATATTATATTCCGTATCGGGTATGAATTGAGTTGAATCTTTATTTGGTTATGAAAACTTGAGGTTGTCTGCATGCGTGTGGTCCTCTTTCACGATTATATGTCTTTACTTATTTGATATGGAATTAGAATTCATTTCCACTTATGTAGCTCTTTGGATTAGTTACGATAAAGGAAACAAGCAAAGTCACATTCAAACCATATTACATCTTGTTAGTGTAAGTAGCTGAGATTTGTTCTGATACATTACAAGGAAACAAATTAAGTATGCCAATACAAACTCATCCAATTAGTATATTTGGAGACTCTGACCAATCTGTTGGCTGCTGAGAGTATGTTTGGTTAAGGTGTAAGCAATGAATGCTTGTAGTTTGGGGTAATTTGATTCATTTTCTCATGGGGAGCTTCATTAATATACTTAATGGATCCATCTATCTCTATCATTAATCGGTGCTTGCTGTTGATGAACAGATCCTGTAAAGAGAAGTGTTCTTCTTATGCACCAGAGGAAGGTTTGCGATATGATGGAATTTACAGGGTCGAAATGTGTTGGAGAAAAGTTGGGAAACAGGTAAATATTTGTAATGAAAATATAAATATGTGAGTGCCTATTAGTAGGTGTTTCTTTTTCTCTCTCATTTTTTTCTAGAATTGCCTCAAAAAGCTTCTTGATTTGGTTTTGATTTGATGTATTAGGGATTCAAGGTATGTAGATACTTGTTTGTAAGATGTGACAATGAACCTGCACCGTGGACAAGGTTTGTCCTTGCTAATCCTTTATGTGTTTGTTTCTCAACTGAACTATTTCTTCAATAATTCTCTCCAATTACGAATGCAGCGATGAGAATGGTGATCGACCTAGACCCTTACCGAAGGTTCCTGAGCTTAAACAGGCAATAGACATTTCAGAGAGGATGGAGAGTCCAGCATGGGATTATGATGTGAGTTGATGCCCTCTATCTTTTGTCTTTTCCTTGAATTGTTTCATTCCTCTGAGAATTATATATGCCGATAAATGAAATTGGCAGATCATGTGTTTTGCAAGATTATGCACATGTACGCTAAAGTGAGCACATCCAAGTGTTGGTAGTATTGGCACAGGGTGTTGAGAGGGGTAGATTAGATTCCTTCTGCACAATTTTTTATAAGGTTGTTGTTCTTAGAATTACAATGCAGAGCTATGCTTAATTCGAAAACGTTTATTGCTGGAGCCAGCTGGCACCCCCACCCCATGTATCTATTTGATAGCTCAAGTAGTTCACTAAAGAGTCAAGAGCATCGCAGCCTTCTTCTTAACCTTTTTCTTTTTGGGTGGGAACCAACATAGTTGCTAAAGGGATCAAACAGGCGCCTGTATATAAATTACCATGTTTGACAAACTGACATACCTATGGGTGCTGAATTACCAATAAGCTCCTTTTCGTCCCCTTGTTTTCAGGATGCATAGTCGCTAATTCCAAATTCAGTAATTTCCTACTTTGTTATATTATTCAATCATCCACTATCTTTGATTGTCAGGAGGAACAAGCATTCTGGAAGTGGACAAGACCACCTCCCCCCTGTAATAAGAAACGGATATCAACAAGATTCCCAACGGACGGAGAGATGGAAAGGAGACCAATTGGGAAACCAAAAAATACTTCCTTGAAAGAAAAACTCTTGAACGGTTGGTCCATCTTTTCACTCCTTTCCTCGTCTTAATTTTATTGTAGATAACCTCTTCTACCAACTTTAAGTACTAGTGCCCGGAATGCCAGTGCATATGCTAATTGACCCAAATAGAGGAACTTATTTTGGTTCATTGTCTAAATTCTGGTATATGTTGTTGAAAAGCTTCTTCAAATCTGGAAGACCGCTTAGTTTTGCTGATTGCTCTGGTATTTACACAGAACAAGGACTCTAATTCCCACCAGTGTACCTACCTTTTTTTTTAATAGATCCTGACTAAGTAACTTTAACATTTCTCATTCACATGTCTCCTTTGCAGAGTTCAGCTGCCTTCTTTGTAAAAAGGTAATGAGCCTTCCACTCACAACACCTTGTGCTCATAACTTTTGCAAGCCTTGTCTAGAAGGAAACTTTGCTGGTCAGAGTTTCACGACAGAGAGGATCCATGGTGGAAGGACACTTCGCTCGCGAAAGAATGTCATGAAATGCCCTAAATGCTCACATGACATCACTGAATTCCTTCAGGACCCACAGGTTTGTGTCACATAATCAATTTAATATTTACCACTTATCCAAGATATCAGACAATTAGTAGCTTAGGGTGGTCGTCATGATTCTGATACCAGGTGGGCTTGATATATAACAACATTCCCAAGTATAACAATATTTATGAGTATAATAGTCTAGTTCTAGAATTGAAAGGCGTAACAGTGCATGGTCATTACTTAAAACGTCATGTACCATTTTTTCAACATCATAAAAATCATTTTTTTAAAGAATGAATATTCAAATAATTTTAGAAGAAAATAAACTAAATCAAAAAGTAAAAACAAATACATACAATTTATATTAAACACAAAAAAACTACATTTTGAAATATTATAAAGATAACGACTAAACAGTTAAATTAAATGTCTATATTTTGAGACTAAAATGTGTACAAAATATAAAGATATAAAAATAGTTATTACAAACTTAACATGCAAATATATTACATTTTTATCATACAATCAAACTATCAAAGCCTTGAAATTTAAAAAGTTAAATACAAGAGTTAAAAAATAGGTTGATTAGTGGGTGAATGAGAGTTGTTTGTTGTTTCTTTTGGTTGGAAATGAAAGTGAGCTGAGTGGAATTATTTCCCTCCACTGAGGCTACCTGTTTGGGTAAGGTTGCGACTTTGGATAATACTCCCTCCATTCCACTCAAATAGTTAATGTTTGAAAAATCTAATTATTAATAAATATATAACTAACATTAAAGTTGATTATAATTACAAAAATACTTGAGTATAAATAATTCGTTAATACAAATGTGAAATGTGGAAGGTATATTAAAGTTGAAATATTATGAAGATGATAAACATAATTATTTGAAAGTGGACTCTTCAAGCGAAACATTCCAAAATAGTATGGTGGACTCTTTACCCAGAGGGGTTTTTTTTTTTTGGGGGGGGGGGCCGAACTTTGAAGTGGCTGCCCTACTCAAAGCCCCTTGTATCCACCCATGGTGGTGGTGTATCCTACTGTTGAAGCCAAGGGTTCATAGAACGGACAAAACGGAAAACATGCTATTATTATTATAATTACTATTTCCAATTTTTATCTTAGCTCTTCGGCCACACTACTGTACATAATTAACTTTTTCCCTCAAATGCAGGTTAACAGAGAAGTGATGGAAGTCATTGAGAAACTCCAAAGTGTAGGCAAAGAGGAGAATATGATGGAGTTGTCAGCTCAAGACAAAGTGTGTGACACTGAAAAGTTGCCAAATCCTGAGGCTGGGAGCAAGATTGAAGAGACAAATGAGCAGAAAGATGCAGATGCAATCCCTTGTATGGAACAGAAGCCCAAGAGAACCTACAAGCGGAAAGAAGCTGAAGCTTCTGATGGCTTGCTAAATGCTGATGAGAACAAGAAGGAAAAGAAGGCTCGTCAAGGGAGGCCCAAGGGAGGAAAGGCCGGCAAGCAGGAGGAGGAGGTGGCTCAAGAAAAGGAAGCCAATGATTCACCGTCAAGCCCTCTTCCAACTTCACAGCAAGTTGTCCTTCAAATTGAAGCAGCCGACTCCATCTTCGATCAGTAAACTGAGGATGGCTTGCAGCGAGTTGTTCATTAGATTGAACAATCTTAATAAGTTCAAATTTCACCAATTTGGTATTAGGATCCTTAATTTACCGAACCTCAGAACAGAATTTTCTTTCGTGTTTACTTAATTATAGTTGTTTTTTTCTGTCAGCTCCAACCAAACTGCTCTTTGCATTTAAGGTGTGTAGGTTTGGGAAGTGATGAGATTGTAGTATGAAACCTTGAGTTTAAATGTTCACATCTTCATTCAATTTTCAGGTGGTGCAGTCTCTATTTTCATCATTCATTTTTGTGACCTTCACGTACAAGCTCCACTTTCTAATGCGGGCTCTTTTTGGTGCAAGGAGTGGAGCAAGAAAATGAGAATTTCAGTTATGTTTTAGAAGAAATCTTTTTCTTCATCCAAATGCTTTGAATGTAATATTGTGTATAAAAAATGTTGGAAAATACACTTGGTCAAAGCTTTTGTCTTCCAAAATATATTATCAATTTTACAACAAATGGATATTACAAAAATGAAATAATTATATATGAGTAGAGATTAAGAAATGCTTCTGGCCTTTTTGACGACACCCAAAATAGAATAAATCGAATCCATCTATAATTGCCTCAACTCTTATCTTATACACAAAATTATATTTTTGATGAAATTGTTTTGACAACCAGGAGATGGACAACTTTCATACTTTGTGACAAGTGTATTTTAATAAAATAAGGGTGCCGCTCTTCAGTCCTCCGATTTCTTCAAGTTGACCTCCCAAAAATCAAGGTTTTAAAAATCGTTAGGCGGCACACAAGCGCCTAATGCCTAAGGGACTAGTCGGGGGATAATCGAGGCCTAGCCGGGGCTTAGAATTAAGACATAATTACCATTTTATTTGATAATTTATATCAAAGATCAAACACATTTATTACAAATTTAATTTTTTTTTTATGTTTGTCATTTTATCAAACACTTGTCTATATTTATAAAATGAACAAAAATATACAAACCTACCACTAATCCCAATTCCCAACAACTCCACAGTCTAATATATATATATTACTCCACCTACCTACTGCCCCTATAACCCACAGTCTAACATATCCTTCTTAGTCCCTCATTCTAAATTCTGAGTTCCGAGACAGTCCTCTTCTTCTTCATCTTTTTTTCATCTTCTTTCTTCTCTATATCTGGCAAACCGGCAACCCTTTTTTCTTCTTTTCATTTTTTTTCTTCTTTCTCTTTCCGACAGACTGACTCTCCTCATTTTTTCATCCTTCAATCTCTTTCTTCCTAAATATAACCCTTTAATCTATCCCCTCTCTCAGCCTACCGAATATCCACAAAATCAAACATCTTTTCTTTCTACCTCTCTCGCTTCCTCACCATTACCACTCCCCCTTCATTCTCTAGTTCGCCCCCTTCCTTCTTCGGTCACCGCACGCCACAAAATCAAAGCTACAAAAATAAATTAAGGTCAGCAGGGTTTGGCGTAAACGTCGATTTGGCCGATTAGACGGTGACTAAGAAATTCGCGGCGATGAAGAGGCGCCTAGCGCCTAGACGTGGCTAGGCGGGGAGTTTTAGAACACCGCCAAAAATTCCCAAAAGTCATTCTTCCTATTTTACCCTCCTTATAAGTTGATCCCCCGTTTATCGCCCCCTACCCTCAATTATTCGGCTAGAGCATGTCGAACAAAATCGTGTTGTTCGGCTAGAGCATGCCGAACAACTCTAAATTTAATTTTTAAAAAATATTTTCAAAATGTTTGGATCTCTTTGAGCGAATACCACTGTGTTATTTGGCTAAAGCATGTCGAACAACATTAAATTAATTTTGTAAAAAAATATTTCTAAGATATTCGAACCAACTTGGCCGAACAACACGGTATTGTTCATCATGTTCTATCCGAACAACATAATGTTGTTTGGCCAATGTGGTTCGAACATTTTAGAAATTTTTAGGGCTAATTGAAAGCGCAAAATAAGAACTTTACACTTTCGAGAATTTTTGGGGGTCAAAATTAGGGATGGCAATGCCTAGCACGACACGATAGCACGAACCAGCACGATACGATTACAGAGATAAATGGCACGATAAACCCAACACGACACGACATAACACGAAACATGACACGAAAGACACGAAAATGTTAATATATTCAAATTAATATTTATTATTATATTTATAATCAAATAAGATAGATAATATAAAAACATGATAATGAGACACAAACACGACACGATAACACGAATTGCCGCCCCTGTCAAAATTGATGAACGGGGCTCCGGAATAGCGCGACCCATAAAATAATTGTGAAAAATACACAAACTCAGTGCAAACCTTTCAATCGTGTTGGCAATGCAGCAGCGAAGAACAATATTTTCTATCAAATCTCAGTTCAATTCAAGTTTTCATTTTTCCCTCTTCAGAGTCCTAACAGTAGAGGTAGATTTCGACGCCGATTCTTTGTATTTCGACACCTATGAAAGTGTTGATTCGGAGCGAAGAAGGAGAAGCACAGCCATGTCAAATGCTCCAAGAACTGGTTGGTTGACGTTGCTCACCGAGTCTACCGAGCTAGAGAATCGCTCCTGTTCGGTTTATCAAAACTTGTTCGTACCATTCCGGTTCCACGCTGCAGGTGCAGGTAATATCCCCTTGTTTTCCCACGCTATCAGTGCATCAATCGCAATTCCATTCCATGCTCGGTCAGATGACGGGGTATGTGCTTGTTATCTGTGGAGTAGTAATTTCATATGTAATTTTCTTTTTCTTTTTCTATTTTTTGGGGTGGGGGGAATAACTATGACTTTGTGATTTTGCGTTAGTGATTCGAGAAGCTAACAAAATATATTCATGTTGATTATATGGAGCTTATAGAAACACATGGTTTTAATCAAAGAAATAACTGACATTTGATGTAGACTATATATTGAGATTAATGTGCTAATCAATTCAGCCATGCTTTTCATATTCCAAAGTCTTTTAGTTTTCCTATGAGTCTTTTTGTTTTCCCTTATTTATGTTCTAGTTAATGATTGAGTCTAGAATGTTCATCACTCTAGTATAAATATGGCCTTGATGTAATAGCCAAGATGTGTGAAATATATTTCTAAGTCTTCTCTTATACATCTCCTACTCTATTCCTCTCCATATAATTTAGAAGTTATAATCCTCATATTACTACCTTCCGATCCTAACAAGTGGTATCAGAGCTTCTGTTCTGTAGAAGGTAGTTTTATCCCAAAAATTATCCAAAAGTGTGTGAGTCTAGAATGGCTAACTCGAGTGAAACTATCCCTATATTTTCCGGTGAGAATTATGACCACTGGGTCGTGAAGATGAAAACAATCTTCATTTCCAAAGATTTGTGGGAGTATATTGAGAGGGGTTTGAAGAACCCGAAGATGTAGCGAGTTGGAGGATGCGGGGAAAGAAGAAATTGAAGGAGGATCGAAAGAAGGATGCAAAGGCTCTTTCGTTTCTACAGCAAGGTGTGTCGGAGGAGTTGTTTTCTAGAATTATGAGAGCAACAAAGGCGAAAGAAGCTTGGGAGATTCTTCAAAAGGAGTTCCAAGGCGATTTGAAGGTAAAGAATGTCAATATTCAAAGTTTTAGGAGAGAGTTGGAGAATTTGAAAATGAAAAATTAGAAAGTGTTAAAGATTATTATACAAGGATGATGAATATCATTAATCAAATGAGAGGGCTTGGTGAAGTTGTCCCAGATAGTAGAATTGTTGAAAAGATTCTTGTTAGTTTGCCTCCTAAATTTGATGGAATGGTGTCCATTATTGAAGAAACAAAAGATTTTTCTTCGTTGACGGTTCAAGATTTGATGGGTTCGTTGAAGGCTCATGAGAAGAGATTAGAAAGACACTCTGAAAAATCTGAGAGTGCTTTCAATCTAAGTTGAATTTTGGCTCGAAAGATGTTGAGAAAAGTGGTGAAAGTAGTGATCAAAGAATGGTGGAGTCATTTAGAGGAGGTAGATATGGTAGCGGCCAAGGTAGAGGTCGAGGTAGAGGCTCAAGAGGTGGAGGAAGACAGAATTTTGTTCGTGGAGGAAATTCCAAGATTTCCCAAAGTTGTAACACTTGTGGGAAAAGCAGCCATGATTCCGAAGATTGTTGGTTCAAGGGTAAACCGAAGTGTTTTCGGTGTGAAAAATTTGGCCACAAAGAGAAGGATTGTAAGGTGAACATACCGCAACAAAAAGCTAATTTCTTGGAGGAGAAAGAAGGTGAAGGTAACATGTTCTATGCTTGTCAAAGTGCAACCGAGTACAAGAAAGATGTGTGGTACGTGGACAGCGGTTGTAGCAATCACATGACGGGAGACAAATCAATTTTTGTGGCTATGAATACTTCCATAGACTCACAAGTAAAGATGGGCAATGGAGCATTGGCAAAGGCGCAAGGAAAGGGTCGTGTGCAAACGAAGAAAGGGGTTAATTCATGATGTTTTACTTGTTCCGGAGTTGGATCAAAATTTATTGAGTGTTGGGCAACTTGTGGAGCATGGATACATGGTGAATTTCAAAGATAATTGTTGCATGATTTATGATAAAAATGGTGCACAAGAATTGGTTGCTTCTATCAAGATGGAGAGACCGGAGTTTCCCACTTGTCTTCAAGTATGTTCAGAATGTAGCTTTAAAAGCTCACATTCTTGAAGATTCGTGGTTGTGGCATAAAAGGCTTGGGCACTTGAATTTTCATAGCCTCAAGCTACTTCAACAAAAGAACATGGTTCAAGGCCTTCCAAAAATTGAGGAGATCCATGAAGTTTGTGAAGGATGTGCTCTTGGGAAGCATCATCGACAATCTTTTCCAAAAAGTGCATGGCGTGCCAAGGAAAAATTGAGCTGATTCATACTGACGTGTGTGGTCCTATGGAGAATCCAACTCATGGCGGTAATAGATACTTCATTCTTTTTATTGATGACTATACTCGCATGACTTGGGTTTATTTCATGAGACAAAAATCGAGGTGTTTTATATTTTTAAGAAGTTTAAAGCTCTAGTTCGAAAAACAAAGTGGTCATGTTATTAAATTCCTAGAAGTGATAGAGGAAAAGAATATAATAACAATGAATTTGACAAGTTTTGTGAAGATGAAGGCATTGATAGGCAGCATCACTGTTCGTTATACTCCTCAACAAAACGGAGTAAGCGAAAGGAAGAATCAAACGGTGGAAGAAATGGGCAAGTCTATGCTTCATGCAAAGGGTTTGCCAAAGAGTTTTTGGGGTGAAGCCGTGAATACAGCTGTGTATTTGATTAATAGAAGTCCAACAAAAGCTTTGTACAACAAAACTCCATTTGAAGCTTGGAGTGGGAGAAAGCCATCCTTGAGGCACTTGAAGGTGTTCGGGAGTATTTGTTATTCTCAAGTTCCAAAACAAAAGAGAAGGAAGCTTGATGAAGCTAGTGAAGTATGTATCTTTATTGGGTATAGTACCATGTCAAAAGGGTACCGAGTTTGGAGCTTGAAAGACAACAAAGTTCTTATTAGCCGAGATGTGTTGGTTGATGAGAATGCTTCTTGGGATTGGAAGAACAAAAAAGTCGAGAAGAGTATAGCTCTTATAGATGATGATGATGAAGATCTTGAAGAAGAAAATGGTGAGGTTGAAGTTCATTCAAGTCCACCTAACAACACATGTATCTTCTAGCTCTTCGGCAAGTTCAAGTTCAAGTCCAACATCAAGTTCATCTTCTCCCAAAACCCCAATAAGATTGATGGATTTGAGTGATATTTATGAAAGATGCAATTTTTGTGTCTTGGAGCCTGAAAATTTTGAAGAAGCTGACAAGGAGGAAGATTGGAGAAAAGCCATGGAAGAGGAGATTCATGTCATAGAGAAGAACAAGACTTGGGAGCTAGTTGAGAAGCCGAATGACAAGGAGATCATTGGAGTGAAATGGGTGTTCAAGGTAAAGCTGAATCCGGATGGATCTATCAACAAAAAGGCAAGGTTGGTTGTTAAAGGCTATACACAACAGCCCGAATTGATTACAATGAAACATTTGCACGGTGGCTCGTCTTGATACGATTAGAGCTATCATTTCCATAGCAGCCCAAAAATCATGGAAGCTTTATCAATTGGATGTCAAATCTGCGTTTTTGAATGGAGAATTGGAGGAAGAGATCTATGTGGAGCAGCCACAAGGATTCATACAAAAAGGCAAAGAAGAGAAGGTGTACAAGTTGAAGAAGGCATCATGCGGGTTGAAGCAAGCACCTCGTGCTTGGTACAGCAACATTGACTCATATTTTGCTAAAAGGGGTTCCAAAAGAGCAAAAGTGAGCCAACTTTGACGTGAGGACCGAAGGTAACTCTATTCTTATTGTTGCTCTTTATGTTGATGATTTGCTTTATACCGGTAACAATGAGAAAATGATCTTTGAGTTCAAGAAGGATATGATGAAAAGATATGAGATGAATGACATGGGATTGCTATATCATTTTCTTGGTATGGAGATTTATCAAAAAGAAGATGGTGTGTTTCTTTGTCAAAAGAAATATGCTGAAAATATTTTGGCGAAGTTTGGGATGGATGATTGCAATCCTACGGAAACACCTCTCATTATGAATGAGAAGTTGTTGAAAGATGATGATGCAAAGAAGGTTGATGCCTCTATTTATAGAAGTTTGGTTGGAAAGTTGTTGTATCTTACGGCTACAAGGCCGGACATAATGTTTGCTGCAAGTTTGTTGACAAGATTTATGCATGATCCGAGTCAAATTCATTTTGGGGCAGCAAAGAGGGTGTTGAGATACATTAGAGGTACTACCAATTTTGGCATGAAGTATGAGAAGAATGCAAGTGTTAAGTTACATGGTTATTGTGATAGTGATTGGGGAGGTTGTGGTGATGATATGAAAAGCACATCCGGCTATGCATTTTCTCTTGGTTCAAGTATGTTTTCTTGGTCATCAAAGAAGCAAAAATCTGTGGCTCAATCATCTGCGGAAGCGGAGTATGTTTCAGCTTCTATAGCTACTTCTCAAGCTATATGGTTGCGAAGAATTTTGGAAGATGTTGGAGAGATTCAAAAGGAGTCTACTACAATTTTTTGTGACAACAAATCCGCTATTGCTATGTCGAAGAATCCAATTTATCATAGTCGTACTCGCCACATTGCTATCAAACATCATTTCATTCGTGACGCTATTGAAGAAGGTGAGATCAAGCTCAACTATTGCAAGAGTGAGGAGCAAGTGGCAGATATCTTTACAAAGGCACTTCCTAAAGAAAAATTCCATAAATTAAGGGAGCTTCTTGGAGTTGTGGCAGCACATTAAGGGGGAGTATTGAGATTAATGTGCTAATCAATTCAGCCATGCTTTTCATATTCCAAAGTCTTTTAGTTTTCCTATGAGTCTTTTTGTTTTCCCTTATTTATGTTCTAGTTAATGATTGAGTCTAGAATGTTCATCACTCTAGTATAAATATGGCCTTGATGTAATAGCCAAGATGTGTGAAATATATTTCTAAGTCTTCTCTTATACATCTCCTACTCTATTCCTCTCCATATAATTTAGAAGTTATAATCCTCATATTACTACCTTCCGATCCTAACACTATAGTACATAATGCTTGAATTTCTTCAATATATACGATAGTTTAATATGTACTCATTCTATCATCATGCATGTTATAATTGTTGAAAAAAATAGTCTATATTTGAACTGTTAAATGGGTATGTCATAGAGGGAGTCATATAATCGTTCATTGCGCCCATATTAGTCTTATGTAAGCTCTGCTGTGTGACCTATTAGCAAAGTGCCCCATTCACCAATCTCCTCAGCTTTTAAGATCTCATACAGGTCAGTACTTGGATATTAAGGACCTGGAAGGATTCAAAAAATGCAATCAGACGAAAAGGTAATGTAAGCAGGATCAAAGGGGAACTCAACATGCTAAACAAATCTTTTCTATTTACAAAGTGCCTGTCAGGATATCCATGTCCAACAAAGACTTCCAGTTTTCTTCTGTCTCTTTTTAAATGAGCACTAAAGTGTATTTCTGCTAGAGAGTTCTGGAGACTAGCTGCTACTTCTTTTTTGTTTTTGTAGTGTGGGGGTGGGGTTGGGGGTGGAGGGGAAGTGCACAAGGTGTATTTGGAATGAGTTCATCCCAAAAAAACTGCATTCTTGTCTCTGAAGCTTTACGTCACTCTAGAATTCTAGAAGTTCACCATGAGCAACTCCACGGCAAGTAAATAGTTAGAACAATGATATCTACTAGTCTATTCAATTAAGTGCAATTGACATATTTAGTACTTCCAACAAGAGATGAACATTGTTCATTGTCATTGGCATTAAATCGGTGACTTGATTTGCTGCAACCAAGATTAAACTTCAATCCAGTGCCATGTAAGCATTGTTGTCGCTGGCATTTCATATATTTTGGCTTACCTGCTTTGTGTAGAATTCCTCCCATCCTGCCACACTGAAATTTACTTTTTTATTTTATAGCTAAACATACTTGATAAGAGTATGAAACTGTATATATTGTGATTTTTGGATGATGTTAGCATGCTATTCTTTTGGGTGGAAGAAGAATTTTGGGAATAGCTTAGCGGAAGGATTTGAAAATCATAATGAACAATTCGTGAGAGCATAAAACTCATCCCAATAGCAGATAATTGTGAGAAAATCGCTTGAGATGATTTTGGAACATACAACTTAAACCGTTTACTCGCTCGCTCATTAGGGAGTGCGATTGTATCAACATGAACTAGACTTGAAGTAGGGGAAGGGGAAGACTGAAACTAACATGGACTTCTGTAATAGAAAAAGATATGAATGAGAGTGCGGGTGATGACCTTGCTTTTGATCAAATTGAATGGCAGAATGGGAGTCGTGTAGCTGAGTCCAAGAGATTGGGACTATGTCTGAGTTGAGCTAAGCGGAAGGATTTGAGAGAACTGAAATAAATTTTCCTTGTTATTGCCTAGAAAGGAGGATAGTGGTATAATCAAATCTAGAGAAACAAGGGATGATATATAATGAACAATTTTTTTTTTTTAAAAGTAAGCTTGGCTTAGCATACTTATATTCTTAGTATAGCAATTTTGGTATATCTCTTGATATGATGTTCTCTTAACAGGTACTGCTTCCAAGTTCACATTGGTCATGTGGGCCATGAAATCAGGACCTGCATTGGTCCAAAGAGTGGTTTACGAAATGCTACCCACTCATGGAGAAGGAGTCCAAGATGTTGTTTATTTCCAGTAGTCTTTCCATCTATATGATTGAGTTGGAAAACCAAGAGTCGAGCACAATGAGAGGCGTACCATTTGACAAATACCTGCGATTATAGAGCTCTGCATACAAGCTGGTTTGGATCTTGAAAATTACCCTACAAGGAGAAGAACCAGACCTGTATATAGTATAGAAGGTAGAATTGTAGATTTTGAGTTGGGGACGGAAAAAGATGAAGAGAAGAAAGAGAAAAGGGAGAGTATCTTAGATTCCAAGGATACCAAATCTGATTTAGAATTTGAATCGAGGACAAATAATGAAAAGCTGGGGAATGGACCATTTCCAGATCATCATTTTAAACCACAAGTGCAAGATGAGGAAGAGAAGGGTTTAAGCGAACTGAGCACCATGACACTGGAATCATGGTTTGAGATGATCTCAGGGGCAAAGAAGATCATGGAGAATTATTAAGTGCAGACTTGTGGATATTGTCCCGAGGTTCAGGTAGGCCCAAAGGGACACAAGGTGAGGATGTGCAAGGCATCGAAACACCAGTCTCGCAATGATTTGCATGCATGGCAAGAAGCAACAATTAATGATCTTGTGCATGTCGCAGACTTTAAGCAGGAATTCCCTACTGATCAATATAGGACTATAGTGAGATTAGATGTTGTTCCTCCTAGTCGCGATGAATTGGATCTTGCTGTGTTATGTGGATTCGGATACAAAATTTGTGTTTAATTAATCCAAATGCTATAAATATTTCCCCTAGCAATTGCTGCCAGGCTGATTTGAGCTGTTATTGTTGCTGCTCTAACAGATTGGAGTGGTATCAGAGTACTTATGTTCACCTTTTGAACTTTACTATTAAGGTTCACGTGCGTTGCACGTGGTGAACGAACGTGATGTTAATGGTTTTTTAAAGTGATTTGCTAGTTCTTTCACTTTTCTTCTTACTTTTAATTATTAGATTTTTTTGTGTTTTAATCTTTATAGTTTTTTAGACTTATAAATTGTGTTGTTATGTGATTTTTTGATACTTTGTTTTTCCGTCATTTATAATGTATACTTTTAGTTATTGTATAGAAATTTATCCTACACATTTGTCTTTTTTATTTGTTATTTTTAATTTTTTTAAATGTGAAACATGAATTCATTCATTTTTATCGGTGTCTAAATTGAAAGCAATTCAAACTTACTATCTTAAATAAGAACATTGTTGTTGAAGATTTTGTTTATGTCGTTTCTGGAATGTATGACTCTTTAGAAAAATAATAAATTGTGTTATACAAATAAAACTCACAACCCTAAAGTATATATTTGTACTCTAAAATGCAAAATTCCCCCAAAGTATCTATAAAGTCTCATTTTACTACCCAACTTAAGTTTTATTTTCATATTTTATTTTATAACTTTTTTTCTAGATTGCCCCTAGCCACTACGAAGGTTATCAATCTGATATTAAGGTGCACTTGGTATTTCAAGTGTAAAGCATTTTAGTCATTTTTTGGTAATGTTTTCTTTGCTTTTATTATCCAAAGAGAAACTTCATTTTTTTTATTCTCTGACAACGTTTTTTCTGTTTCTTTTTCAACAATGATCTCTTATTTAAATTTAAATGAGATAAAACTCAAAGGTGTATAAATATTTTGTTCAAATTTTTATATAGAAAAATAAATAAAAAATAGTGCAGAATCATATTAGAGATTCGAGAGATAGAACTCAAGATTAGATAATTGCACTCAAGTGTCAAGGCCGTCATGAATAAGAACCCACAAAAAAAAAAAAATTAAACCCACTACGGCCGCCAATATTAAATGATCAAACCATAATTCATTTCTCCATTTCTCTCTTGTACAACACAATGCATAAGCATACACCCTGAATTTCAAAACTCATATTTGAACCAATCACAGATATATACAACAATGATGGGGCACGCCATGTTTCAATCCGTCTTCATCATCCTTAACTTAAACTCCAACAAATTTCTCATTGGTACCGTTGATACGGTTTATGGTTTGATTAGAGCAAATTCTTGATTTTAAACATTATTTGTCACCGTTTTTATCACTACAATTACCAAACGTGGCATCCCAATCACCAAAATTGATATGGAATATGAAAATGCTACAAAACTACGTTGAGGATCAAAGTGGATTTGGTGGATACCTTAGGGGGCAATGTGTATTTTGGACTAATTTTGATGGAGCCAAAATACTGAAAATATGATAAGCTTTCAAAATTACGCACTAAATCTCACATTGTACCTCAACCTACCAAGTGTCTCATTTTCATACCTTATTTTTTTATTTGTCTCACTTTGTCCCCTCCCATCTATGAGCGTTAAAAATAGTAACATACGGAAAATGATATGAGCATGTTACGTAAAGATTATTTTTGACATTTTGCTTGGGGTACAAATGAGATTTGATTATAACTTCATTATATAATTAACTATTTAGTATTTAAAATATCTTTTTAAATAAAAATAATAAATAATTGTTTCAATTATCCAAAAATAATTATATGGCAAATTACAATTTCCCCTCAAAGTATTCACCAAATCATATAATGCACTCCAAACTAAGGATTGTGCCTTAATGACATCTGACGTTCCATTTTTTTTCTCATTTTCCACCCTACCTGTGATAGACGTTAGAATATTAGCGTTAAATAACACGTGGTCTTCCACCCGCGGGGCAAAAATGACATTTCCCTTATCTGGTTAAAAGGTAAATGTATTAAAAGTAAAAATTCTAATCTTACACCCTCTCCTTCCCTCTTCTCCCGGTGCAAGTTTCCATCTCTTGCTCCACCATAATAGACGCCATCTCTAGCACAAACACTTCACACTTCGATCACGCCTATGACATCTTTGGCACTGTCCTCCTTCAATTCTAACCAAACTCTATTTCCTATCTTCCTCATTCTTTCTCCTTCAAAAGTCATGCCTAAAGTAGAAATCAAATGCTATAGACTATATTTACTAAAAATCTTTGTAAAAATATGCAATTAATAGAAAACTCATAACCCTTATCAATGAGTTCATCAGAAAGAGAGACGGGCTTGAATGATGAGAAATGGTAAGGAAAATGATATCATTACAACTAATTATACTACTTTCCTTACAGCTAAGTTTTGAAGAAGCGCAAAGTTGTTTTAGACAAAGACATTTTTGCCCTTGAAAATTTAGTTGTAAAGAAAGTTATAAATTAGTTGTAAGGCTGGCAATGTTATAATTATGATTTGTCTCATAATTAAATTGAGAATATATTTAATTTATTTTGTTTTCCCTCCCTTATTTCCATCAACCCCATCATTCATAGACTCACCATGCACCATTACCACCACTACCACCTCAAATAAGACCATTAGCCCAAAAATCATTTTTTATTTTATCTTATTTCTTTGTCTAATTCCTTACTCTTTTGTTCAATGTCCTATTTCACCTAAATGATCACCAATGTCATGCTTACAACTGCCCCAACACCACCTCTAACCATCACTATCAACATCCCTGCAATTGCCGACACAGCTATCACCGCCACAAAGAAATACGTTCACCTTTCCTTGTTAAAATAGAAAAATAAAATATTTTTAGCTTTCGTTAAGTCGAACTACTTTCTTCAAATGGCTCTCCTATAGATTCTATCTTAATTTCTACACTAACAAAACACACAGATTCACTAACTAAGTTCTCTATTTTTCTTTATCTTCTTGACAATTATAACACATTTTTATTAACATATTTCTCTTAACTTATTCACATATAATTAGTAAGCACGCTACAGATTTGCTTAATATCTCGATACTCAACAACAAATGTATTATTATAATTACTATTTTTCATATACCTCTAATAATGTATTTTCCAACATATGATGTCTCACTTTCATACACGATTTTCTAGTTGTCCCACTTTATCCTCTCTCGTCCATGAGCATTAAAAATAGTGATGGAAAATCATGAACATGAGGATTATTTTGGTCATTATGCTTGTGGCACAAAGTGAGATTTGGTTGTAATTTCATCATTTAGCTTACCATTTGGTATTTAAAATATTTTTTCTAATTAAAAAATAAATAACTATTTCAATAATCCAATATTCGTTATACTTTGTCTTATATTTAAATTTAAAGTTTAAAAATATATTACTCCAAAAAATGAAATTTAAATTTTATTTAATTAATTTTGTATCATTCACTTTCTTCCGTCAATCTCATCATTGATATACTCACCACCACCGCCACCACCACTACCACTTCAAATTTCACCATTAGTCCAAAAGTTAATTTTTGATTTGATTTGATTTTCTTTTCTAATTCCTATTCCTTCCTTCGAAGTAACCCATTTTAAAACCCATCAATTATACACACCACCACTACAACCTTAAATTTCATTTTTTACAAACTCAAATTCAATTTTTTTGAATTTTCAAATTTTCAAATTGAAACAGAAACCCATATGGATATTTGAAAATTTGATGATTTAGAAATTTCACAATACTATATTTCATCTAAACCACCACTGTCATCCCTACAATTATTGCCACCACCATCCATGCAGTCGTCAGCACCGCCATCACCATCACTATCACTAAGAAATGCATTCACCTCGTCTTGCTTAAATGGAGACATATAATCTCTTTAGCTTCTGATTAACCGAACTTCTTTCTTTGAACATCTCTCATTTTTTAGTTCTTATTCACTTTCGGTGTCAAAGTACTAAGCAAAGAGAGAATCTAATTTAGGATGAGACTAATTGAAATTAAGAATATCGATTGGTGACAGTCTCTTTCAATTAAATGAAAGTTACGGTAGAAGAAAAGAAAGTCGATAGCCATGAAAGGGGAGTAGAGAGATTCTCACACGTAAGTACTTCGGGTTCTATGAAGAAGAGCAGGTAAGTTAAGACAAAAAGAAGTTAGAGGTTTGGAACCCAATTATGGAAAAATAGTAAAATATTTTGAATCCAGTTATTTGTGAGTACTAACTGTGGTTTTGTTTGTAATATCTATAAGTTAGAATCAGTATGATAGTTTTTAAGGTCGCTTGTAGTAGTCTGGAAATTCAAATAATTAAATTGTAGGTTTTAGCTTTCTTTTGTAACAAAACGCACACATTCATCAATTGGTTCTTCATTTTCTTCATCTTATTAACATTATGACACATTTTCTTAACCCACTTCTCTTAGCTTATTCAACGGTAATAACTAAACACACTACATATTTTCTCAATATCTCGATACTCGCCAACAAATCTATTATTATAGTAACAATTTTTCATATACATCTATAATGTCTTTACCAAACATATTTAAGAAAGTAAAATCATATTATTTTTTAGTTTCAAATAAAGTTTTAGTCTCTCAACTGAGTCAGAGTATTTTTGTCATTTTAGAAAATATTGGATGCATTTTTAACGATATAATGGTCAGAGGGGGAAAATGATACGAAAATAAAAATATAAGACAAAATAAATACAATTCTAAATTGTATGACCTAACTTTAAAATAGGTACAAGTCAAATGATCAAATTATTATTAGATTATTAATGGAATTAATTAGTTTATGACAAATTTACTTGTTTGACCTTAATTAATGGTGAGTGATTTATTATATTTGGGGCTATTTTTATCCAAATATTATTTTTGTTTATGGTAAATTTACTTGTTTTGCTCTTAATTAAATGGTGGAGATTTTATTTGGTGAAAGGTTAATTTTTTTTTCTATTTATTAATTTGTAAGAAATAACCTTAAATTTTATATTTTATAATTATAATATAATAATAATAATACGTAGAAAGAAAGAAAAGAAAAGATTAGTTAAACACCTCCTCTCCTTTGTTTTGCCACATGTGGCTTTCCTCTACAATTGCTTACCAAACAAAGGCCTCTATGGATGTGAGTCTAGGACAGGATGATAACTAACGAAAGAGCTATCTGCACCTTGTCTTCACAATCAGCAGCTACTACTACTGAAGGGACTCGACCTGGGTCCTCCTACGTGGCGCGACCACATGGACTCCAGTCAGACTTGGGCAGGTCCCACAGTGACCATCGACGACAATCAACTAGCCGACCTTTATCCTCTAGTAAATAATCAAAGACCATTTTGAACATGTGAACAATACCCGACCACTCGGACGATGACTATTCATGCTCGACCGACAAACCTTCTATGATATGACAGACCTGACATATAGCATGTACATAGCTTCCAGATGTCCTCTTAACAAGACGCGAGCAAGCCATGCAAGCCGATGTAATACAGTGGCTTATCAACCGCCCACAATTGGCACATCACACGCTATCTGTCAACCACTCGGGAATTGCCAGCAAGCCGACCAGGGAACAAGTCCCACCGTCAGGGACCCCCCATTCCAATCATGATCTCAAATCTAAACTACTATAAAAGGAAGTCTTTCCCTTGGAGAAAAGGTAAGATTTACTTTGCATTTTAAGACTTACAAGAGCTTTTGCACACCATATACACAAGGAAAGATTACTGCCAAACACCAACCGGAAGCTTAAGGGAAGGCCTAGCTCCGGCACACATACAACTCACGATTCGACTCTCACGGAGGGTCAGGCTGAAACCCCAAGACCCTAACTGGGCTTCTTTCAGGTAACCAACGGTCAAAGAGCAAGCACGAAGCCCAGATATCCTATCAAACTTTAGTACCACGAGTACCCACATACACCGAGGTGAACATCAACCCAAGACACGTCAACTCCGGTCCATTACGTGGACTACCAGCATAGCCACCCATCTTTGTTGCGTGATCAAGTGGTTCCGTTGCCGGGAAAAAAACTTAATATTTTACCAAGCCATAACTCCATAGAAATGGACAAACAAATTCCCACGAAACAAAACGAACCAGGAACGAACATACTACCTCCCTCACCCACCAGCAAAATGACGGACATGGACCTCGCCACCGCTACTTCAAAGGCGTTGGGAGGAAAGGGCAACCAGGGAGATGCTCGCAACATGGTAGGGCCACAGGCCAAGTGGGTACCATCTTCGATGTTGACGAGGGAGAGGCCCAGGTGGAGCATTCTTGGATGGAAAAAAGCAAAGCCACCGAGCAAGATGAACTCCTAGCAGAGGCAAAGTTCTGGGAACGCCAGAAACTTTACCTTGCAGAAATTCAAGAGGCCGAGCTTAAAATGATCGCGCTTCAGGAGACGATGAAGGCAACGACCAATGCCATACCCCAAGAGGAGCCAGCCCAGGTCCTTCAAAAGGTTACTTCAAAGGGCAAAGGAAAAGAAAAAGAAGTACCTCGGGCCAGTGTAAGATCCCGACTAGGGGACAGGATGAGCGAGAAAACGCCCAAAGCCAGCATCCATAGCCGGCTGACTTTCCTGAATGAATTCAACCGTCATCGCCGAACACAGGAGAGGAGTGAGGAAGGAGAGTCTAGGCCAAGGGTCGAGGTAGTAAAGAACAAGACATGCGGGCACCTAAAGACTGGTCGGAACGCGACCACCAAGGTGCAAAAATCTACCAATAAGCCATCCTTGGCCGTAGAGCAAGAGGTGAAATTCCTCCGTGGCAGGCTTGAGGCCATGGAAAAAGGAAAACCAATGATACTACCCCCAGCCAAGAATGGCCCATTCCAAGAAAGGATGAGGAAGGCCCCACTACCTGACAAAAAAATCCCCACATTTGAATCATATCAGGGCCTCACTAATGCTGTCGATCATATGGCCAGCTTTAAGGTCAAGATGAACGCAGTGGCCCCTGATGATGAAGACGCATGGGGAAAAATATTTGCAGGGACCCTCAAAGGGAAGGCGTTGAAATGGTACACCGGTCTCCCACTAGATTCAATGGAAAGTTGGGATGAATTCAGACAAATGTTTGTCACCCATTTCTCCTCGGCCGGGCTCCAGCCGAAGAAACAGACCGACCTATGTGGGATACAACAGCGGATAAATGAGTCGAACCAAACGTACATGGACAGATTCATGGCCATGGTCGACTAGATATCGTACATCTCCGAGGAGTCGATCAAAATGTGCTTCATTTTCGACCTGCAACAAGGGCTGATGAGCCAAGAGATGATGTTGCGCGATCAAACCTCCATCAGAGAGATGTATGCCCACGTTATTCGGGTGATCAACTCCGAGGAGGCGAAGAAAGAGGGGAATGAGAAGAAAGAGGGGAAAAAGAAAGAGCACGATGGAACGCATCAGGCTCATGATAACTCGCATAAAGGGGGCGAGGATCAGGTCACAAGGAGGAAGATAATCGAGGAAAGAACGTGTGTGATGAATTCGAATAGACTCCACTCACGACCAGCCGCGAGCATATAATGAACGTCCTGCTCGATCAGGACAAAATAGACAGGCCGTGGCCGCTGAAAGAAACTAGGTATCCTCGCAACCCCAACAAACTGTGTGCTTTCCACAAAAATATTGGTCATACAATCGAGGAATGTATCAACTTGAAGAAAGCAATTCAAAAGTTGATCGACAAAGGGGAACTCAGAAGGTTTGAGAAGAGAGGTAACGACCAAGGGGGAAGGCAGAGAGAGCCAGATAGAAATCAGAAACCTCGACCAAATAATGGGGGCCCCAGAAATGTGATCGACACCATCCAGGAGGCTACACCGAGTGGGACTCAGTTGAAACATATGATTTATAATTTAAAGCATATGGTCAACATGATGCCAAGATCCGATGAAGCAGGGGGAATAACCTTTTGGCCAAGCGAAGTGGCCATCAGCGAAACTGCTCGCCAACAACCTTTAACTATCCGGGTGAGAATCCATGGCAGTGAGGTGAAGCGAGTACTAGTTGACACAGGGGCTGGAAGGGATATCCTATATTATTCCTGCTTCAAAGGGATGGAGTTAGGGGACGCCCATCTAAGGCCGAACAGAATACAACTGGAAGGGTTTACTGGTCATAAGGTGGCGGTAAAAGATCCTCATGGTGACATTGGGGGAGAAGAGCATGACTCCTCGAATGGAGGAAGTCGAATTTCTGGTACTCGATCTACCATCCCCATACAACGCCATACTAGGATCACCTTCTCAAATGAAGTTCCAGATGGTTCCGTCTATGGCTCACTAGCGAATAAAATACCCTATTGAGAAAGGGGTAGTCATGGTCTTGAATGATCCAGCGAGCACCCTGGAGTATATCTACAAGGAGAAGACACGGAAGGAAAAGGTGACAATCACCATACCCGGAGGAGAAATGGTCGAAATTAGCAGAACGACCAAGAGGCTCCGAGAAACGGAAGAACTGATCTCGTCACTCCCCGAGCATGCACAAGCGTAGCAATTAAGACGAGTTGGGAACGCCAACTCGCCCGAAAAAAAGGGAGACAAGGATCATGTACACTTAAAGCGAATTGGGAACGCCAGCTCGCTCGGAAGAAGTGGAAAGCAAGCTGGGAACGCTAGCTCGCTAGAAAGAAGGGAAAGCAAGGACCATATGATCGGGACCTCAACCATGACCGAGCATAATAAAAAGGACCAGGCTGCCACGAAAGTAATCACAATTGAAAGCCTGGACGTAGATCACTACCTAGCAATCGAGCCGAACGAGGACCTCGATGAAATTATGATTAACCTCGACTTCCCCGAGTAGAAGGTCAAGGTAGGAAGAGAGATTCCTAAAGAAGAGCGAGTAGCGATCATCAAGCTACTAAAAGAAAGCTTGGATGTGTTCACCCGGAGGATTGAGGACATGGAGGGCATTAGTGAGAACGTCGCTATGCACCAGTTAAGCATTGATCCAGACTTCATTCCCATACAGCAAAAGGCACGAATTTTTTCATAGGAAAAACAGATAGCCATCAGAGAGGAAGTGTCAAAATTGCTGAAAGCCAAAATTATAAAAGAAGTCTTGTATGCAACCTGAATTGCAAATGTGGTCATGGTAAAGAAAGTAACCGGAAAATGGAGAATGTGCGTGGACTTCACCGACCTCAACAAAGCTTGCCCAAAAGACTGGTATCCACTACCCAGGATCGATCAGCTGGTGGACTCCATTTCTGAGCACAAAATCCTTTGTTTTGTGGATGCTTATTCGGGCTACCATCAAATCAAAATATGGTTGGCCGACCAGATACACACAGCATTCTGAGCGGCTGGAGGATTGTATTGCTATACAATGATGCTTTTTGGCCTCAAGAACGCAGGGGCTACCTACCAAAGAATGGTGAACAAGGTGTTCGGCAACCAGCTGGGCAGAAATGTAGAGGCTTACATTGATGACATGGTTATCAAAACCAAACACTCCAATCATGCCGAGGACTTGCGAGAAACTTTCTCAAATCTGAGGAAGAACAAAATGAAGCTCAACCCGGCCAAGTGTGCATTTGGAGTAACAGCGCGGAAATTCCTCGGATACATGGTCAATGAGAGAGGAATCGAAGCCAATCTAGAAAAGATAAAGGCTTTGACAACTATGGGCGTTCCATCCTCAGTCAAATACGTCCAACAGCTCAATGGTCGGGTCACTGCCCTTTGTCGTTTCATCGGCAAATCAGCAGAGAGAAGCTTGCCCTTCTTCAAAATATTGAAGGGAGGAAAAAAGTTTGAATGGAACAAGGACTGTACCTGAGCCTTTGAGGAGCTCAGAGAATACCTTGGCCGACCACCACTACTTAGCATCCCAATACCCGAAGAAAAGCTATATGTTTATTTGGGAGCATCAGACTCAGCAGTTGCTGCAGTTTTAATAAGAGAAGAAGAGAAAATTCAAAAGCCAATTTACTATGTTTCTCATGCACTGATGAATGTTGAAGGGAGATATTTGGAGGTTGAAAAATTGGTCCTTGCCCTAGTCATTGCTGCTCGGAAACTAAAGGCTTATTTCCAGGCACACTCGATAGTGGTATACACCAATTTTCCTCTAAGAAAAATTCTCCACAAACCATACATGGCGGGCAGAATGTTGAAGTGGTCGGTCGAGCTTTTAGGATATGACATCGACTACGAGCCCAGGAAGACGATCCGAGCACAGGTTCTGGTCGACTTCATCGCTGAAACTCCATTTACAAAACAAAAGGCCGGTGAAGAACAAATCGGTGAAGAGGTCACCCCCGTGACCACGAAAGCAACTGTAACGAACGAACAGACGAGCACCAGACCCCTTCAATATTGGGTCCTATTTGCAGATGGATCTGCGGGAGCAGAAAGAAGTGGGGACGGCCTCTCATTGATCATCCCAGAGGTAGGAGAGCTTAATATGACCTTAAGATTTCAATTCCAGACTTCAAACAATCAGGCCGAGTATGAAGCTTTGGTCTCCAGAATCGAGCTCGCATTAAGCTTGGGGGCCGAGGACATTGTGCTTTATAGTGATTCCCAATCGGTGGTTAAACAAGTACTGGGAGAGTATGAAGCAAATCACCCGGTGTTGGCCAAATATCAATAATTGATTCAAAAATTGTTGACACAATTTAAATATTGGGAGCTGGAGCAAATCCTTAGAGAGGGTAATTCCCGAGCAGATTACCTCTCCAAAATCGCATCCTCGAAAGCTGAGGAAATACCTTCTGATGTCGAACTCATGTTCCTCAAAAACCCAACCATCGATCAGGAAGAGATTATGGTAGTTACAGAGGCTTAAAGGTGTTGGATCGATGATATAAGGGACTATATCGAGCAGGGCACCCTGCCGAAAGGAAGAAGCGAATCACAAATAGTAAGGAACCGAGCATGCAGATACTCGGTTATAGGAGGCATGCTATACAAACGATCTAATACAAAGCCTTTCCTTCGATCCATACGACCAGAGACAATGAAAGATCTATTGGCCGAGGTACATAAAGGCGAATGTGGAGGACACCCAGGTACGAGGACTCTGTTAGACAATGAATTTTCACGGGTATTACTGGCCGAGCATGAGAAAGGACGCAACAGAGTATGTGAGGAAATGCGACAAGTGCCAGAGATATGCAAATATTCCTCGACTTCCATTGGTCCTACAAACGCTTGTGGTCACGGCATGGCCCTTTGACATGTGGGGAATCGACCTCATTGGTCCTTTCCCCAAAGCTAAGCATGGATGCGAGTATGTAATTGTTGCGGTAGACTACTTCACCAAATGGATAGAAGCAAAGCCACTTACCAGCATAACCGAGGATCAAGCAATAAAATTCATGTACGAACAGATCTTCTGCCATTTCGGACTCCCTCGGATGATCGTTTCCGACCACGGCACTCAATTTTAGAAGAAGTTTACAGCGAGCTGCGAAAGGGTGAATGTCAAACATCGAATGTCCTCGGTAGCTCACCCACGAGGCGATGGTCAGGCAGAGGCAGGAAACAAGAAGATTATGCATGCCTTGAAGAGAAATTTAGATGACAGAAAAGGAAGCTAGCTAGAGCAGTTGCCAATCGTCCTATGGGGAATTAAAACTTTAGTTCAAGGATCCACTGGTGAAACCCCGTTCGCACTCACTTATGGGTCAGAAACAATGACACTAGTTGAATTAGCTCTTCCAATAGTTCGAGTCACCTACTTTGATCAAGAACAGAACAACTTGTCTAGACAGCTCGACCTAGACAACCTCGAAGAAAAGCGTCTGGAAGCTCGCCTCAGAATGATCAACTACAAAAAGCTTACTAAAATCCATCACGATAAGAAAGTAAAACCAAGAACTTTCTTAGTCAGTGATTTGGTTCTAAGAAAAATTGAGGCAACTGGTAGGAATATAGGAAGGAACAAGTTATCACCCAACTGGGACGGTCCCTTCAGGATAGCCAGCATTGTGAAAGAAGGAACCTACAGATTGGTAGAGCTCGATGGCACACCTTTCAAAAACCCTTGGCATGCTGATCATCTCAAGGCGTATTATCACTGATGTAACCTTTAAGCAAAGTTTTGAAGTATAGAATAAATTATGTGTTTCTACAAAGAAAGCGTGTTCGTCCTCTACTAATTCCCATCCCCGTACGGAGGTGGGACTATAGCCTATCCTCGGTACGCGAGGAGGGTTACAAAAAAAGAAATTAGCCAAGTGCTCATTCTCATCCTCGTACGAAGGTGGGAAAAGACCTCATGCTCGGTACACGAGGAAGACCATCAAAGAAAAGAAATGAGCCATGTGCTCATTCTCATCCTCGTACGGAGGTGGGAAAAAGACCTCATCCTCGGTATACAAGGAAGGCCATCAAAGAAAAGAAATGAGCCAAGTGCCCATTCCTATTCTCGTACGGAGATGTGATATAGACCTAATCCTCAGCATGCAAGGAAGGTCATAATGAAAGAGTTGTATTTCTCTGTTAAGTTTATCCCCGGTATGCAAGGAAAACTGCAAACAAAAACAAATACAAGTACAAAACAATAAAATTGACATGATTACCTACGACTCCTCGTTATTCAAGCATTTAATGTAAGCGGTGGACCAATTTCCCAGGAAAATTCCACTAATAACTATGAAACTCGTCCTCGGTTTCAGAAGCTCGCCCCTAACCGAGCAAATAAAAAATCGTGACGAAGAGCGACCATAAATCAAGAGAGACAAAAATCGAGGAATCACAGCGAAGACCAAAGATGCTCGAAGACCGAACAATGAATTCAATTATACTTTCCAAGCTAAGGATAAATCCTCGCACTTGGAAACTTGGGGGCTATTAAAGGGACTCGGCTTGGGTCCTCCTACGTGGTGCGACCACGTGGACTCCAGTCAGACTTGGGCAGGTCCCTTAGTGACCATCGGCGACCATCAACTAGTCGACCACAATCGGCGACCATCAACTAGCCGACCTTTATCCTTAGTAAATAATCAAAGACCATTCCGAACATGTGAACAATACCCGACCACTCGAGCGAAGACTATTCATGCTCGACCGACAAACCTTCTATGATATGACAGACCTGACATATAGCATGTACATAGCTTCCAGATGTCCTCTTAACAGGACACGAGCAAGCTATGCAAGCCGATGTAATACAGTGGCTTATCAACCGCCCACAATTGACACATCACACGCTATCTGTCAACCACTCAGGAACTGCCAGCAAGCTGACCAGGGAACAAGTCCCACCGTCAGGGACCCTCATTCCAATCATGATCTCAAATCTAAACTACTATAAAAGGAAGCCTTTCCCTTGAAGAAAAGGTAAGATTTACTTTGCACTCTAAGACTTACAAGAGCTTTTGCACACCATATACACAAGGAAAGATTACTGCCAAACACCAACCGGAAGCTTAAGGGAAGGCCTAGCTCCGGCACACATACAACTCCTTGATTACTGACTCTCACACCGAGGGCTGTAGCTGGGAAACCCCCAACACCCTAACGGTGGTCTTCTTTCAGGTAACCAACGATCAAAGAGCAAGCACGAAGCCCAGATATCCTATCAAACTTTAGTACCACGAGTACCCATATACACCGACGTGAACATCAACCCCAGACACGTCAGCTCCGGTCCATTACGTGGACTACCAGCATAGTCACCCCATCTTTGTGGCGTGATCAACTACTACTACTATTACTTTAAATGTTTCAATTTAAGAGTTTAATTTCAAAATATTATGTTTAAATATTTTTATTATTATGACTAATTATAATACTAATTATATATTCCTTAATAATTAAACTTTTTTTCTCCATTCCATGTAAATAGTCTAGTTTTTTTATAGATGTTAAACTTCCCGCCAAAACCTATTTGCCTAAAATAGAATTTAATTATTCAAGTTATGCAAGGGTAAAATTGTAATAACAACAAAATCATTCAAAATTTTACTGCCCACTGTTTTGTTTTTGGCCCACTGTTTTGCTTGATTTGGTTTTTGTGCCAGAAACGTAAAAAATACCTCTGATAAAAAACAGGTTATCTTGAAAATACAAATTTACTTTTGGAAACAAATCTAAAAAAAATTCCTTCTATTTACCTCCCCTATGACGAGCTTTACCTCTCTCACAAAAAACTCTTTTAATGGAGGCAAAAGCTCTAACTTTATATAAACTAGTTTTTTTAACTCGTGCGTTAAACGCACATCAATTAAATTATACATAAACAAAATAAGGAGGATCAGTTTATTAACAGTTACACATAAGTATATCACTAATCATTATAGATTCTAAAAAAATTCTTTATACATAACATTTGTTGTCTTATTAGTTGTTTTTTCATTTTCACCGCATATCAATATCTTCAAACGAAAATAATTTGTTACTATAAAAACTACGACATACAACTGTCAATGGCTAAATACTGTTTTTTTTTTCAAATATAGACCTACGTGCAATTATTGACTTTGACACTTGTTAATTGTCATTGCATATGATACCAGCAATGTAAATTGTCAGATCTGGAACTTGAAACATAGTCTTACATCGGATAGAGTTAATGACAATCTTGGGATAAAAACATTTTCTCCAACATTGCTTCTTTTCAAATTTTTTGTTTCAACAATATGATCCCCAAGATTTATTATGATTAGTCTTGTTTCATTGCATAACCCTGCAACATGGTCAATGTTTCTCAATAGCATTACTGGAACACTAATTTTAAGTGTCAATTCATGACTTGACAACCACAAACACTTTATACCATTCAAAAACTCTGTATAATAAATGTTTTCGAACAAACTTGAATTTTTTTCTGCCCTTCAAATATAATATAAGCTCAAATAAGTTCTTCCTTTTGAATGATTACTTTTATTAAATTATACTTGTATTTTATGAATAAAAAAATATTTGAGAAGAAAAATAAACTAAAATCAAAATAACGAAATTATTTTTACCGTCAACTATTATTTTCGTTTTGTAAATTATTTTGATTTTAATAACTTCCATTATATTTTTTTTGTTTTATTGACTTCGTAACTATTATTTTTGCTTTATTTTTAAGAATTAGTTTTACGGAAAAATTTTGTTATGTAATTTTTTATTATTATTTTGCTAACTTCAGTTTAAATTGTTTTGTTTTATTGACTCTGTAACTGCTATTTTTGTTCCATCAAATATTTTTATTTTACTAACATATTTTTTGTTTTACATAACTATTTTAAAGAATTTTTTTAAACTTTTGTTCAGTAAATTATTTTTATAATTTTACTAACCTCAGTTTAAATTATTTGTGTTTTATTGACTCCGTAGCTATTATTTTTGTTCCATCAAATATTTTTATTTAACTAATGTATTTTTTTTACATAGCTAGTTTTAAGAATTTATTTTAAAATTTTGTTCCGTAAATTATTTTATTATTTTAGTAATCTCAGTTTAAATTGTGTTTGTTTTTGTTGACTATGTAACTATTATTTTTGTTCCATCAAATATTTTTATTTCACTAACGTATTTTTGTTATATATATATTGGAGAATTTGTTTTAAACTTTTGTTCAGTAAATTATTTTATTTTACTAACATTCGCATTAAATTATTTTTGTTTTTTTAATCCTGTAACTTTTATTTTTATAGTAGCTTGTTCCATAAATTATTTTTATTTTACTAACATCTTATATTTTTATTTTCTTAATTCCGAAACTATTATTTTTGTTTTAGTTACTATTTTTTATGTTTAAAGAGAGAAAAATGTTTAAACATAATTAAAAGAGATGAGATGGTGGTGATGAGAGAGAAAATAAGGAGAAGACGGAAGAGAGAAAGAGAAATATAACCATAGAAGATAGGAGAGAGAAAGAGTGAAATAGTAACTGAAAAGTTAATACTTCAAAAGTGAGATTTTACAGGGAGAAATCTACCATTGCCATTATATATATAGATATAGATTTTACTAACCTCTTATATTTTTGTTTTCTTAACTCCAGAACTATTATTTTTGTTTTAGTTACTATTTTTTATGTTTAAAGAGAGAAAAATGTTTAAACATAATTAAAATAGAGGAGATGGTGGTGATGGGAGAGAAAATAAGGAGAAGATGGGAGAGAGAAAGATAAATATAACTAGAGAAGATAAAAGAGAGAAAGAGTGAAATAGTAACTGAAAAGTTAATAATTCAAAAGTAAAAATTTGGAGGGAGAAATTTACCCTTGTCTATATATTGTTTTGAAGGATCTAGCCTTGTTCCCTATTGCTACTCCATTGTAGCTGGTAAAGTACTCCAAGAATAGTGTTTTACAACTCCTTTGGTTCTTCAAAATGAGTTAATTTACCTTTTAGGCTCTTCCCAAAAAAGGATGGTGATCACGCCACGGGAGGGGGGTACCGAAAGCCTCGTCGCACGTGACTGGTCCGTGATGTCGTCGGTTGGATATCTGGTTGTTTTGTCTGTAAAGAGAGAGCACCGTTATGGAGCTGGGAGGTTATCCCAGCTAAAGCCCTCCGGTGTGAGAGTCAATAACAAGGATAATATATGATGGAGCTCAGGCGTTCCCTCGAGCTACCGATGAAATAATGTATTGAGCATGTGCAAGAGAAAGAGATTGAGAGGTTGAAGAGTCCTCTTTATAATGAGGGAAGACCCCTCTATATATAGTACTTTTATGGGCCTTTACTTACTTTGGGCTTGGGCCCTTCCTTTGCTATGGGCCTTTTGGCCAATACTTTAGGGGGTGTATTTTTGGTACACATCAATAGCCCCCTACTCCTTATTAAACCTCAAGGGTAAGGAGTACTATTTGCTTGTGATTCTGCCTTGTCCTGCTGAGAGTTAGCGATTTCTGCTTTTGAGACCGGAGAAGGCTTCTTAACTTGACCGTTCGAACACGACATGAGATTTTTTGCGTAGGTGCTCGAGCTAACCGAGGTATGATAATTGGTGCTAAGGCCTCGAGTAACTGGTCTTCGGTTAAGTGAAGATCTTTAAAGAGAATAATAGTTAGTCCTTGCGTACTGAGGATCTTCAAGAGAATAACAATTGGTCCTCGCGTACCGAGGGTCTTCAAGAAAATAAGAATTGGTCCTCGCGTACCGATGATCTTCAAGAGAATAATAATTGGTCCTCGCGTACCGAGGGTCTTCAAGAGAATAATAATTGGTCCTCGCGTACCGAGGATCTTCAAGAAAATAATAATTGGTCCTCGCGTGCCGAGGGTCTTCAAGAGAATAATAATTGGTCCTCGCGCACCGAGGGACTTCAAGAGAATAATAATTGGTCCTCGCGTGCCGAGGGTCTTCACGAAAATAATAATTGATCCTCGCGTGTCGAGGGTCTTCAAGAAAATAATAATTGGTCCTTGCATGCTGAGGGTTTTCAAGAGAATAATAATTGGTCCTCGCGTACCGAGGATCTTTAAGAAAATATTGTGACCTTCCCCGTGTACCGAGGATAAGGCCCTTGATCTCCACCTCGCGTACCGAGGATGGTATTGAGCGTTGACGCTCTTGTTTATTGCGACCTTCCCCGTGTACCGAGGATAAGGCCCTTGATCCCACCTCGCGTGCCGAGGATGGTATTGAGCGTTGACGCTCTTGTTTATTGCGACCTTCCCCGTGTACCAAGAATAAGGCCCTTGATCCCACCTCCGTGCGAGGATGGGAATGAGCACTTTAGGCTCATTGTACATTGCAACCTTCCTCGCATTCCGAGGATGAGGCCGTTGACCACCACCTCGCGTTCCGAGGTTAGGGTGGTTTCCATAATGGTTCATATCCAAGGTAAGAAGGACCATTTGCTCATAATTCTTTCTTGTAATGCTAGAGATTTTGCTTTAGATTCCAAGAGAGTTTATGTAGTCGACTTTTGAACCTTGGCAAGGAACCTGTGTGTATAATTGACCCTTTGATATGATTCCTCCTCAGCTTTGTGATGGTTTTTGAGATAATAATAAGTGTTCTTTGGTTGATGAGATCTTTCAGAAAAGTGACCCATAAGGCCATAACGTGCATGGGCACGAAAATAATATGAAACTCGGGCATTGGCGCAAGCGTGGCGTGCTCGGGCATGAGAAATGATATGAAGCTCGGGCATCGGTGCGAGCGTGGCGTGCACAGGCACGAAATAAATTTGAAGCTCGGGCATTAGCGCGAGCGCGGCACGAAAATAATATGAAGCTCGGGCATTGGCGCGAGCGTGGCGTGCACGGGCACGAAATAAATTTGAAACTCAGGCATCGACGCGAGCGTGGCGTGCACGGGCACGAAATAAATTTGAAGCTCGGGAACGAAAATAATATGAAGCTCGGGCATTGGCGCAAGTGTGGCGTGCACGGGCATGAAATAAATTTGAAGCTCGGGCATCGATGCGAGCGTGGCGTGCACGGGCACGAAATAAATTTGAAGCTCGGGCATTAGCGTGAGCGTAGCGTGCTCGAGCACGAAAATAATATGAAGCTCAGGCATAGTCGTGAGCGTGGCGTGCACGGGCACGAAATAAACTTGAAGCTCGGGCATCGGCGCGAGCGTGGCGTGCACGGGCACGAAATAAATTTGAAGCTCGGGCATTAGCGCGAGCGTGGCGTGCTCGGGCACGAAAATAATATGAAGCCCGGGCATTAGCACGAGCGTGGCGTGCACAGGCATGAAATAAATTTGAAGCTCGGGCATTGGCGCGAGCGTGGCATGCACGAGCACGAAATAAATTTGAAGCTCGGGCATTAAGCGCAGTGTTCGCACGAAATAAATTTGAAGCTCGGGCATTGGCGCGAGCGTAGCGTGCTCGGGCACGAAAATAATATGAAGCTCTGGCATTGGCGCGAGCGTGGCATGCACGGGCACGAAATAAATTTGAAGCTCGGGCATCGGTGCGAGTGTGGCGTGCACGGGCACGAAATAAATTTGAAGCTCGGGCATTAGCGCGAGCGTGGCGTGTTCGGGCACGAAAATAATATGAAGCTAGGGCATTAGCGCAAGCATGGCGTGCACGGGCACAAAATAAATTTGAAGCTCGGGCATTAGCGCGAGCATGGCGTGCACGGGCACGAATAAATTTGAAGCTCGGGCATCGGGGCGAGCGTGGCGTGCACGGGCACGAAATAAATTTGAAGCTCGGGCATTAGCGTGAGCGTGGCGGGCTCGGGCACGAAAATAATATGAAGCTCGGGCATTAGCGCGAGCGTGGCGTGCACGGGCATGAAATAAATTTGAAGCTCGGGCATCGACACGAGCGTGGCGTGCACGGGCACGAAATAAATTTGAAACTCGGGCATTAGCGCGAGCGTAGCGTGCTCGGGCACGAGAAATGATATGAAGCTCGGGCATTGGCGCGAGCGTGGCGTGCACGGGCACGAAATAAATTTAAAGCTCGGGCATTAGGGCGAACATGGCGTGCTCGGGCACGAGAAATGATATGAGGCTCATCCGCGAGTTAGATGAGCTCGGGTATTGGCCTAGATATGGCGAGCGAGGATCTTTCAAATAGTAATCTCTATCATCGTCGACGATCTGATATGGATGATGATGTCATGTAAATAACTATTGTGGCCGTTGTGGGGCTCTATTGTATAAGAGTGCCTTAGGATCTCATCAGCCCATTTTATATAAGAGTGCCTTAGGATCTCATCAGTCCATGGTAGTAGTAGCCCCCCACTTCTTGAGCGTAGGAGCATCCCCGTAGATCGAGAAGTAGTAAAGATTTCTATTTGTTTCAAGCCTCAATAGCAGCCCCCAGTTAACTATTGTTATTAAGAAAGTAATCATACTCGCATTTAATCCAAATAGCAGCAAATAACCGTAGCTTTTGTATAAGCAAAGGATCATGTTTCATCACAAATATTTTAGTTTTGCAGTATTTGTAATAATCCGGGTATATTGATCATATAAGACGAGATTATGCAAATATGTTCATATTGTGCGAGAATAAATCATGGTGACGACACATCACTTTATAATTTGTTGTTATTTGAATGCATGAAATTAAGGGATCATGCGAGCATATCATGCTAATATAGTATAACTAAATTAGGCATGCATACCGAGTAAATAACATAAGACAGATAGTTCACGCGTTTCGCGTAGACAATTTTTCGATTTATTAATATGAATAGGCGAGCGTATAGCTTGACATAAATTAATTTCAATTTGCATGTCATGTTTCTCAAAAGCATGCGAGCTTGCACAAAACATTTAATTGTCTATAATATACCGATGAAAGTTAAATAATATAATATTTAAGTTAACGAGACTAACGAGCTCGTGTACATTTAATCAAAATAAGGTTGTCAAATTTGTAAGAAAATATTTTTACTTGTTACGAGGAGCGCTAATGCATGTTCTCGTATAAGATCATCGAATAGTTACGTACAATAAATCGTACTCATCGCGATAATTTATATTGCATCCAATTTATTAAGTCATATTATTGCTCGTTATGCGATTTTAGATCAATAGCTAATGTTTCAATTCATCACTTGTTAGATATTATATAATTTTTGTACTATTTGATAGCAATAGTATATTTGTAAATAATTATCATAATTAAGAATAATTTCACAGAATGTGTACATATAAATTACACTACTCATCAAATATAACAATGACCAGTGCATCCAAACATTATTCGTTGTTTGTTGTTGGCCAATTTGCCCATATCAAATCAAATAGGTAGATTGTTCTTTATATTTTATAAACAATCTTCTTTCTTCATCTTTTTTTATATTAGTTTCATGTTGTATTAAGAGTCAAAGCATGGCATGTGAGTAACCATTTAATTGGAAAGTCAAAAGTGAGTTAATACTAGATAGGGCATGGCACTATGGCCAACAGACTGCAATACCAATTAAGAGGGTAAATTAATATAATATTAAAAGTGTTGTTGTTGGAAAGAGTGCACCTGATATTTTAGAGGGATAACACCTGATAGTTTCATACTGATATTTTTAGAGGGATAGCACATGCAAGTCAAATCCCATCGACATGCAACAACAAACTTGAAGTTTGTGCGACGGGTGCGTGCCGGCGAATGGAGCTACGGTGAGACTTCCAGCCGTTTCAAGCAGCGAATGAGAGAGGGTTGGTGCTCCGTTTGTGACGATTTCAACAGCGTCGGGCTCGTCTCTTCAAAACCCAGCTAATGGTTACTTCTATTTCCCGACCGCTTCTGGCAGAACAACACCGAACAAGACATCACCGTTTCAAGAAACTTTCGATAGAGCGTGGCGGAGTCTGGGAGGTCGGATGGAAGTGATTTTTGCGTCGTTGACTTCGTCTGCATAGGGCGCATCTAATGGTGACCTTTGTTTTATTTTAAGTTTTCGTTTTCTTCGTCAAACTCGCATGCACAGTTTGTGTGTTTGTGTTTGTCGGTGGTGTTCCGGCACCCTTAGAACGAAGCTCCGTCGAGGTTGACGGAGTCAGTGACTAGAGAGGAACGAAATGAAGTCGTTCCCGGCAACGGAACCACTTGATCACATCACGGGAGGGGGGTGCCGAAAGCCTCGTCGCACGTGACTGGTCCGTGATGTCGTCGGTTGGATATCTAGCTATTTTGTCTACAAAGAGAGAGCACCGTTAGGGAGTTGGGAGGTTGTCCCAACTAAAGCCCTCCGGTGTAAGAGTCAATAACAAGAATAATATATGCCGGAGCTCAGTCGTTCCCTCGAGCTACCGGTGAAATTATGTATTGAGCATGTGCAAGAGAGAGAGAGATTGAGAGGTTGAAGAGTCCTCTTTATAATGAGGGAAGACCCCTCTATATATAGTACTTTTATGGGCCTTTACTTACTTTGGGCTTGGGCCCTTCCTTTGTTATGGGCCTTTTGGCCAATACTTTAGGGGGTGTATTTTTGGTACACATCAAATGGCTTTTTAATATTTTCGTTTTAGAATCTTCCTTTTGTTTCATACAAAAAGTCAACTATATTATTTTAAGATATTTTATTTTAAAAATCTACTTTTAAAAATTATGCTTTCAATTTCTATAACATTTAATTTTTACCCTTCACTTGTGTCGTAAGTATATTACTTGTGGTTAAGTATTTTTGTAATATAACTAATTTCAATGACATTAATAAATACATTTAATAATTAGGCTTTTTAAATTGAGATTCTTTGTGTGTAAGGGAGGGAGTATTACTTTTAACAGTTTATTTTTGATCTGATTACTAAGTCAATTAATGAGTTTCGCTTTGAAGTAGACATTATTAAAAATAGACAACAACCTGACATCGATAATAATGTTAATTAATTTTTATTAATCAGGTTAAATATAACTTTTTTTCAATAATAAATGAGATGGAATCTATATTATAATTTTGCTCAGTAGTTAAATATTTTTATAATTATGACCAGTACTAGTGATATTAATATATATTTTTAATTCTTCGACTTTTCAAACATGGATTGTTTGGGTAGAATGGATGTACTCCATCCATTCCGAGTAAATAGTCTACTATTTAATTTTGATATGTTTCATTTAAAAAGTTAATTTTAAAAATTAAAACATAAAAATATAAGCTTATTAGTAATAATTTACTAAAAATATCATTTTTCTTAAAAAATTGTAAACGAGATGCTTTGTTCCAAAAGGAGGGAGGGTGGGTAGTAATGAAAAGAAATAAAAACTACTTAGACCATAAACGTGGGAGCTAAAGCTGTGCCTAAGGGATTCTCTCAGATTTTGGGAAACAACAAAGGTTCTTAACAATGCTTATTTAAGCATAAAGTTGTTTAAGGAGCTAAAGAGGCTCCCGTGCTTAAGAGAAAAATTCACACCAAAACAACGTAGCATAGCGAAATTTGTATACAAAACACGACCGTTTTGGACAAAGCATCTGACAGCCTATCCCTGCCCACTCTCTGCAACCTGTACCTTTTGTCCAAACCTCATTTCCACTTGTCCAAAAGCTACTGGACCATATTATTTTTCAACCACAACATTTCTTAACCAATTTTCAGCCATAAAAAAAGTTTTTTATTCTTTTT
Organism: Codonopsis lanceolata; assembly: GCA_013146195.2. Classification (NCBI taxonomy): domain Eukaryota; kingdom Viridiplantae; phylum Streptophyta; class Magnoliopsida; order Asterales; family Campanulaceae; genus Codonopsis; species Codonopsis lanceolata. The sequence goes on along the minus strand of JABEVN020000011.1, from coordinate 242,264 downwards.
TTCTTCATGAATTAAAGTACACAATTTTACCTATAAATAGAAACTTGGTTTGTATCATTTGGATATCAGAAAAAATTTCTACGATTTTTTCAAGTTTCTAGCCATTTTTGTCTCTTTCATCTCTTTAAACTTGATTTTATAACTAATATTTAATATTGCTATTAAATATTTAGATATAAATTATTTATTTATTACTGATTTCGAAAATATTTTTATTATTTCAAATATATTAATTTAAGAAATATTTAATAAAATTTTATGAACAAAATTATTGGTTGATATAAGTAAGATATAAAAATATTAAATTAATGGAGATAAAGATGATGAGATATGTAAAAGTGTTGGAGTTTGTGCATTGTTGAAAGGATATTTTTATTGAAAAGCTTAAGTGGAGAGGCTAATGGTATTTTTATAATAAAATAGAAAAAAAATACTCCCTCCGTCCCTAAATAATCGTATGGGTTGATCCGGCGCACAGTTTAAGAAAAAGTAATTGACTTGATTATTTATATTGGTTTAATGTGTAGTTTCCTTTAATGTCCATGTATATGTGGCCCATAATTAAAATAGAATGAAAAAATAAGGATAAGGTGGTAAAAATGATGTTCTTAAAAGATAAGTTTCAAAATAGATAATTATTTTGAAACAGACGAAAAAGAAAAAGAGGACTATAATTTAGCAACAGAGGGAGTAGAACTTAAGCTACTCAAATGAGGAGCCTTGTTGTTCATGCTCTTATAATCGTAGTACGAATCCCATGGATTTGCTTCCAGAACAGAAAACTTGGGGGAAAAGAAAAGAAAAGGAAAAAAAAATAATTTTATTCCGTTTCTCGAATTTCCTAGACCACTAAACGCCCCTATATTCTCCTTTAGTCGCACCGGCACCAAAGGCGACTTCGGCCACCAACTGGAAAGGACATACCTTCACTGTTCGATTCTGCCCTATATCAGGTTATCTCTCTTTTTTCCATCTGGACGTGTATAAATAACATCTCTGCTCCTTTGATTATAATCTATTTTTCATTCCTTTGACTGTGCGCCAGTATATTGTTGATTTTCAACACTCGGTTTGGTGCCCTAAGACTAAGAATTAAGGGTAAACTAATCAGATGTTTCCGGGGTAATTGATTTTCCAATTTCTTTCATGATGTTCTGGAAAACTATTTATTAGGTTTTCTTTTTGCTTGACCATATGCATGTATTTGTCATGAATCATTGATGCAGTCGCGTTCTGCAATTATCCGGGTTTAAGTTTAATTTTATTTTTTGATAAGTAATTATCCGGGTTTAATTACTTGGGACGAAGCGAACATTTCTCCTTTTTGGCAAATAGGGTTGATAAAATGTGGTTTTTTTTTTTGGTACAAAGGAAAGAAACAAAACAAACTAGCTCCTAACGGAACTAACCCCAGCCTCCTCCGTCAAGAGGCAGTAATGATATCAGAGGTAGGTTCAACAGGAAAAACAAACGAAAGTTCTTGAGATGCTCCCAACTTAGCTAGAAAATCTGTGCATTTGTGTTCCCCTCTCTAATAGTGTGTTGGACATTCCCATCAATCTCTTTAATCAATGTCTTCACATCTTCGATCAAGCTCATCAATGGATGACTGCTCTCACTTTGATCTTGGATTAGATTACATGCTAGCTTGGAGTCGGTCTCTACAATAGCTTTCCAAAAGTTTCTTGATCGCAACACTTCGAGCCTATTAAGTATTTGATCAGCCTTGGTCAAACTGTTTGGGTTTCTCATGTTCTTATTTCTTATCATTCACCCAATGTATATATCCATTGTATCACATGGTGTAATCACTTCATCTTCCTTGGCTTTATCTCCATGTACTACAATTATTAATAGTTTAATCAAAGTGGCCTCCTGTGTGGAGAATTGGAGTTTAAGAAACAATATTATAACTTGTTTTGATTTGGTATCAGAGCATTTAACTTAATTGATCCTTATGGCCAACCCAATTTTCTCCTCCGCAGCTTCTTTCTCCAACTTCCAGTAACCCACAACCATGGCTGACCAAATACATAATAGAGCCCAACAAAAACGGCATGGATTTCCGCCTCCAGGCTGCTACAAGCGGCAAGATTGCCATATAAACCTCTCAGCCAATGACCTTCAGTCATCAGTGTTGCGGATAAGACCCCCATAGGCACATTTTCCATTTGCTTTATTCACACTGCCGTCCGTATTCATCCTTAGCTTACCTTACCTGTAGGAGGAGGAGCCAACACAATAAGAATTGGATTCTTTTGAACTCGAAAATCTAAACTTTCTGAAAAAGCTAGAAAAACTTCCCTTGCCCAATTGATAATTTGAGAACATGTTCTGGCTTCGCTAACTAATCCGGAAACTATCATTTCGGCATTTCTGTCTTTCCATATATGGAAAGAAATGGCACAAAACCAATATTTCCAAGGAATACCTTGGATGTAAGTGCCATCTTTAAGTGTCAGATTTTCTTTCTACCAATCATAAGCATCTATGTTAGTATCCCAATGTGAAGTATCCACAAAGAATTTCCTAATGTTTCTGGATTTGATGCAATCACGAATGATATGAATGGAGGACTCCTTCTCACTATAACATCTAATGCAGATAGCTGAGTCACACATATGCTGTTTAGCCTAAGGCTAATTCTGTCTTCTTTAGTGATAAGCCAAAAAAATGTTATGATCTTAGCTGGGAGTTTCAATTTCCTGAGCCAAGTCGATTCAAGATTTGTGCTGGCATGGGAGTTAGATATCAGAGTGAAGGCAATTTTGATACTAAACTGGGGGTATATCTTCATTTTTGTTGTAAAATTTGGTTTTGTCCTTACGCCTTTATCTATAGGGAAGCTCAAATCTTTTTTAAAAATTTATAATTTTGAAATTAGCTAAACTAATGTGGCACTTGGTAGTGTTTTGACAGCGCCATTAAGAGCTGCCATGTTACTTGATGTGAGAATGAAAAAGTCAGTCCTCTTTAGTTGCAACCAGACATGTGAAAGAAATGGTCTCCCCGTTTGTTAGACAACTCATATTTTCATTTCTGCCAAATTATTGCTGAAACCCAACCTAACCTGAATTACGGGTAAGTGTTATGCATGAGATTAACGAGTTGCTGTCCAGATGTGGATCACACGAGTCTTTGTGGAAGTTGGCTTTTGGTAATCAACTGCCATTTAGCGTGGACCTGAATATGATAATGACATTTATGTAATAGTGCTCGGTGTTACGTTGACTCGAGAATGTCTGTACAAGTATTTTCTCTCGATGTGTGTTCAATATCTACGCATGAAATTTCCATAGCTCCAATTTTTTCTGGTTTTAACATACAACAAAACATTGTTTGATACCAGTGTGTATAAGCCTGCTAAATATTTAAAATGGATTGAATCATATATGTAATTATGTTGTGGGAGGATCCTCAGTAGTTACATAATGTCTAAGTCAAAAAGAGTGTTTCTAGTCATTTATGGTGCCACCAGATGACAGGTTCTACGTGTTTTTTCTCTTGATGCCTTGTGTGGCTGCATAGAATTTTGGTGAGACAGACAAGAGTTGGAGAGGAAAACCTATAGTGCTCTGGTCATTTAGACGTTCTTTCTTCACCACAATGTTTGACTAAATATTTGTGTGCTATATGTTTATGGACTTCTTCCTTTCCTCTTAGGAAAGCATAATACACTGGCATCTTGATTCAAAAATTCCATCTTCAGAGAAGCTGAAAGAATGGGTTAGTTATGTTTAATTAACCTGTTGCTTTCTATAATTGCCCAGCAACGTCCTTTTCTACATTGCAGGACCTCTTGTACTTGTACGTATAGTATATTGTTAGAGAGGGATGTTTAAAAAATTAATGACCTAATAGCTATGATTTCTAAAAAATTGCTAAAGGGTGGGAGAGATGGCAAGACACTCAGACAAAGACCTTGAGGCCGTTGGTTCAAATTCCCATTCCAACAAAAGGTCACACTTACCTATGAAAAAAGTAATTTTTTAAACCTCTCTAAGACGATGGTTAAAAAGATAGTCTTTATGTCTGCAAGTCTTTTCATATTTGTTCATAGCCTCTATGTTTCACTGTTTGGCTAGGATCAAGTAAATTATGTCTACCATATAAATTCATGCAAGCATACATAGGTGCTTGTAGAAGATTTGCTGATTTCTAAAGACAACTCATTACAGAAAATGTACTTATGATGGTTGGTTTTGTTGTAGGTTACTTGCCTTCTGATCTTTTCAACCTCTGGAGCTCCTTGGTTACCAGATCTCATTCCGTAATTTTTGGTGATGGTGCGTATGTTTCATGTTTCGTTGTGTTTTCATTTTTTGCCATTATGTTTTTGCTTGTGACCATGTTTTGCCATCTAATATTTATTTTAGTATGCTTGGCTAGCACATTCAGGTACGGGAATACAGGTTGTAGTGATGGCTTGTCATATATATATTTTGTGTTATAATATTGTTTATTCAACTATAGCTGTTATTTGACCTTTGGTGGGCAAGAATGACAAACACTTCAATAATTTTGTGTTTTCTTGTTCCTTGTGAATTTGGGGGGAGACGAAGAACCAACTGTGTTTTGGATAGATGTTCCTTTATATATAATTTTTTTTTGATAGGTAAGATGTTCCTTTATCTTAATTTAACATCACGTAGCTTTTCCTGGTAAAGGTTGATTCGGATTTATGCCCAACAGTCAATGTGCTCAATTTGATCAACTCTCAGATTTTGTTGCTAAGACTTTATAAAATAAGTGCCATTTTACCATAATTGACTTTTGATGAATTTTAGCATAGAGAATCTGTTTGAGAATTGTTCTGCGTCCTTCCGACCCCATTGTTGACAATCTTAACTTTAATTGAGTGATGTTTCAGCCTCAAACTTCAGGCTCACACGGAGGACTCGTGATTCGTGATGCGAATTTTATATCTTGGATTTTTTTGTACTTCAGTTTTGAACCTATAGATGTTGAGTACTTTTTTTAGTAGCTTAAGCTTTTAGAGCAGTTGGTATCTTAGATGGTATCACTTTCTTTTCGTTAGTTCTTTGCTTCAAGTCTTCACATCATTGTCAATATGATTGACAGAATTTTTTTAAATTTGTTTTTGTTTTTAGGGCTGCTTCATTCAAAAGTGGTTGATTGTTAGTGGGCTATATGCTTGCATTTTGACCTTTCATAGGTTAACTTTATTGGGATGAAAGTAGTTCAAGCACTTACAGAGTGCAGTTAGATTGCACTCTACACGTGCTTGAAACAGAAGTTAAACCTTACTAGGATTAGAATAGTTCAAGATCAGAAACAGAAGTTGTTCTCAGCTAATCACTGTTATGTATATTTGATGGTACAGGCTGCTAGGCTTCTTGCGAACTTGCTTGTGATTGGTGGGGGCATAATGACAAGGGCTTTCGTTCAAGCATATCGTCAAGCACTGGCAAGTATGGTTCTGTTATCTCTGTTACCAATTTTTCACCTGTGTATTATATAACTTAGGGGTGTAATGGTTCAGTTTAGTTCGGTTTGAGGCCAAAACCACAATCCAAACCGACTTTCAACGGTTTCACATTTCTCAAACCGAATCGAATCGCCTATTACTTGGAACCAAATCGAACCAAACCAAGTGGTTTGGTTTGGTTTGATGGTTTAAATAGAAATAAGAAAAATTAAATAAATAAAGAACCTTGCTTGAACACAATTCAAGTAAATTCACATAAGTGTTTACTTCTACAAGATTGAAACCTCGATCTTGATAAAAGCCAAGAGAAACGTATCTAAAACCAAGGGGACAGGCTTGACGGAAACTGTTGGAATAACCCACAATAATTATACTTTAACCTGTCCCACAATAACCCATTTTTTGACGAAAACTGTTGGTAGGCTTCTTTTGTCTTAAATATCTTACTGGCTTTCTGCTGTATCAAATAAACTTATTTTCGTTTAATTTTCTTTTTGGTAACTAAAGATGCCCAAAAAACTGGTGTTGCTAAAGAAGCAATACACAACATAAAAAAGGCCAGCAAAATGATGGCTGAACCAGAGGCAAGGCAGATACTAGGTGTCACTGAGCATTCACCATGGGAAGAAATTGTTCAGGTTTGTCTTAAGATTCTGTTTATCTCCTTTGTTATGCCATCTTAAGGGGCAATAAGACAAAACCTTTTATGTACCATTACTTGAAATACTTGTTCCTCCTCCCACAGAAGTACGATAAAATGTTTGAGATGAATGCCAAGAATGGGAGTTTTTACCTCCAATCAAAGGTTCACAGAGCCAAAGAGTGTTTAGAAGCGGTTTACCAAAAGAAAGCTTAGGGTACTGCAGACAGATTAATCATCTTTTCAAACAGCATAGCTTATGTTTTGGAGAGTCCTCTGGTAATTTGAGGTTATCCTTAATTCTTTTTTTCATTTTCATGATTCCTTGTGGTTCGTACCAGAAAATTCTGCACCAGCCTGCCATTCTCCTCCAAGGCTACTCATTTATGGTAGTAGTTGATATCAGTTAATCTCTTTAATGGTGTAATACTGATTTTATTTTTTTTAAATTTTTTTGACCTATGATATAGTTAGGGAATTCTAGAACTTTTCTTGGAAGATCTGTAACAGTTACTGTTTGTCGTCCCTTGTCAACTCGAGGATTTTGATTTTGATTTTTGGTTGTATATCATATTCATCTCTGTTGCGAGCTTTTGTTCCTCGTAGTGAATGTGTATCTGATACGGATTGCTGGTTGAAAAAGGTTGTGTCATTAGCCTATACAACACAGCTTTGGTTTGGTTTGGTGGCTATGGTCTCCATCCTCAAAGTATCAGATCTTGTGGTGTGATTGTGATTGAAGTTTGCTTTGTCTCAGTTTTGTTGGGAGCTGAACATTACGCAGATGATGCCCTCCCTTTTTTTTAATCTTAATTAATTTTTTGTTAAATCATAATGATAGGTTATTCAAAACACACTAAATCTTAAGCTAAAGTTAATATCAAAAATGCATAGACATGTACAATCATCTACATATTGTCTAATTTAGCTAATTTGTCATTTTTGTGTTTTCTTCTTTATTGTTGAAAGAAATTGGCCTATGGTTTATTTTCCTTAAATATACAAAGTGACGCTTCTAAGGTTAAAAGAGACACTCTTCATTAATAAACGTGAGGGGTGGTGATGTAGTTTTCAAAATATGGGGGTTGGTGTAGAGATTTATGAATCTTAACTCATTTAATATAAATAGATCTGTTTTATGGATTAAGATCTGTAAAATCATTTTAGATAAGTTTTTTTCTTAAAAAGAAAAATTTAGAAACAAAACAACTAACAAAGAAAAAAAGGAAAGTAGGGTAATTACTTAGAAACGGGAGAGTATAATCATTGAAGTTTGTATCGATGAGACCAACCATTAAAATAATTATGAAAATAAAGATAAAATTAAAAAAATCTTTTTAAAAACTAAATATTAAAGTAGATAAAAAAATTTAGTGGAGCTAACCACATCCCAATTCTCGATTTCTACACCCCACTCATTTCCCACATATCTCTCTACACCTTACCTAAGTACCTATTTTACCCTTTTCCAACCAACCCAATTAATAACCCACCAACCAAGCTAATGACATACCTAACTCTCACACCAAAGCATGGACCGTGATTGAAGAATGGATTTGAGCGCACAAACTCCCAGTGCAAACTCTACCTTTCGTTTTTAGAAGGAGCGAACCAGCAACAACCACATCAACATTTTGTGTCCCTATTTCTATTTCTTCAAGTTTTGAAACTACAATGCCTTCATCCTTAGGTATGAATTTTCATCCTTCTCCGACATTTAAATACTAGTTTTAGGTCTAATTTAACTATCAATAACAATGTAGGGTTAAATACTACTATGAAATGCATGATTTTGGGTTGAATTTTGTTTAAAAAATACAAAAATAATATGAAAATAATGGAGATTGCAAAACCTCACGGTTCAGACATGGTTTCATGAACACCTCTTATGGTGTTCGACCAGCTCTAGCCACACCATACAAAGGTTGTTCATGTCATGGTGGCCGTACACAAGCCCAGGCGTTCATGTCATGCCGGTCGAACAGGCATAGGTATGTTCATTCCATGTTGGTCGAACAGTCCAAAGGTTGTTCATCCTATGCTGGTCGAGCAGTCTAAGGGTAGTTCACCCCATGATGATCGAACAGTCCAAAGGATGTTCATCTCATACTGCCCAAAACTTAGCCTGGGCACATTTCTCTTGCGTGATTACAATTTTGGACACTAGAACCTAACTATAATTTTGTTTATTTTATGTTCACAGGAAAATTCATAAAAAAAAAGGTGACATATGCAAGGAGAAAAAAGCTGACGACATCGGCTAGAAAAGAAATGAAATAACAGCGTCAACTTTGAGCAAAAGTTGAAGTAGAACCGCATGAGATGTTTCAGGAGCACGAGCAGGGGTAGGAGCATGAGGAGGGGTAGGAGCAAGAGCATATCATGAGCATTTTCAGTGAGCAGCAGCAGGGGCAGTTTTAGCAGACTTTTGAGCCTCAGATTGACCGCGGATTTCCCGGTGGTCTACATGATACATCGTTGCTGACTTCGTATGAGTCACACGTAGCTGCATTTATTTGGGCTGGTAAAGAAGGGCAGGGAATTCTAAAATGCCCCAATCACACACAGAAACTGCTTAATTGTGTCATTCCTAAGGACGACACTTCGAGTGCCTTTCGGGCTATTGTGATTTGTGAGGAGTAGTAGGTTGCATCGACTAAAGAAGATATGCTATGTTGATGTGAATAAGGTGTTAGTTTCTACTTTCATGGAACGATGACATCCATAGACTAACACTTTCCATATGTCTTTCAGGGAGTGACCATTACTTTAGATGATGTGTTTTGTCTTCCCGATCTTTTGATTGTGGGTGATCCATTATCTTGTGCTAGGGATGTCGATGCCCCATATGTCAGTCACATGTAGGGAGTGCTAGTTGAAGAGGTTTTTTAGGGAATGAGAAATAAGAGGGGGGCTTCGGTGACATTGGAGTGGCTACGTGTGAGGTTTAATGACGATGTCAAGTTTTAGGATGAGTTTAGGGTGGGTTGTGCTATGAGGGCGACTTGTTATTGGTCTTGGGTTGCATGATATTTGCCGATAAGAGTAGGACTCATGTACCTATACCTATAGCTAGATCGATGGCATTACTGGAGGTAATAATTATAATTAATTTCAACTTTTATGTTGTGTATTTACTATTAAAGTTAAGGTGTTTAATTTGATACATTAATCTCATAATTAATATGACATGTTAATCTCATAAGGCATGGATCTACTTGCGATTTCCATATCTGAGGCCTCCACATAATGTTGATTACAAGTCCAGATACCCGCTTGCATATAGCTGGATCCCGCAAGGGAATCAGGGAAGACACGTGGACCGTTTGAAGGCAACACGTGAGCATATAGACAAACTGACCAGCCGTGACGTGAGTATAAGTCTTTTCTTATTTATTTCTTCAAGTTATTGTTATTTCACTTGTTAGCATTAAATTTGTATTGAAAGTTTTTTACTTTGCATTTTGTAGGTTGAATGGACTCCTTATGACAATAAGGTCAGGCAACGGTTTGAATGGCATTGGATTGCCACATATTTGGGATGTATATAAATGGGCACTATTGTCGAGCCATACCATCCAGACAGAGTCCTTCGACAGTTCGAGTATGACCAGACAATTCTGTCCGGAGTTATTGTTCCAAACTGCGACCCTAGAGATAACTCGAAGGTCTTGCCTCTGTGGCTTGGTTTCGCTAGGTATTGGTCGACTTCAGATAGCCATCTTTTATCTAAGGAACGTCTCGGTAGGCATGCCCTTCGAGGATGAGAGTGTGCTTCTGATTATTTAGACTAGTACGTGCAACGTTCACATGCAGTTATGCAGCCCCCTGATGGACGATCTAGATACGTTAACACCACCACGACTGATGCTGCTATAGTCGACTCATATGACAGGACGCTGGGAGTTGTGACCACTATGATTGATCCCACAGTACAGCGCCGCAGGAGAGTTGGTGACCGACCTATACCGTATGAGAATTTGGGGTCATTATTGGATAGAGTTCATACTGTCATACACGGTCCACCAGATGACGCGGGACCGTCTCATGTTATGCCTCGTCGCAGGAGGCAACAGTGATTTCCATTTTGGGTTTTGTATTTGTGGTTATGACTTGTAAAACATTTTGTATTTGTGGTTATGATTTGTTAAACATTCATGCATCTTTTTTTTTTAAATGTTATGATGATATTGCAGACTTTGTTCATGGTATGACTTTGTTTACATTAAAAATAGGGAATGGTTTGTTTTGAATAAAACAAATATAATGTCATACATAATTTAAAGCAACGTAACCAAATGATCATTAAAAAGAGATAACAAACATCATTAACCACACAATACATTTCCACGAATAAAATACATGTCTGAAATCTATATAAAATGCATAATCAAGCCATGAATTCAAATACATGTCTTTAATATAATACAAATATCATGTCAGACACTACTCCAAATGTAAACTGTTAGAACTACCAACAACTCTAACAGTACCTACAAATTCACTATATGAAAGTTGTCGATTAATATAAAGTAATTTCTACGCTGCAACAGATGACGTGCAATTTTGATTTCAGATCCACGGCACTGGTGCTAATGGGTAACCATCCGTAAAAAAAGTGCAAATGAAATGAGATGATGTGAATAAATAAAATGAAGCAATATAATAAATAAAATGAAGCATTGTTTATGTATCTGATAGAAATATCGTACCTAAATAAAAAGATCATTGTTTACTCTTTTAATACAAATATACTTGGATCATTTGGGAGTGCGGTTCTCAATGGAAAATAAGTGAAGCAATGTCGTTATCTAATACCATGAAAGCAATGTTGTAATACGATGCCACCAAATGACCTATATCATTTTCATCAAACCAATATACCTTAGGAGCACTTATGTCGTTGTATTGGAGACTCATGTTCACTGTACCAACACGTTTTTCTTCAATTACGATACGTGCGTACAACTCCTGGTTTGACATAAACGCCATCGATAAGTGTTCTTGAACCATGTTCCATGACTCCTCATTCTTATATATAAACCATGCTACCACACGAAGACCGCAATGACCGTCACCATTGACATTCGTTGTGTCTAATATGAAAGGCTGATATATTTTCGGGAATTGCTCAACGTAACTATCACTAGCGATCCCGCCTCTCGTACGTCGTCTCACAACCTATTGAAAGTTAAAACATAGGAAATTCATAATACATAATATATATATATATATCGACATCTTTTCCTTAAGTTGTGGAACTATAGTGAACGCGAGAGATTGCTGCAATGGACCAACCCCGTATAGCAAAACTTGATCACAAGGGGAGTAGCTATCTATCATCGACTCCACATGCTCAAACAAACAAGGATCACATTTGGTTGATTTGGAATTTTTTTACCTTTGTGGGCTTCGGACGACCACGAGTGCGAGCCTCATCCTGTGGCACAATTAAAGAGTTTGTTCTTCCCTCTACAACCACCATCATTCTTTTAATGATTAACAACTTCTTTGACTCTAGAGCGTTCTCATAATATTCACGAAACTGATCACATGTGATATTTAATCGATTGTCCATATCCAACTTCATTGAAACTTCAACATTCTTCAGAGTAGGTAACATATCTAATTTCCTCCAAAATGCATCAACCTAATCAAGGGGAATTGGCATGTCATTTCTCTTATACTCAACAATCTCATGACGACAAAGCAGTCCGCGTGTCTTTCTAAGTACACAACCACACAACAACGGGTCTATATAACCATCTTCTGGTATAATGTTCATCTCATTGTATATCATATCCAATGCATGAATAAACAGCCAACCTCCAAGGTATTGAAATAGAACCAATCTGTATTTCGGAAGAACCACTGTAATGCTCTTCGTGAATGACACCTTGATTGCAATGTGAGATGTCTTAATGAGGGTGTGCAAATGTTTCCAACATGTCTCAAAGTCACATTGACTTGATTTCAACTGTCTTTTCAACGCTGTATATTGACTCTCCACCCTGAAATAAGATACAATTAATATTTGTATTTCATTTCTAAATTTATACAAAACAATGAAATATTGAAAACATTTAAATACATGCTTGTTGTGTTATTGTCGAAATGCATTACATTATTCGTTCAAACAGACACAAATCTTTCCTTATACGTCCATATCCATTGCTTCATGTCGTATTGAACAGCAGCGGGATGATCACCAAAATCTATCTGAAATCTCCTCATGTATTCTTCATACATTGACTTAGATTTTGCAGCCACCAAAAAATTCCAACAGATGATAACAGAAATGTTTTTGTTGATATGCCACTGACAAATGTTTTGAGGTAGGAAAAGTTGCCTAGATTGCATTCATTAACACAAGATCTCTGTCAGTTATTACAATCATAGTTGACAAGGAGGATTGATTCATCAAAGCTTTCAAGATACCAAGTGCCCAAATGTAGTTCTCTTGCACCTCCGACCCCATATAAGCAGCTCCAACCAAAAATGTCATGTGTCAACGTGACACGAACAATCTCCAACAGGGGTAACATGTATCTGTTTGTCTTATAAGTCCAATCAATAAAGAGAACCTTCGGAAAAGAATGCAATAACTCAATGCTCGATAATTTTATTCTTCATACGAGCATTGTACATAGTCTTATTGAAGACTTGTTATCTTTAAACTTCTTGTGTAAACCTTGTAAAATGTCCTCGGGCCGAGAATTGTCATATGACATGTCAAGAAAAAAAGTCTTCTCATGTTAATCGACCAACAAATGAGTGGTCATGCATAGGGCTGACAAATTTTCCCATTTTCCCGATCCCGACCTGACGCCCGACCCGACATTTCCCAACCCAATAAAATCCCGATCCCGACTTTGTCGGGATTTTTCCCGTCCCGACTTATTTCGAGACAAAATTCGGAAAAAAATTTAATCCCGTCGGGATTACTGACCCGTCCCAACTAAATGTGTGTGTACTGTGTAGTACTGTATAGACTAATGTTTGCCAGCCACTGTGTGTGTCTCTGTCTCTGTCTCTCTCTCTCATAACAAACGAAGCCCTAGAAAATAGAAATCCCAAATCCTCAATTCCTCCGCCTCCCCGCGTCTTCTCTCTCAACTCCGACTTCCACTGCGCCGCAAATCGCCAATCACTCCTTCGGCCGCCGTTTCTCCCTCTCTCTAACTGCAACTGTAAGTCTCTCTTAATCTCTCGCTCTTTCTATCTCTCTCCATCTCTCGCTCTACTGCTTGGTCACTGAAACTAAAAGTTAAAAACTGTAAGTGAAAGAGAGAGATTGTAGACACCCCAATTTTGTACCCCTGGTATGTAACTCTGGCATGTGATATCAAGACCTATTAAAACTTAACAAATGTCAAGTTACATGAGTTAAAAATGAAAAAGGCAAAGCAGGATGCGCGAAACAGTGAAATGCAAGGGCTAAAAGTGCAAAATTGAAAGATGAATAGTGGGCTGGCGCGGCCTAAAGGGACCCTTGGCGCGGCGCCCAGCTAGCATATTGGACGCGCCCAAGGTGCTACAGTACCACTCCCAATTAACGCATTGTGCAGCTTCTGATGCGTGGTGTACAAGGAAATAAAGCGCCCAGAGAGAATTTGTAATCCCCGATGAGTCCCTCCTCCAGCCTATAAATAGAGAGCTCGGGGTTCACTTTCAGACACACCTTAGGCACCGATAAAATTTCTCCGCGTCGTCGTTACACTGAAAAATTAGAGAGCGAAGTGAGATAGGGAGTGATCCTTCCATAAAGCCTCGAAACCATGCCAAAACTCCGCCAAAAGTAAATCCAACCGGTCAAAGCGATCCCTAGCCCTTTAGTTAGGTATCCACCCTATTTCCCCGATCCAAAAACCTCGAAAAGAACAGTTGCTCTGCCCGAGTGAAAAGACCAAAACCACCAAAAATAAGCCGTTACTCTGCCCAAATCGCAGCAGCAGCAGCATAAAAAGTCTCCCTCTCTCGAGAAAGACAGAGCGAGCACACCACGCTCTGAAAGGTAAAACCTTTAAGGGCATTTCTTTTATAAAAGTTATTTTCAAATCCGACCCAATGTAAAAATATAAGTCGTTGTGCTGCCCGGATTTAGTTAGGAAATACTATTTAAAAGAGCTGTTATCATGGTCAAATATTTTTAAATGTGTTTGTAATTATTGTAAGGGAACGGCTGCAAGTCCGTAAATAATGTAGCCATGGATGTATTTGTTTTTATTTCCTGTCTTTTAATGTTTTGTTTATTTGCTAATTAAATATAACAAAAAACATACTTTAGCCAAAAACCGCTTTTGAGACCGAAAGGGCGAGTTGGGTGCCTATCATCTTCCCAACTCGTAACTTAGCCTCCGAATCCGTTTTTGCAATCTCTAGTTTTTCTTTTTTTTGGGTTTTCTTTATTTCTTCCTTAAAATAAAGATGGCGACTCTATAAAACATTTTGGATCCAGTGGGGCATCGCAACACTCCTTTCTTGCACTTTTCTGTTTTCCCCTAAAAAAGAAAGAATGTGAATGAAAGGGTGATGTATTCCTATATCATGGTATCCCCTAAAAAAGGGATAACTTGATGTAGAAAACTCAAAGCACTCATAGTGATCCGAAATAGGCCATAAGGAAATTTTCATAAAATCCATAGTGGGGCCTCTCAACATCCTTTCTTGCACTTTTCCGTTTTCCCCTAAAAAAGGGAGAATGGGAATGAAAGGGTGATGTATTCCTATATCCTGGTATCCCCTAAAAAAGGGATAACTTGATGTAGAAAACACAAAGCTCCCATATTGGACCAAAAATTCACTAAAATCAACCGAGGCGTATTCAACATGCTATTTTAGACAGCACTCTTCTCGCACTTTTAATTTCGTCTTCCCCTAAACAAGGGAGGATGGAATGAGAGCAGTGGTGTCTCGCATCCGCACGTACGCGCACCCCTATCCAAGGGCGCGCGGGGCGCGAGCACACGCCGGGCGACCCACAGAGATACACGGATTGGCACTTATAGTTGGAAATATATCACCCTTCTACAGAATTGCTTCTTGTGATTTATACTCAGATTCAAAATATTTCCTATAGTATGGCATTTATACTCTGTTTTCCCTCTGGAACTTGAATCCAGATGGTCTAGAGAATTTCTTGCTTGGCTGATACTAAGTGAATGTTAAAGATCTGCTAAGTACAAAAACTATACGACTCTAATCTTATGCCTTCAAATTAGATCTTTTTCCCTTGGTTGTTCGATGTTACTTTCTTGATATATGGATATATCTTTCATGTATCCATTTCTTGTGGCTGCTACCAACCAAGGGGTTTCAAGGTTTGTGAAATAGAAGGGAATACTATAAACTTGTTAATACCCGGTTCATCAGGCAAGTTATTAACCAATTACCATGTTGTTTGTCTTTTTCCCTTGGTTGTTCGATGATACTTTCTTGTTGTAATTTTATGGTCCCAACTCATGTATTTCTAAGGAATGATTGATCCATGAATAAAAAATGGTCACTTCTTTTTCAAGTTCAGCATGCAGATATGTTACTTCTGATTATCTACAATTAATTTCACTAACTGTCTTTCTCTAATCATTGAAGTGTTTGTATGTGTATGCTCAATTACAATGTTGCTTGCAAACTCAAATTTCAGATGCCACAATATATGCTAACCAAGTTTATATCTGAATCTGACTATCATAAGTATGGTTTGCTATCTCTTCCTAAAATCTATTTATCACGAGTACTAAGAATTTTTTAAACCAAATCATGTTGCAAGTTTATTTTCTTTGCTTGATTCTTTTTTCAAATTATCTGGTTCAAGTCTAATTTATGCTTTTACTTTTGATGATCTACAAATAGTTTTTACCCCGTGAATTTGATGTGGGTCTATAGTTTTCTATCACCCTCTTCTTGTGTTGTCAAATTAACAGAAATCGAAGTTTGGGCTGAGGTCAACCTTTATAATTGCCTGCTTTAATTACTATTTACCTGTTAAGTGGCCTACACATTACATAAATCTTAACTACATGTTTACCTATTATTGTTTACCTGTTAAATGGTCTGCTTTAATTACTTGTTTACCTGTTAATTGCCGGTGGTGTACCTCTTGTATTTAAATCTGAAATCTTAACTGGATTTTTTTTTTGTGAAATCTTTTACTAATCATATGTTTCTTTCTTCTATTTTGATTTATGTTTGCTATTTATATATAAACAATTTATATATGATGCTCATAGGATTTTTTTTGTTTATATTGTAGGTACTGGTACCATCATTCACCCAACATAGCAATGCGTGTTCAAGTGAACCAAGTGAAAATTCCTCGACTCAAGAGGATTGTTGGTGGATATGATTTGCCAAGCCGAAAGACTATATATCTTTCAAACAATGTTTATTTTGTTAATGATGTTTGTTAACTTTATTTAATGATGTTATCATTCAAACAATGTTTGTTAAATTTTATTTTGTTAATGATGTTTGTTAAATTTTATTTTACTAAAATTTCTAAAATTTTATTTTTCAAACAATGTTTATTTTGTTAATGATGTTTGTTAAATTTTATTTTGTCAGGATTATGTGATTTTTATCTCCCGACACGTCGGGTCCCAACACTTATCGGGAACGGGATCGGGAATGAAATTGAAATCCAGAATTTTATCGGGACAGGATCGGGATAAGCCTAATCAGGACGGGTCCCGTCCCGATTCCACCCCTAGTCATGCATGTGAGGCACATCGGCATGGTTATGCAACTCACATTCAACCTGAAGTTCTCATACTCCATCACATAATTGTATCCTCTTCAAACGAAATAGACAGTCTCATTTCCTTGATCCACGTTCTCTCTTTCTATCCTTTATTACTTTACTCGAATCATCACCTTTTTTAATGAGGTTGCCCACCAAGTTCACAACATAAATTCAACCGAGGTCCTCTATTTTTCGTACTACTATCAGACATAGTAATTACTAGCACAAACCCATTCTTTCTTCCAGTCGCACGCACCCAATCATACAAATCTTCCCTCGATGAAAAATGGGTGTGATTTATGAACACATTGATGTAATCCATAATAATCGCTTGTTCAACATGAATGATCACATAATTTACAAGACCAACGGCACTGATGTACTCAGTAGGGAACGTGCTTGCTTGAAAATAAGTAAAAAAAACATGTTAAATTGTTGATTATGCACTGCTCGACCAATGTGTGATGAACACCCTTGAAGTTGTGCGGCCATTGTATGATGAATAGAAGGGGAGGAATTCAGACAGGGTGTGATGAACACCCTTGATGTTTTGCGGCCAGTGTGTGATGAACAGAATGGGAGGTGTTCGGTCAGGGTGTGGTGAACACCCTTTGAGTTCTGCGGCCAATGCTGCACGAACAACCCTAAGGCTGTTCATCACACAAGAGCCGAACTGTCGATAATGCCCAGCTCTACAACATTGATTTTTTTTTTTTTTTTGGAAAAAAACCAACTTTTAATCGAATAGAGTGGAAGGAAAACTTACATTATTCATCCCCATGACTTCTCTAAGGTCCTTGTAAGGTTTTTTTTTTTTTTTTTACAATGTGATTATGTTTATGATTGGTTTTAAGAGAGTTTTGAAAAGAAAAAAAATTGGAGGAAGGAGGAAGGAATGCCCGTAATGAGAAGTCGTTGAGTACATATATGTTTTGTGGGTTGAAGTGTTAATAGAAATAGTGTTATAATGGGGTGTAGGAAGTATTAGAGTGAGGTGTAGATAATGATCTATGTTATGTATTTAGTATAAGAGTTTATTAAGTCTTTTCACTTGATGGTATTTTTGTAATATTTTTAAATGATGTGTAGAGATAGGAAATTAAGGTGTTGTTAGCCCCACTCAATTTTATTTTTTTAGAGACAATGAAAATGTTTTTAAAAAAGAGAGGAAGTATATTGTTAGCAATTGGGCTTGTGGCCCGATTATTTACTTCCGCTTACATGTAATATATTTATATTATTAAAGGTTAATTATTAGTTTCCTAATCCGAAGGGGTTCGGGATTTACTTAACTTAACCTACAAAAAATAAGGTTTCTTGTACAGTAATATAAATAGGGAAACTAAAGGGATAAAACCCTAAGGTTATTACACGGCTAAGAATGGCCGGCGCCCCTTTACTCTCTCTCTCTCTCTCTCTCCTAAATTATATCTCACCAAATACTCACTCTAGCCTAACCATCAAGAGGCTTGGATTTGCAGTGTGAACCAGAGGTTGATATTCGTGCTACGTGATATCAATCCGACGAGAGAGACTTGCAGGATTGTTCATCGTGACATACGAAGATCATAGCTCAAGCAGAAAGTCTTCCGCTTCGCTCAAAGTTTAAGTTCGCACGAGGTAAGTCATGATTACTATTTGATAACGAACTTGTGATATATGTATATATATCCTTCATTGGTATCAGAGCTTATATGCTTGATTGCTCGTTTCGTTATGCCATGAATTGCATGTCTTTGATTTTGAATTTGTTTAAAAGTTTTACCCGATAACGAACCAAATGAGTTTTATTATTTTATGTGTAAAACAATTTTATTTTCGAGAAAAATTTATATGTTTGAGTTCCCTATGATGAGGCAAACAACATACTAAATTCTCGTTGAAATCCATTTGGTATTTTTCAAAATATCACAAACCTTAGTTTTGTTAAAAAATGATTTTTCTAAAACTTTGCATGCTGTTTTGACCTGTTTATTTTCTGTAAAAATGTGGTTTTATGGTCTATACTTGTATTAATCCGCGAGGGCTTTCCAACGACATATTATATGCTTAATTTGGACTTAAAATGAATGTTTTACGGCCTCGCGAAGTTGGCTCGATCACGTTCGCGAATCGACTTTCCGGGTTGAAAAATAGGTTTCATGAACTCCGTTTTTGAAACAGCCGATGCGTCTGGACGTTTTTTGGCCTTCTGAATCCAATGGTGGCCTCTGTTTTGGTCAATTCAGCCTGAAAGTATTTATTTTGGCATTTTCAGTGTATAAAAACTTGTTTTTTTTATTTATAAAAAATTCAAAAATAATTTCTAGTGGATGTTTTGTCATTCTGTGACTTTTTAGGGCTATTTGGGACTGTTATGAATTTTTTAAAAATTCTTTGTGAATTTTAAACTATTTTAAAGTCATTTTTAGCATAATTAATTGTCGTTTTGAGCTCTAAAATTGCGATTGAGACTATACGGGACCCAATAATTTTATTTTTAGTAGTGAAAATATTTATGTACATGATATGTGCTTGATAGATTTGTTCTATCTTATTTATTTTGTTTAAATTATCAATTTATGAATATTTTCACGTTGTGCATACTTTGGTTGTGATTACGAGACTCACGGATTTTCTCTCCTTACGTGTATGATGTGATTATATTTAGTCATTGATTTTTTAGAACAAAAGTGAATCAAAATATATACATGCTAATGTCTTATTTTTTTCAATAAATTGTAGTGAAATGACTTCTAAGAATGTAAACGCTGCCTTAACAAGGGTGAGAAATTAGATGACACAACCTATAGTGTTTGGCAAAGAAAAATCACGTATTTGCTAAATGAGCAAGAGGTTCTCGACAACCTAGATACTATGATGGAAGAATCAAGGATGGGTAATTTGACCATCACCCAGCATCGCTAGAAAATGCAGGAATTCCTTAAATGGAAAAAAGAAAGATTGATGTGCACGCTTTACTATGTTGAGTAGCATGCATAATGATCTGATTGGCGAATTTGAAGATTGCCTGACTGCAAAACAAATGTGGGATGACATTAAGCACATTTATGGGAATACTTCTGCTACAAAGTTGAGGACTTTGACTTACAAGTTTGAAAGCTATAAGATTGACCAGAAACGTAACATTCTTGAACAACTATGCGAGATGTCCGGAATGATTCGTGAGCTTAAGGCTGCTAGTTCTATCTTATCTGATGAACAGCAAGTTCAAGCGGTGATTCGTTCACTGCCTGACTTTTGGAGTAGTTTGAGACGTATCTTGACTCATACAGATTCCATTCAGACTTTTGCAGATGTATCTCGTCATGTTGAGCTTGAGGCTGAGTGTCATGAAGCGAATCGCACGATAAGTGATGCGACTCGTGATCTTGCTCTTGTTTCCATTGAGGGTCCGCGCAAGCCACATGGGCAACACAAGAAACAAGTTAAAGGCAAGAAGACTCAGAATTTGGGCCCCAAAAGTGACAAGATTGCTAAACACCGTAGAGACAAAAAAAAATATTGCTAAGCAGAAGTGCTACAACTGTGGTACCTTGGGTCATTTTGCTCGGAATTGTCCTGAGCCCAAGAAGGTATCCCTTAATCCTATCTCCATGCAAAGTTATGTTTTCTATCATGTTTTATTAGCTGACTCTCTCCCTGTATGGATTATAGACTCAGGCTCAACCAAACATGTGACGAGAGATCGATGAGGATTTGTAGATTATCGAAAAGTTCTTGCGGGTACAAGAAGAATTTTCATGGGAAACAGTTCGTCTGTTGAAGTCAAAGGAGTTGGCTCATACCAACTTCAATTGTTGAATGGACGGACATTGACTCTTCATGAAGTTCTTTATGCACCTGGAATTCGACATAATCTATTATCAGTAGTACAATTGCTAGGACGTGGATATTCTTTTAATTTTAGTAATGATCACTTGGATATTTGTTTTGGTGATGAGATGTTGGGGCATGGTTTTTTGTCAGCTAATATCTTTAAATTAGATTTGTTGGATTCTCATAATTCTTCTATTAATTCTTCTTCTTGTATGGTTTATGATGATTCTAATTCTGAGTTATGGCATGCTAGACTTGGACATATAGGAAAAGATAGGATGACTAGATTGGCTAGAGAAGGCCTATTGGGGTCTCTCACCAAAGTCAACCTACCCTTGTGTGAATCTTGTTTGGCAGGAAAAGCTTGCCGGCCGAAAGCCTTTTGGTAAGGCAAAAAGAGCCACACATCCATTAGAGTTAGTCCATTCAGACATTTGCGGACCAATGAATGTTAATTGTTAAGGCACGTCATGGAGCTTCCTATTTTCTCACTTTTATCGATGACTACACACGTTATGGTTATGTTTACCTTATTTCTCACCACGATGAAGCTCTAAAGTGTTTTGAGCGATTTCTCGCAGATGTTGAGAATCAAAATGATAAAAGCTTAAAAACTTTTAGAAGTGACCGGGGCCGTGAATATTTATCTGATCAATTTAAAAAATTATGTGAGAAAAAGGGAATACGTCGACAGTTGACAATTTCTAGAACTCCGCAACAAAATGGTGTTGCAGAACGAAAGAATCGAACATTGTTGGAAATGATTAGGTCAATGATGGCACAGGCCAACCTCCCAATTTCGTTTTGGGGGGATGCGCTAATGACTGCCGCCTACATACTTAGCCGAGTGCCTTCTAAGTCAGTTCTCACAACCCCTTATAAACTTTGGAAAGGTGAGATCGAAGCCTAAATTGGGGCATCTTCATCCTTGGGGTTGTGTAGGTTATGTCCATAGTACCTCCAATAAGTTTGGAAAACTAGGCCCTAGAGGAAACAAGTGTGTTTTCATAAGGTATTCAGATACCTCAAAGGGTTATGTTATGTACAGTGGAAAACCTGACATAGGAATGACTGAAACAAAGTCGCGCAATGTTGATTTCATTGAGAATGATTTCCCACGGATAGGTGAAGTTAGGAAAGACTTTGAATTTTTTGAGATGGAAGAAGAACATATGACATCTTTTGGCGAATATGGGGAATTGCCTCAACCTAATCATATGGTACAACATGATGTTGAGCCTATGGAAGTCGCCAATGAAAGTCAAGGTGTTCTTCATCCGAGTGGGAGTATGGATTCTAGTGGGAGTCCGATACTAGAGCGAAGAAGTAAATGTGGAAATATACCTCGTCGTCGATTCGCGATCGAAGAGGAATCTTTCCTTACTACTTCTTACAATTCTAGTGAGCCTACATCGTTCAAAAAAGCTCTTTTTTTACCTACAAACAATAAATGGATGGCTGCGATGGAAGATGAAATTTCCTCTATGAAAAAGAATCAGGTTTGGGAGTTAGTTGATCTTCCGCAAGGTCGCAAGATTATTGGAAACAAATGGGTTTTCAAAGTCAAGCGAAAGGTAGATGGATCAATCGACAAATATAAGACACGTCTTGTGGCGAAAGGCTTTACCCAAATAGAGGGTTTAGACTATGAGGAGACATTCTCCCCTGTGGTGAGATTTTCCTCTGTTCGCCTAATCCTAGTGATAGTAGCACACATGGATCTAGAACTTTATCAGATGGATGTTAAAACTGCTTTTCTCAATGGAAAAATAGATGAAGAGATCTATATGACTCAACCAGAGGGTTTTGAAGTTAAGGGACAAGAGCGCAAAGTGTGCCGACTCAAACGTTCCATCTATGGTCTCAAACAATCATCTAGACAGTGGTACATTCGATTTCATCAAGTGATAACCTCAATTGACTTTGTGATAATTGAGGAAGACCATTGTGTGTATGTTAAACGATCCACGAAAAAGATCTTGATTCTGTCATTATATGTTAAGTTGATGACATCATACTAGCTGGGAATGATATAGAGATGATAAATGCCACTAAAGAGTGGTTGTCTGCACTTTTCGATATGACAGACTTGAGTGAAGCAAGCTATGTGCTTGGAGTAAAAGTCATTAGGGATCGTTCGAAAAGATTTCTCAGTTTGTCTCAAGAGACTTACATTAAGAAAGTTATCGAACGATTTGGCATGACTAACTCAAAATCCGTTGTCACTCCAATGGAAAAAGGATGTGTCCTTAGTACAAACCAATGTCCTAAGAATTAAGAAGAGAAAAAGAGAATGTCTACGACTCCATATGCGAATGCGGTAGGAAGCATGATGTATGCTATGGTGTGTACTCGGCCTGACCTATGCTTTGCAGTTGGGATGTTGAATCGATTCCAAAGTAATCCTGGACCTCAACACTGGATGGCAGTGAAGATGGTTATGCATTACTTGGTGGGAACCACAAATTTAACCCTATGTTACCAAGGTGGGGATTTGAGCTTGAAAGGTTTCACTGATGCGGATTGGGCTGGAGATGTAAATGGTTATAAATCTACTTCGGGCTACACTTTCTTCCTTAGTGGTAGAGCTATCTCTTGGAGTAGCAAGCGACAGACTAGCACCGTCTAATCCACGATGAAGTCAGAGTACATGGCTTGCTCAGCTGCGGTTCAAGAAGCTGTGTGGTTGAGGAGTTTTCTTCAACATCTTGATGTTACGACGCATGTGGATCGTCCTGTAGTCATTGCTTGTGATAGCATGGTTGCTTTAGGTTACACTAAAGATCTCAAGTATCATGGGAAGATGAAACACATTAATATCAAGTATCATTTCACTAGAGACATGGTTGCAGAAAAGAAAGTTGTTTTAGAATATATTCCTACTAGAAGCATGCTGGCTGACCCTATGACTAAGCCTTTAGCTAGAGAGATCTTTCAGGATCATATGTTGGGTTTAGGGCTTCGTAGGATTTGACATTTATTCTGAGAACACTTTTGTTGACATTTGATTATTATTTTTCATTATCGTTTGAATAAATTATAATTTCATTTTATTCCTTTTATATGTTAATTGGATATTTTAATATGAAATTGCGTAGCATATATATTTTTTGATTAAAAATCATATTTTTTAAATTCCAAATGCATTTAGGCATGTTGGCTCAAAATTAATCACGAGCTAAATAGAATCAAGGGTGTATAGCTCTTCGTATGGTCGTACCATACCATGTTGATGTATTCCCATGACTCAATCCAAAACCGAACATGAAACTTTGATTAACAGTCACTATTGGTTGAAGTTGATTGGGGTGATGGAAAATGGAAATTGGAAGAAGAAATTTATGTGGTTGGACCGTTGGACTCATGAATGTATCAACAATGGGGTTTAAAATGTCAATGGCTGTTGAGACTTAAGAGCTTTGAATTGGGGGAAATAAGTAAAACAGGTGGATGGGCGGCCGCAAAGTTTGAACGGAAGAGGGCGATGCACTATCAACGGAGCCAACGCTGCAACCAATAGTAGTGCAACACAACCATACAAACATGTGTGAGTGTGGGTCAAGCAGAGGGGGAGATTGCCTACTGGCTGCTGCCAACGAAAGGACGTGGCCCTCATCAGTCATCGAATCATGCATATCCTCCTGCACGCACCCGCATTCTCTTTTAAACAACCAGCACCTGGCACCTGGCACCTATCCCCTCCCCTAGTATTTGAATTCCTTTCTCTGACTATTTTCCATATTTTATTTATATTTCCTCCGCGTAATTCGTAATTCATAAATTGTATTGGTCAAGCTTAAATATTACTCCCTCCGTTCCAAAATTATCATCTAAGTTGATTTAGCGTACAATTTAATAAAACACATTTGATTGGATTAATTATTAATATTAATTTGATGTGTAGTTTACTTTAAAGCGTATGTGCATGTGCCTTATAATTAAATTATGATGAAAAAGTAAGAGTATAGTGGTAAAAGTGTTGTATTAAAAAAAGTTTCAAACAAATAATTATTTAGAACAGACGAAAAAATAAAATATGACAATAATTTTAGGACAGATTGAGTATTTTTTAGGTTTGTGTTGAAAAACAGGATGCAAATTGGTTTGAACAATCTAGGAAAAATGGTTAATTTTGTCATTATACTTTGATCAATCGTTACATTTTGCCACTGATTATCGTTGTACTTGAAAAGGGAATTCAATTTCGTCATTATCACTAACTGGCATCCATTTTTAACGAAATTAATTTCAGGTGCTCCCCTAAGGTTTTTTAAAATGTGGAAAGATGCTTAATGATAATTGAAGTTAAAAATTAAATGATTTATGGTTCTAAAATTATCAAAAAAAAAATTTCTTTTGGAGGTTTAAAAAATATATTTTATGAAACAAAAAAAAGGAAAAAATGAAAAGAAATATAAAAATGTAAATAAGAAGGAAAGATATATTTGGCCTAAATAAAAAATTACTACAAGAATATTAATAATACATTAGTGCTCAGTAGCTCACTTACAATTGACAAAAGTTTTACTAGCTGATATTAAATCGTTTTAAAATATTTAACGGTTGGGATCATCACATGTGTGGAGGTGATTATCATTTTTATTAATAAATTATTTACTAAATTATTAAAATATTACTTAATAATTATTAAAAATAAATTAATAAATTATTATTTATTAACTTTTAATAAATTATTTAATTATTTAAAATAATTCATTTTTTAAAATAAATTATTTAAAATATTTAATAAATTATTAAATAATTATTAAATAAGACATAAATCATCAAATAACATTAAAAAGAGTATTATTAAAAAAATGTAACACATCACAATTTTCATGGTGGCTGTTATAGGTTGAATTAAAAGTTTTTTTTATAATCTTATCTTTATAATTCTCAATTATAACGAATTTCGAAAAACATTAATACATTACAATTAAAGTCAATTTTATTTACAAATTAATTTATATTCAATGAATGAGTGTTAACAACTAGATTTAATGAATTATTTTTAAAAAATTATTAATCGATTAGATTTTCTTTAAACATATTATTATTATTATTATTATTATTATTATTATTATTATTATTATTATTATTATTATATTTTTATTATATGATTCATAAGACAAAATGTATATATTAATTAATTTAAATATTTTTCTCTTATTTTATTCAAACAATATATCTTTTCTTCTTATTTGTATTTTTATATTTCACTCATTCTCTCTTTTTTTGTTTATAAAATAATATCTTTTTTTAACCCTTAAAAGCAAACCCCCCCCCCTTATAATTTGAAAACCAAAAAAAACAATCTACATTTTAATATCAACAATCATTAATGATCTTCCAACATTTTTAAAAACTTTAGGGGAGACAACTAAAATTAATTCCGTTAAAATAGGATGACAATTAGGGATAATGACGAAATTACATATATCTTAAAAAGTACAATGGTAATTTCACTCGAAAAATAGTACAAGGTAAAATGTAAAAATTCGTCAAAGTACAGTGACAAAATTAACATTTTTTTCCGAACAATCTATGTTACTATATTATTGTACTAGGTTATTACCCGTGCGATTCACGGTTGACTTAGTGTTGTTTCTGAAACTTAATTTTGTAGATATAATCTACAAGTTATTTGAATGAACCAACAACAACAATATGTCCTCATAATTAATTAATAAATAAAAAGGTGTGAGATCACTCCGAATCATTAGATCGAAAATTTATGCGAAGTATAAAATTGAACAAATATTCTTAGTGCGAGTGTGAGACGGAGGGACGGGAGGGGAGAGGAAGTACAACGAAGACAGACTCGTCAAGGAGGTGTTTGATTGAGGGGAAGTATTTCATAATGGTTGTTTGTGGTGTTGGTGGAACACATTTAATTAAATTAAATCTATTTTAAATTGATCGAGTTTTAGTAAAATAATAAAAATTAAAAAACTTCTACTATGAGAATTAAGGAGTCCTAATCAAATGAAACTAATCTAAATCAAGTGTAATAAAATCTATCCGGTACAAACCGATTTGACCGCAAAAAAAGTAAAAAAAAAATTACCATGAAAATTGAAGAGTTTTAATCAATTGAAATATGTCTAAATCAAATGTGATAAAATTTATCCGCCAAAAAAAAAATTACCATGAAAATTTGGGGTCCTAATAAAGTGAAACATGTTTAAATCAAATGTGATAAAATTTATATGGTATTAACTGATTTTGACAACAAAAAATGGTAAAGAGCAAAAAATAAAAAATTACCATGTATAAAAGAGACCAATTTTAAAATCTATCATGTTTTAATTTTTGGTAGCAATTTATATAAATAATATATATATATATATATATATATATATATATATATATATATATATATATAGTACCGTATGCATGGTTTCAATAGTGCTTTTTTTTTACAAAAGTTGTTTATAATAAGATGATTTTCTAAACTTGTAATAAATAATTAAATTTTTTAACTGGAATAATTTGAGAAAAAATGAAAAATAAGGTAAATATTCAAAATTGATCATATGAATATGTAATTGAAAGATTAAAACCTATGAGAATTGATAAAAATCTATATGCAAAAAAACATTACCATGAAAATTTGGAGTCCTAATCAAGTAAAACGTGTTTAAATCAAATGTGATAAAATATATTCGGTATTAACCGATTTTGGCAACAAAAAAAATGGTAAAATAAAAAACTTTTACCATGTATAAAAGAGACATTAGTTTTAAAATCTATCCGGTTTTAATTTTTGGTAGGAAAAAAAAAGAATTTATATATATAGTACCGTATGCATAGTCTTAGTAGTTTTTTTTTTTTTTTTTGCAAAAGTTGTTTATAATAAGATTATTTTCTAAACTTGTAATAAATAGTTAAAATTTTAATTTAAAAAAACGAAAAATAAGGTAAATATTCACAATTGATCATATGAATATGTAATTGAAAGATTAAAACCTATCAGAATTGATAAAATCTATTCGCCAAAAAAAACTTTTATTATGAAAATTTAGAGTCCTAATCAAGTGAAACGCTTTTAAATCAAATGTAATAAAATATATCCGGTATTAACTGATTTTGACAGAAAAAATGGTAAAAAACGTTTTTACCATGTATAAAGGAGGCACAAGTTTTTAAATTTACCCGGTTTATATATATAGTACCGTATGCCCGGTTTTAAGGGAAATATTCACAATTGATCATATGAATATGTAATTGAAAGATTAAAACCTATGAGAATTGATAAAATTTATTCACCAAAAAAACTTACCATGAAAAATTGGAGTCATAATCAAGTGAAAACGCGTTTAAATTAAATATGAGAAAATATATCTGGTATTAACCGATTTTGTCATAGAAAATGAGAATAAAAAATTTCACCATGTATAAAGACAATTTTAAATAATAATATATATACATATATAATATCGTATGCACGGTTTTAATAGTTTTTTTTGTGTAAAAGTTGTTTATAATAAGATGAGTTTCTAAACTTGTAATACATAGTTAAATTTTTTAATTAAAATAATATGAAAGCAACAAAAAATAAGGTAAATATTAAAAATTGATCATATGAATATGTAATTGAAAGATTGATAAAATCTATTCGCAAAAAAAATAATTTATCATCAAAATTTGGAGTCCTAATCTTTTGAAATGCATTTAAATCAAGTGTGATAAAAATCCATCTCGTACTAACCGATTTTGGCAGAAAAAATAAAAAAATTTACCATATATAAAGGAGGCACCGTTTTTAAACTCTATCCGGTTTTAATTTTTGGCAGCAGAGAAAAAGATAAAAAATCACAACTTCACAAGAAGTTGACACATCGAAGCACATAATTCCTTAAAAACTTTATGCATTCAACGCAAAGTCTCCATGTGGCAGCAACGACTTCTATTTTAATAATAGTTAATATATCATTAATATATTAGTAATTAATATATATATATATATATATATATATATATATATATATATATATATATATATATATATATATATATATATATAAGTAGAAGAACAAATAACATAAAATTGTTTTGTGAATAATTTGTATTAATTAAATAGTATGAAAATGGAAAAAAAAGATGGAAATTAAAGAGTTTAAGTCAAATTAAAGTTGTATAAATTAGACATGATAAAATCTAGTTTAATTAAGCGATAATTGAAAAAAAATATATCATAAATCTCTATCATAAATCTGCTTGTGAAATCATATCCTAAATCTGTTTTATCTTATTAAATTAGTTTTATGATTTTTATCTTATCTAATTAGATTTAGGATTTTTATCTTAAACATTACAGTTTTGGAAAAAACAAAAAACATTTATCATTTCGATGGTGACACGTGACATCACAAAATCCCTTTAAAAGTTTTAGTTTTTCACAAAAAAGCCACTACGTGGCAGCAACAACTTATGTTTTAGTAGTAGTTATAGATAGATT
Organism: Codonopsis lanceolata; assembly: GCA_013146195.2. Taxonomy (NCBI): domain Eukaryota; kingdom Viridiplantae; phylum Streptophyta; class Magnoliopsida; order Asterales; family Campanulaceae; genus Codonopsis; species Codonopsis lanceolata. The sequence goes on along the minus strand of JABEVN020000011.1, from coordinate 213,154 downwards.
TTGTTTTAACAAGTGATATCTTGCAAATCCGTTCCGTTCTTTCAAATAAGAAAGACGAAAAAAATTTAAAAAATTTATTATTTTTTTCCTACATGTTCTTTAATTTGTACTAAAATTACAATATTGATTAGTTTCAAAAAGTTCTCCCCAAAAGTGCTCATGTTCTAATGTTTCTTTTTTTAGGTTAGCATTAACTATCTACCCCTAATTTGATTTATACTTTAATTGATGGACGTATTAAAAAAAATATATTTTTTTCAAAAATTTATAATAGAGTCAATAATTTACTATTAACGACTCGGTTAAGAAGGGAGGGGGGGGGAGTAATACATATTTTTGGCAACTTTTCTAGGAAAGAGAAGGGGAAGGGTACTGTTGTGGACTTGTAGTGAAGGTAGAGATGAAGTATGTGATGTAGAACAAGTAGTCGAGACGTACTTAAGCAAGACATTTGGGAAGAGTTCGAAGTTCAGGGGGTCTAGTGGCAGTTTCTGAAAGTTGGGTCTGGCAGCTTCTCCGTTAGTTTCCGATAAGCAATAGTAGAGAGCACCTAACGGTCGGCAGAACTTTAACGGAGCATAACTTTCGCGTCCGGATGAAATACGGGACCCATCGCATATCAAATCGAAGCTCTCAACGAGATCTACAAGACTCACTGGGTTTACCCCGTGAACAGTTCGTTTTTAGCCCAAAAAACGCCATTTAAGTACTGTTGCGGGCTTTTTCGTCTTTTTTTGTTTAAGTCTTTTCCTTTTAGGGTTTGGATTGTTAGAGCATATAAATACCCTATTAAACATTATTTCGGCAGTTTTGAATAAAATTTGAGTTTTCTTGCTTTGTGTTTGAACCCTAAGCCGTCATAGGCTTGTTCTAAGGAATTTCTCGTTGAAAAGTTCTTTTTTTATTGTTTCGCTGCGTCAGCATGAGTAGAAATGGCTGGGTGGGTGCCTATCAAAACAAAAGAGATGGAGATGGAGATGATTGGTCAGGCGGCCCCATTAATTTTGGCGTCAATGCCACCACAGGCACTCCTCTCCTGGTCGATTTGAGATTGGAGATTGGAGTGTAGTCAACACTTTGGAAACAAACCTATTGGCCGGGTTGATGTGATTGCTTAATAATTAAGCAGCGCTCTTCCTCAATCTTTTCTTTTATGTTGATCCATTGAAGCTTTGGCGGCTCAATTGGACATTTCTTGTCTCTACTCTGGAGAAATAAATTTTACCGTCCTTGTTTTCACTTTGGCTTGAAATTCAATCTCCTCTTAACACTTATGGAAACAAATTCTTGAGTTCCTCGATCCAAAACATCATTAATCTCAAAGGTAATCAGTTTACAAGTTTTGGATGTAGTCATTCATGAATACTCACAAGTGTAGGTTTGTAGAAGAAAAATATTGGTTAAAGTATTGTATTTTTTATAAGAATTGTGAATTGTGATTTCAGATGTTAAGTTATATTCAATTGGAATTCAAGTTAAAGCTAAAATCATAGTACTAATCTGTAAATAAATTAAGTAATCAACTTTGAATGGTATTGTTTTCTTTAAGAAAAAGAAAAGATGTATCAAATTATAACACTGAAAATGGAAGCTAGCGTGCAAGTTATAATCACTTGGAATAACTTAATTAGAGTAAATTGTATTATAAAATGAGTTAAATAATTAATACTCTAGTGTGTACACTGAACAGTATAATTATAGAAAAACGCGTAAGAAGGTAAGTTGAAACTCAACCCCACAGCCGAATTCAGTGACTCCTTTCTTTCACACCGCCTCTTTACATCTACAGTATACACATACACTCCTCCTTCTGGCTTCTGCATAATATATAGCTAGGGACATTGGGGTAATGCATCAATATATAATACACATTATCTTCAACCTTAGATTTGAAGTTTCCTTTTGCGGCTAAACATACACATTATATATATAGCTAGGGACATTGGGGTAATATGGGTCATGGGTCATGGATGTCCAATCTAAACATACACCTTTTCTATCTAAACTAAAGCTCCTACCAATGACTACGTACTCTATACTACTTTTGGAGCAGCTACCTTCTCATTCAAGTAACTCTCTCTCTCTCTCTCTCTCTCTCTCTCTCTCTATATATATATATATATATATATATATATATATATATATATATATATACATATAAACATGTCATTATACACGCATATCGACTTACTTGATAAGCTCCAATCATCAAATAAAATAACATTAAAAATCGTCCATAACGCATTGATAATAGTTTTCAATTATAATTTTAATTTACAAGTGTTGCCGGAAAAGAAAACAATGTATAGTTTACTCGCTCATCTCAAACTCCAATATAAATTATAAGCCACCCACGGCCAGCTAGAGCTTGGGGGCCGGGTGGGGGGTAATCCGTAATAGTAATGTATAGTTTTCTCTTCCATTTATTAATTCTTTATATACAATCGTCGTTGAAAATAATACATATCTGATATCTAGCCAGCGAAGCATGCAATTGATTTGTCTTTCTCATCATTTGACTCCCCTTCTTCTGAGTTCTAGCTGCAGGATATAACTCTATAATCTACACTAGTACTCATAGATAGGTTTAATTAGGTAGGCGCGACCCCAGTCTACATATATATGTAAGCCATAATTATATGCTTCTTTCAAGTTTCAATAGGGGTGCTGTCCTTCCTCCTTTGATCTATTCCACTATTCCCATATGGACCACTTGGATACCTCTAAACTCTAAACACATTTTTATTTTTTTCGGGTAACGTCTTTTGTTTTTGTTTTCGACTAGTTATTTTCTTGCTTACTAAGTCATAATTAAATTAGAAACCCACTGAGATAAAGAGAAAAATGATGACACCGAAATGAAATATAAAAAATAAAAAAATTATAAACCTTGTGTGTGTGTGTGTGTGTGTGTGTTTAAACAGAGGCTACCAAGGCTTTAATTAGTTTTCCCAAGGAATGTGGCTCTTAGTTAGTAGTTTCTTTTCTTAATTCAAGATAAGGAATTATTTTCCAAGAATCTCATAAAGCTTTTGTTCCATGAAGGATTTTTTTTCTTCTTTTCATTCATGAATTTCTTAATTTATTTTTGTAGCACCTACGTACTCATACTGTACAAAAATCTCATCCCATACTAGAGAATTGCTATTAGTGGTCCAGATTTTAACCGCAACACTATCAATGTTACTTTATTTGTAGTTAATGCTTTACAAACTATCGTAGAATAATACAATTAAAAATGTTGTGCATAGCGAAAAACTTAACAATTAAACATAGAGTAATCCAAGATCAATCAAAGATAATAGAGAAAGATTTGGGCCAACGGAATATTGAAACTTTATTAATGTCAAGCTTAAACACGTTTTAGGATTATAATTATTAATGTCAACAGAAAAATAAAGTCGTTGCCAAATAATAGTGTAGAGTCGACGAAATCCAAACAAAAAGAAAAAAAAAACATAAACCCAAATTAAATCGTACTTGGATAGAACAACACACCAAATGGAAAACTTACAATAACCGCCCTCTTGTTTTTAGACCTTTCTCCACCACTGAACTTACAAATATATATAATCCTCGATCATAACTTAGTGCTAGGAATTAACACAAAAAACTTAACAAACAAAAACCTCACGAAGAAGAAGTTGAAGATTTAAAAATATGCAGGGTCGTCTGAGCCTTTTGTTTTCAAAGTTATAAAGAACTCACAAACTGTATATATATATATTAACTACTACTCCCTTGATTCGAATCAAATCCTCCCCAGTTCCCTGGAGGAAAAACATTAAAACTTTCATAGTTTGATGCTATTCTAAGCAGCTCTTGTTGTTGAGAAGCCGTGGAAGATGTCGATGAAGTTGTTGTAGAAATTCCACTAGGATACATCGTCCCTGATGAACTTCCATAGTTAAATTGGTTACCTTGTGCAGATTGAGATTGTGGGTAATGGTAGATACTGGGATATGTTTCTTGGATTGGAGGCCGAGGCCGAGGAATATTAGGAAGAGGAACAATTACTGAATGATCAGCTGGTGGACGAGTTGTGAGGAGGTAACCTAACTCGGATCTCCCTTGAACCCTTTCGGGAAAATTAAGCTTAGCTTTGTTTCCTTTAAATCTAAGGGCTGCTTCGTCGTAAGCAAGGGCAGCTGCCTCCGCAGTCTCAAATGTGCCTAGCCAAACTCTTGCTGCCTTCTTTGGATCTCGTATTTCCGCTGCCCATTTCCCCCATGGTCTTTGCCTTACCCCTCTATAGTGTCTTCTCCTCGACTGGTTACCTAATGACAAAATCATATCACATAATTAAGAAGAAAGAATAAATATTTGTGACTAGTTAGTTCATGAGCAAGATCAACATATTTAGATATTAATATATGTTTAGCTAGAAAAGAGATGCCTAAAGTTGTTGCTCATTTCTAAATAGTATATAATGTTTGCCGATCGAAGAATATTGTTACGTTCACATTAAGCGATAGAGATGGAAACCGATAAATTCAAGATTTTTCTTGCAGCCTTCACACTTGTTATCTTAGATGATAGATGATATCTTGTGATTAGTACCAATATACTCTCTCTCTTCTGGGTAAAGAGTTCCCGTTTGAAAGTCAATTTTTTTAAGAAAATGACACTTTTACGAACTCTTTACTAATAAAATAACACTAGTATCCCTAAATTTTTGAAAATTGACTCTTTAAGAAAAAACATTACCAAAATGGAATAGTGAATTCTTTGCCTGTAACGGAGAGAGTAGTAAATTATTCACACACACACAATGCTTAAAGTACTTTTAATTTTATGCATGCATGGAAAGCTACAATCTGAATGTGAATTCACCGGCCAAGGGATCCGTAACCACTTTTGTAGAAGTTCCGTGTAATGCTTCTTCTTCGTGGTCAAAATATATCATGTTATTTAATGATGCAACCTAATCTTAACTATAAACCAAAGGAGATGACTGATGAGATCTTACAATGTATTACCCTCTCTCTCTCTCTCTCTCTCTCTCTCTCTCTCTCTCTCTCTGCTATCAAACCAATTTCAACATAGATCTCTTTATTTTTCAACTCCCACCCTTAATTTATTACATTTTCTAATTAACACCCTCTCAATTCATTAATGAAAGTCCATACCGGCCCCATCTACATTTTCACGTTTCAGTCTTCTTTCATCATGTTATTGTAAGGTAACGCCTCTAAACTAATGAAAGTATGAAATAGATTATGTTATCAACTCAATGGGTTTGGTCACCACCGGGTTCATGTGTAGTCTGTAGAGCAATCTATTTAACCTGTAGGTATATCTTATGTTCGCGACTCTCACCAAGTACAAATTTCCTTGGATCAGTGACAGGTTCAATATCGCGAGCGATGATTAGTCTCAGATTCAATGTAGTTTTGGGACACCTTATGGAATACCAATAAGAAAAATGTTAGGCCACCACTAATGTGACCACTAGCTAGTGTAACAATTTGCCTCTAGTGAAAGAAAAAGTTAAAAAGTGAACTATGTCCCTCTCAAAATAAGTTGTAACACTAGTAGTAAACTTAACATTACTTTAATAATAATAAATAAATAAATAAATAACAAGTTATGATTTGAAGTTTAATCGACAATCTCATTAGCTCTTAAAAGTTGATACGGTAAGTAGAGATGTATGTTTAGAGTGTGCTTATTAATAGTGGACGTTAATTTCTTCTTCTTTCGCTAAGTTGCTCTTCTCATGATTCTAATATTACTCCATCCATATATAGATTAAAATTATTAAGGATAAAATAAAAAAATAAATCAATAGGAATGAAAGTAGATGAAAACGAGCTTAAACAAGTATGCTGAATAAATGGAATTAATAAGTGGAGCAGTATATTGAAGAATCAAAGACGGTCAATTCAGTTCTAGCTATATAGTTAGTTAATCATCCATCATTCTCAATTTCTCATCACCTTGCCTCGTGATTACTATTACTAAAATTTAAGCTCATGCATTAATACCATATTTGAGCAAAGTACGTGTAACAGAGAGATCATCTAGGTATATAGGTCTTTAATTTAGCTACACTTCTTTTTAATTAAGAGATAATCACATTAATTGATTGCTCCAAATTAACAATAATTAGTACACTCTCTAATGCATTTTTTATTATACACCAAACATGGATTCTTTACCAATTTTAAGCGTTGTAGCTTGACCAATATAATTTGCTAATGTCTTGAGGAAACCAATTGAACGATCAATTAATCTACTACAAATTAGACTTTAAAAACCTAACAACATACTACATTAATGGGCTTGTTTGGCTTTGTGGTTTTGACGACTTTAATTGGTGGTTTCGTAATTTTGTTATGAACGAGCGTAAAGAGAAAAAGTTCATAATCACTAATTGGAGTCCCATTATGTCTATAATATGACTTATAGATATTAATTGAAACTTGGGAAGGGAGGGATAGATGAAATATGGGTAAGAGTGGGATAAAAAGGCACGAGAAAGATGAAAGAGAGCTAGCTTAATTAATGCAATTAATTACCTTGTTCTTCTTCAATAGGTTGAGGCTGTGTTGAGGTCAGCTGGGAATTGGAGTCGAGTAATGGATTGGCATGCAGAGGATATTGAATATTTGGGGAAGCTGAAGAAGGGTTTGTGATGTCACTGTTATTTATAACTTGAGAGAGAACAGATACCATGGCTGACATATCTTGCTGCGATCGAGCCGAGTAGGCTGGGAATATGTTCTGCTCTTCGTCTTCTTCTTCGGGTTTTTCGTGGGATTGAAGGGCCCTCTTTCCATACCTTCTTCGATCCAGTTTTTCGTTTTGAAAAGAAAAAAAAAACTCAAATTGATCGATCCGTCAATTAGAAATTGGACGCAGATTGATTGATAGCTAAGTTGTTGAAAAAAACAACCAGGAGAGGGTATATATATATATATATATACACAGAGAGAGAGAGAGAGAGAGATGATAATAATGGATGAATGGAAAGAGATGAAAAGGGAAAAGAAGGTGGAGAAAGAATGTTTTTAGCTTGCTAGGGTTTGCTACAGGGATTTTGTAATTCATGTATCAAAGTCTTGTTTTTTTGAAGACAGTGTCTAAGGCTCAAAGTTAAGTGTGAAGACAAGACTAATATCCGGTTTAGTTTCTAGTAATATCCCTACTCATTACTCAAAAAAAAAAACCATCATTTCTTTGATGGTTGACTGCTCCTTCCATTCTAAATAATTTTCCTACTTCATGTTTATGGATTTTTCGTTTAAAAAAATATTTATAATATAATTAATTAGTTTTTCTTGATATATGAATCCAATCAAATAAAACTATTATTTAAGAACAAAGAGAGTATAACCGTTGATGAAAAACGTGACCATAATAAGATTGTAATGGACTTACCTATGAAATTAATCCCCACAATGATCATCTACTAACATATACTCCCTCCGTTCTAAAATAAATAACGTTTTAACAACAAAAAATTGTCACAAAATAAATAACGTTTTAGGATTTCAAAATAAATATTATCTGTATTTTGTCAAAATTGCTCTTAGTAATTACTCTCAAATTAAATGTTGTATTGAGAATGTTTTAACACATTGGGAATATGAAAAGTTTTTTATAAAAAAAAAAAAAAAAAGAAGGTCGATCAGTTCTTTTATAAACTTCCTAACTTATGTGTAAATCTCTAAAAAGTCATTTATTTTGGGACGGATGGAGTACTGCGTCAATAAATATCCTTTTAACAACAACAAAAATATAATTGTCGTTATAGGATTTTGAAGAAACATTTATTCGTATTTTATCAAAACTACATTTATTTACTTTGCTCAAATAAAATAGTGTTAAAGAGGATTGTTGAGTAACCTTATCTACAATAAATCAGTTTTTTATAATATTTTTTTAATTAAATTGCTAAAACGATATCTATTTTGGGAGGAAGACAGTATATAAAACTTGTGGAGGATATATAATCTTTCTACATTGTTCTTGTTCCTAAAGATAATAATTTGTAAACAAGTGTAAGTAGCAGTATCGGAGACCTCTTCGAAACTTAAAAGTGGTTTAATGTGGGGTCGATGGGTTCCCCATAGGTCGCTAATCAAACTTAAAGTAAGGAAAAGATGTTACTTCTATAGAAGGTTATTCGAAATAGCTTTTATGGATTCATTAGTGAAATGATATATCCATGTCTGCTAAAATTACTGCACGTGCTCATAGTTTAACGGCTATTCTATTCTCACTATATATCTTGTTCCTAAAGATAATAGTTGTGTAAGACAGTCTTACGGATATTTTTTATCCGATTTATCTTGTATTGATGGGTTAAACTGTAAGAGAATGAAATTACGTCTTACAAATTAAAATCTGTAACTTACAAGAGACCTACTCATTAATCAAAACAATTCATTGTATTTTATATTTTAATTTTTTTCTTTTTAATTGTTATCGTAATTAACTTAATCAATTTAATATTTTTCCAGCTCGCAATTTCGTAGACAAATAAATTTTAAAAAAAATCATAAGTTTTGTAATTTGAAATATTTTTTTTAACTATTATCATAATTAACTTAGATAAATTATAAGTAAATATTAATTCACTTCCACATTATCTGCTTCATTTATTGATAAATTTACAAAATGGCGTCGTGTCATCGATACGGACAAGAATATTAGTATAATAATATTTTAAATGTTCTGATTGAACTATAAAAATAAAAAACTAGTAAATGTCAGAATAGACCGTATAAGTCGATGGTGTTTAAGGACCATTAAGCAATATTTGATTTGCAATCAAGTAAGTCAATGGACTAATGTAGAGTGGGAATAACCTAGCCCAAATAAACTGTCAATGGACCATTTTAGCCATCTTTAATATGGAGATATATGGCCACGAGTTAAATGGTCCAACTTGAACTGGTCACCGTATCTTTGAAATCGTCAACCTAACCTTACATGCCTCAGTGGAAAATACTAAGTTTATCATCAGAATTATCACTATGGTGACAACTTTGTCTTGAAGACAAAGTGCATGTGAGATGCATGTACATCTTCAAGACATAGTTGTCACCATAATGATAATCCTAGTGGTAAATCTAGCAAAGTTGTACCTCAGTTTAAACAGATTGTTAACGGGTCAAGCCTACAAATACATATATTTAAATCTAAAGTTTGAAATTAATTAATCAATAGACGACGATCAAAATCACAATCCAAAAAAAAACATACAACGAGTCAATACTATCATTAAGTGATAAAATTCAAAAAATAAATCAACTTCAAATACTACTATTTAAAAAGTACTAATAAAAAACATGAAACAAGTCAATAAATATTATCTTCATTTTTCAACCATATTCTATTATTATTATTATTATTATTATTATTATTATTATTATTATTATTATTATTATTATTATTATTATTATCATACATGAAATAAAAATATAATACTCCATTCGTTCCGGCTAAAGAGTCTCCATTTGAAAGTCAAATTTCTTTAAGAAAATGACATTTTTAGTAGTCCAATAGCAATAGAATGACACTTTTATGAATTAATTAATGAAAATGGACTTTTTAAATGAAACATCTCAAAATTAAATAGTGGTCTCTTTACTCAGAATGGTGAGAGTAGTAAACAATTTCTTAACACATATTAATGCACACATATAACATGTCCACTAGTCGTGACATGCTAGAATTATTTTTTTAAGAGTTACAAACTTACAATGCTACACTAAGCCTTGTCTCAATAGTTTTTTGCACAAAAAATGCACTAAATATTACCTTTCAAATAGTTTAAGTCAGTCGGAACAATCGAAACGCATATGGTGGATATTTAACTATACTAACTACAAAGCGGATTATCAAGTTATATTATCACAATGAAACTTCAAATTATCTTACTCTTAAGACATAATTATACAAAAATTAAAATAAATAATTATATTAATAATTAATTCTTCGGCTAACGAGTCAGCCTTACAGTCTGCGGGGCTAGCCCTAACATCATGACCCGATCGTTCTAGCTCTATTAGCCCTGGAGTTATATGAGCCAAATTGTCTAACTCTAACCCTTGGTTTTGCTTGGTTTACATGGTCCGACCCGTCGGGCCACAACCCTATTAACATCTCTATCTGGAGGATAAATGTGACTTATCTTCGTTGAGGAAGAAGGTTTTAGTGATTACTTGATTGAGAAAAATTGTGGGTTGATACACTTTGGCAGATTTTCAAAAAATAATGGGTTGGTACACTTTGACAGATTTTCAACCACTTCAGATACTGATATCTCTTTCAAATCGAAAAAAAACACTTTTTACGCATCATTTGATATCAAACGAATGAACGATGCATGCATTTGTGCATTGCGATGCATAACGTGAATGAAAATTGTTTTTTTCCAGTTTGAAGAAAATATCGGTGTTTAAATCGGTTAAAAATCTCCCAAAGTGTTCCGGACTAAATTTCTCCCTACTTGATTTTGTGCTCTTAAGTCGGCCATTCCCACAACTTTGGCATCAATTTTGCTTTCACAAAAGGATTACTCTTCGAACATATATAAATTTGGTAAAAGCTTAGCAAAAAAGGTCTTACATGTATTTTATGTAAGGTGGATTCATTTGACCCGACTCACCCTGTGTTGGTGGATTGATTTGTGAGAGAAAATGACTATGTTTTATGAATTAAGATCCATAAAACGGTATCACAGAAAACATACTCTATGTTTAAGAGTAATTTACAGCTAGAGCCACATAATAAATATGTAATTTTATGCATAAAATAGTGTCATTAAATGTGTCATCTCATGGAGATCTCAACTCCTTAAAAAGTAAAGTCAATTAGATGACACATAAGATGAGAAATCATTTTGTGTACAAAATTAAGCACATAAACTCTAGCATTACTTTAAATTCAATTCATTATCAGGCGAAAATTTATTTCCATAAACTCTATGGTTTTGTCAAAACTAAAATTATTTCTAGACAAGTACTTTACTTGCCCTCAAGTATTGTCTTTCTCCTCCCTCTCTTTCCCCGACCTCACCACCTTCATCCATTCCTATTCCACCACTCCCCTCCCTCCCCCACCTCAACACTCCAACAACTCAAATCTCACTCACGTTCTTCACGCCACCCGTCCTCTCTACTCAAACGTCGACGTTTCGACATTGTTGTTTCTTATTTGTATCTTGATTTACATATGTTCATACATTACATTAGTTTTATACATTAGTAGCTAATTGGGCTATGTATCAATTAGCGTGGCAACTGTGTATAGAACTTTGTCATAGAATAGTTTTTATAGGCTTCACAGGTTCAGCGGAAGACTTCAGCAAAAGCTTTACCGGAAGACCTCATTCAGCATCCAGCGACAGACCTTGTCTGCACGTGTTCAAACATGACGTGTCCAGTCACCAAGTCTTAGTGGATTAATTAAATTCATCCTTTATCAGTTTGAATTTGAATTAGAACATCTTCTATGACTTCTCAGACATGTCTGACCAGCTTTCCGAAAAGCAAGAAGACTTTCGCCTTCTGAACAGTGATAGAGCAAGTGAACAGACTGACACTTACAGTCTATACCAACTATTGCAAGTCTGCAACTCTGATTGCTCACCCGCCATCTACTGCAACATCTCTGCACCAACTCCCTACTCAGCATCAGTGAAGACGAAATCTACAAGTCAGTTCCATACATTTAATACATTCAACCTAATAGAGTTGTTACACTTCGTCTTCTCCAACGGATCTCAAGAATGCCTCAACTATAAATATTGTCATTAAAGACTGAAGAAATAGTGCCCTGAAATGCTCTGAAATTCTCCAACAACTTCAAGTCTTATATACTCAGTGCATTCAAGAGATCATAAACTGATCAAGAAGTCCTCGACAACAATTAAGAAGATCTGCATCAACACCTTATCATTTACTTCTTATTGTTGTTCTTTAACTATTCTTCTGCACAATTGAATATTCTGTTTTTCTAGATATTCAATTCCCATACCCCCAAACACAAGTCAAATATTTTGTACACGATCCATTGGAACTCTTTGTAATACAACTAGTGGAAAATATAGTATACTTTTAAATCCATGGTTGACTGCCTTGGTGGTGGACGTAGCACTCTTTATAGTGCGAACCATCTCAAAATACTTGTGTTCTTTCATTACTGTTGATTACTGCTTTGAAATGTTTCATATCAATTTACTTATCACTTCAAACAACAGACTTGAGTATTCAACCAAGTCTACCGGTAATCCTTCACCGGCAGACCTAAACTGTCTTCCTTACAAGACTTCCGCTACTTCAATCTCTTTAATAGATTGCAAGTGCTTGTTTTAGAAACTTATACAAAAAGTTTTTAAGTGTCTAATAAGCTATTCAACCCCCCCCCCTTTTAGCTTATTATTGTACCCTTAGGGACTAACATACATACTCATAATCAATTCTCGGACATTCCAGAAAGTTCTGTTTGATGTCTCGGGACCTAGGGTTTTGTTATGCGCTGACTTGGACGTTGTTGACTTGATGTTGAAATCATGGGCAAATAAATATGTTGGGTTTAAGAATGTCAATTCTAGCTAGTTCCCTAATTTCTTTTTTTTTTCTCAACATCTAAATGTTGTCGAACAAAACAAAGATGTCGATTAAATCGTTACACTAACCGACCTTTTTAGAGGCATTGATTTGACACGGTCCGACAAAAATGAGTGGTTTGATTCGAGCCAAGCTTCGACGTTGGAGGTGTCTAGGGTTTTATCATTGGGAAGCGTAGAGAACCATGATTGAGCTATAGTTTCATCATTCCTATGTTTTTGGGTTGTGATTTTGCTAGATGGATTGGGTTGTTGGGGTTTCTAGGGTTTCGATATGGTGGTTAATTGAATTTGACATTCTAGTGTCATGAAGCTTCTCTGTTGCGCTCGTAGGTTTTGCATATCACTCTGCTAAGTTCTAAAAGTCATACGAAGATCTCTTCATTCTCTATGTCCATTTTGTATTCTATTTTTATTTATTTTTATAAAATTGTTCTTGTAGTTTTAAATAGAGTTGAAATTTTATCATTATTGTCCATTGTGTAGTTCTTAATCAAATTTCAATTGGGTTGATTGGGCGGGGAATTTGGTGGTTGACTAGGTTGGGGATTTGATGGTTGATTGGAACTGCTGATGTTGTTGTAATAATTGTCAATTTAGAGGGACAAAATAGGGATTTGACATAATTTAATGGCTAAACTTAACGTCCGTCTAAAAAATGGGCTCGTTTGCAGTCAAACTAATGTACATTGGCAAGAATCAAAACTTTAAACTTTCGGTTGCCGCATTACAAGTTTTTAAAAAGTTGGGTGACCCAAAGAGGGGTTTTGCCTAAAAACTATTTTAATCCTTGAAATACAACTTTAAATTTAAAAAGTTGTCTTGGTCAAGATACTAAATTATCAAAAATAGTACTCCCTTCGTTTTCAAATTATTGTTCTCTTTGACCTGACGTACTGTTTAAGAAAAAATAATTGACAGTATTATAAATATTGGTGAAATATGTGGTTTCCTTTAATGCCCTTGAGTATGTGGTCATAGTTAAAGTAGATTAAAAAAATAAGGGTAAAGTCGTAAAAGTATTTTCCTAAAAGAAAATATTTTGAAAAAAGATAATTATTTTAGAACAAACGAAAAATGAAAGAAGGACGATCATTTGAAAACGTAGAAAGTAGTTAACATTCAACGAGGTGAATAGTTGAAAAGAAAGAGACTAATGATAATCATATTGTTAACATAACTTTTAACGTAAAATGTCAAATAAGATGTTACCACATTCAATGAGGTGAATAGTTGCATACAGGAACTCAGTAATGGTTAAGTCACTAATCAATTCAATAATATTTTTTTCTTTTTTGTGATTCATAATACTTTTGGTATAGCTTACAAAGGTAATATTTTCTTCAACCTAATAATATATTTAATATTTATTCAAATCGACTAAAAAAATAAAAATGAGACTCTTTTATCTGGACAGAAGGAGTAAATGTTATGCATTTCCATGTTTATTCTTATTCAATTAAGGTAAAAAAAATTATTTAAATCCTTGAAATAAAGCTTTAAAAAAAAAAGTGATTTTGATGGAGACACCAATACCATCTTGATTCTTGATGTTGTCGAAAATAGTTAACGACAAAGTTTGGTAAAAATAATTGATACATTGAATGTAGTTTATTAATATGAACAATTCAACATAATAAATAAACATTTACTATAAAAGTAGTATTGCAATTGCACCCACCACCTTATAACCCGCAAAAGTTGTGAACTGTCTTTTTACTAATTATAGCGAAATAGAGTTTCAACCTTTATGTCTGTCGGATGATGTGCTACAGTTTGAAAATAAGGTAGGTTTTCACACCATCATCAAAGTGCTTAACTTAAATTAACCCGTTTTTCAAATTCTACAAAGACGAATACAGCTGGCAGCTTCTCTTTTACTCTTTTTATCCTTCTGTTTTATAGATGAGTTGCCTAACTGTCCCTTTACACCCACCCACCCACCCACCCATTCATGGATCGATCATATATACATCAATTCAAACTCAACTCTCCAACAAATTATTAAATTTGATTTTAATGGTCAATACCCCCATGTCTATTGTAATATTGATTGCATTTGAATTCATCCATTATCTCTACTTAAACTTATTGATAGTTATATTTTACTTGATCAAAGATTGAAAATATGGTGAAATTCGGATTGGTCCCCTTTCATAAGTTTCTAACAGCTTTAGTCTTCTACACATTTTTTAACCGAAAAACAGTACTTTTGGTGCCAAATGGCGACTATGCTATTAATGAACCGAACATGTGGGCAAAGCTTCGGTCCGTCCATCGTGATTCACAAAACCATGCATTGCGATACATGATTTCAATTGTGCAGCTGTCATTTCTATTCATAGTGATGCATATCGATTCTAAATCAATGCATCGCGATTGAAATTTGATGCATCGCAATTTAAGCTGGTTTCATTTGCATCTATTCTATCGTCTTCTTCCTCTTATGTCGTAAGCCTTGGACTTATGGTGGGGCTTCACCTTCTTTCTTCCTTTTCTTTGCTTGTTTCGAAGAGATATGACTATTCTTTCCCTTCTGAAATATATTTTACCTTTCGGAAGCATTGCCCCCGAACCCCCACGATAGGGCCATGTCCCCTTTACCCGAATGACCTAATCGATCGTTATTTCGCTAACCCAACAATTGAGATTTCCAAAATCTATGATGATGTGCTATGGGCTTGTGAAAAATACGTTGGAGGTGTGGAACAAGACAAATCTAGGTATTTCATAAAGAATATTATCAAAGTTTTTTTTCTGATTTAAAAAAAAAGAGTTTACCAGTTAAAAACTTTGTAAAATGTATCGGCATGTAATTTCTCCTTGAAAATAATACTAGACCCAAGCTAAACAAAAATAAATGACCATGTTGTTGAAAAATTTTAGAGCTCAATGACATCAATATAAGTGATGAGGCCAAAATTAATCTACTACTACCAAGTGTACGTGTCTCAAGTAATATAGTGTAAAGAATGCGAATTGTCAAACCCACATGGTCTGGAACAAAATCAAATTAACTATCCTATCTTTAATCTAGAGAACGATATTTTTTAGATTTAATTTAACTAATTTAATGAAACTAATTAAAGCAAATAAATAACAGATTAGGGATATCAATGAGAGAAAACGCTAGAGATAAGTTCACCAATTCACTTCAAATTAATAAATCATCGATTTCAGATTTCGACCGATTACTATTTGTGACAATGGAATTTCCAAACTTAATCAATACTTTTTGGTCCAGCAATATTAATTCTATTATTTTTTAGCAACCTACAATTGGTTCATGTAAATTTAGGTAGAAAATAATGCATTAAGATTTGTGAAATCCGCTTAGCTTTCGATATTGTGGTCTATGATTAAATGCATGTATCAACCCATCTATCTCTATCATGAATTTAGATCCACATTGTAAATTCCTAAATCATACAAATGAAATCTCTACTAAATCTCAATCATGTGAAATAAATCAATTAAAAGGTGATTAATCTTTAAGAGCATTAAAAACAAGAATAATTAAACACTCAAACAATCATGCAATCAATCTACGCCCTAATCGAATCAATATTACTTATTCATGAATTTGCTACCCTTCACCCTAGTTTTATGAATTTAGTTCATAACAAAACAAACAAAATTCATACCAATATTTAAAAGGCATATAAAATTAAGCATAGGGAAGAAGAGATTCAAACTTGAGTGAAAGCTAATTAATATAATTCCTTGAATCCTTGAACAATTGTCACAAATTGTTCTTCTTCTTGTCTCTCAAAGACGACTCTAAAATTGTCCCCCCTAAATCTAACCTAAAGAGATTTCTATTTATACCTAACTAATTATGTACAACAACATAGGGGAAAAAAAACTACAATACTATAAAGCATCACAAAAGGCTTGGGCAAAGAAGCTATACGTAAAACGAAGCCGCAACAATTCATTCGGTTGATTTAAGCAAGGTTTGGACAATTTTTCAGCTTTCAGCCTTCAACTTCTCAACTTTAGCAATTTGACCCCTTCAGTTTCCAAATCTACCCAAAATTGTTTCCTTTTGCACATAAACTGCTCCCAAATCATTGAATCTATAAAATAGCACTAAAATAAATATTAGACAACGGAAATCCCGAATACGAACAAAGTTTAAGCTCGAAAAATATCAAATAAGTTAGTACAAAACCCACCTATCAGTTAGTAACTTTATTCGTATGATATTACTATACTTTTATAATTAAATTATATCAGAACGTTATTTAGTAACTGGGTTCAAGTCTGAGTCTTTAGGCTATCAAATTAACTTATTCAAATCATAATAAGATAGTTGAATTAATAACTCAATTTATTTTCAAAAGTAATAGTATTGAATTCAAATTGAGTTCAAATTAAATGAAGCGATGCCCATATCCGAAAGTGTCGAGACTTGGTTCGAGTCTTCGATATGGTAGACTTGGCAGTGGCATCCATCATGGGCTAACTTATAAGTTAAAGAAGAAATTGTGAGCCAATCCCCTTTCCCAAACTTTTAATCGTTTAAGTAACTCGTTTTTTTTTTCAACCAAAAAAATCAATTTTCGTGAAAGCGTTTCTAAAATACCTATAGAAGAGAAAGAATGGTAGCATTTTACATGGATGAAGAGCGAACAGGGTGGGTAGGTAGGGTGGTGATGTTCTTCTTCATCTTGAATTTGATTACTCCACCACCCTAACTTCTCACTATCTTTCCTCTTCATCTACCGATCTTCTTCTTCTACTGATCTTCTTATTCTTCTTGTTCTTGTTCTTCTTCTCCTTCTTCTTCTTCTTCTTCTTCTTCTTCTTCTTCTTCTTCTTCTTCTTCTTCTTCTTCTTCTTCTTCTTCTTCCACTTCTTCTTCTTTTTCTACCGATCTTCTTCTTATTCTTCTTCATCTTCTACCAATCTTCTTCTTCTTCTTCTTCTTCTTCTTCTTCTTCTTCTTCTTCTTCTTCTTCTTCTTCATCTTCTTCTTCTTCTTCTTCTTCTTCTTCTTCTTCTTCGATCTTCTTCTTCTGATCTTCTTCTTTTTTTTCTTTCTTCTTCTTTTTCTTCTTCTTCAACTGATCTTCTTCTTCTTCTTCTTCTTCTTCTTCTTCTTCTTCTTCTTCTTCTCCTATCGATCTTTTTCATCTACGGATCTTCTTTTTCTTCTTCTTCTACCGATCTTCTTCTCCTTCTTCTTTTTATTCTTCCTCCTCCTTCTCTTCTTCTTCTTCTTCTTCTTCTTCTTCTTCTTCTTCTTCTTCTTCTTCTTCTTCTTCTTCCTTCTTTCATTCGCCTTCCTCCTCTTCTTCTTCATCTTCTTCTTCTTCTTCCTCTTCCTCTTTCTCTTCTCTTCTTCTTCCCCATCTTCTTCCTCCTCCTCCTCCTCCTCCTCTTCTTCTTCTTCCTCCTCCTCTTCTTCTCTTCCTTTTTCTTCTCATTCTTCTTCTCATTCTCCTTCTCCTTCTCTTTCTCCTATGTATGCTGCTAACTATAGAGATAGTTACAGCATCAGAAAGAACACTTGGAAACAGTTCACCAGGACTGCCTGTAAGAACTACCGGTAGACTTGTTATGTCCTTAAGTTTGAAGCTTGGAAGATAAGTTGCAAAGATATGATAAGCAGATAAGATAAATGCAAAACACTAAGCAGATAAGAAATAAGAACACGGGAATTTTGAGATGGTTCGCATTATAAAGAATACTACGTCCACCACCAAAGCAGTCAACTTTGGATTTGAAAGTGCACTATGTTTTCCACTAGATCTATTACAGAAACACTAATGGATCGTGCACAAAATATTTGACTTGTGTTTGGTGGTTGGTAGTGAATATCTAGGAAACAAAATATTCATTGTGCTAAAGAACAGTTAATGAAAACAACAATGAAGAAGAGTATAAATGAAAATGATTGAGTAGTCTTCTTCTTGTTGTTGAGGACTTCATTGATCTGTTAGATCTCTTAAATGCATTGAAAGTAAAGACTTGTGAGTTGTTGAGTTGTTTCAGAGCATTGAATTCTTCAGTATTCAATGGCGGTATATATATGAAAGCATTTTTGAGACTGTTGGGGAAGATGAAAAGAGTAATAGTTCGATTAGGTTGGAGGCATTAAATGCGAAAAACTGTTGGGTTGACTTCTCTTTATCAAGGACTGATCAAGAAGGGAGACGAGGAGCAGGTACTGTGAAGAAGCAGGTGGAAGCTGACAGAAGTTACAGACCTGTAAAAGTTGGTACAGTCTGTACTTTCCTCAAAGAGTGTTGTGTCAAACTGTGTATCTGCTCTATCCCTTGTTCAGTAATCATCGATGGGGAAAGTCCAGCCATATCCAGAAAAATCGGGATGGCATTCTTTATATCCAGAAGTCAACTTTAGAAGATATACTTCAAACAGATATTCTGAAATATTTGAATTAATAATCTTTTTGAAAGTGTTGAGTTGGACTTCTAGATTTCCCTTTAATTCTTTAGACGCGTTATACAGTTGTACATAGGCAGACAAGGTCTGCTAGTGAAGTCTGTTGGTGAAGCTTTGCCGAAGTCTGCTAGTGAAGACTACCGAAGGCTATGAAGTCTAACTAACTGTTCTAAAGGCAAAGTTCTATATACAATTGCCACATTAACTAGTACGCAACCCATTTAACCACTAAGTATAGAACAAAATGTAATGTATGAGCAAATGCAAATCTAAAATACAAATGAAAATCAACACTTCTCATTTCTTCTTCTTCTTCTTCTTCTTCTTCTTCTTCTTCTTCTTCTTCTTCTTCTGCTTCTCCTTCTCCTTCTCCTTCTCCTTCTCCTTCTCCTTCTCCTTCTTCTTCTCCTCCTTCTTCTTCTTCTTCTTCTCCTCCTCCTTCTTCTTCTTCTTCTCCTTCTCCTCCTCCTTCTCATGCTCCTACTCCTTCTCCTTCTCCTCCTTTTCCTTCTTCTTCTCATTCTTCTCCTTCTTCTCCTTCTTCTTCTTCTTCTTTTTCTCCTTCTTCAAATTTGTTCGTTGTTGGACACCCTTTTTTTTATTCTCGATACATCAGCTTTGAATCACACTGTATCATTTGTGAAGCGTGATGCATCGATTTGGATTTGGGATGCAGGAAAAATAGATCAATTTATTTGTTG
This sequence comes from Codonopsis lanceolata, assembly GCA_013146195.2. Classification (NCBI taxonomy): domain Eukaryota; kingdom Viridiplantae; phylum Streptophyta; class Magnoliopsida; order Asterales; family Campanulaceae; genus Codonopsis; species Codonopsis lanceolata. The sequence goes on along the minus strand of JABEVN020000011.1, from coordinate 193,459 downwards.
ATTGTGTATAAGAAAGAATAGATATGAAGGTATGGTTCATTATAACTTTGCATCGTGATGCATCAATTGGGTGCTTAATTTGGTAGCGCAATGCATAAATTGGATTAGGTAATTTAAATTGATACATCACGATGTATAAATTTGGTGCAATGAGATGCAAAATTGAATTAGGTAATTTAGATTAATGCTTCGCGGTGTAAAAATTGCTACAGCGTCATGCACAGAGTAAGTGATCCGTAGCGTACCTTCGGTTAATTAACGGTATCGTAGTCTTTTCTCCCCTAAAAATGCCTTTTTCTAGTTTAAAAAAAAAAAGAGATAATTGATGGTTGGTCCACTTTCATAAATTTTTAACCCTTTAATCCACTAGCTTTTTTTTATAACCGCTAAAAGGCATTTTTAAAGTATCATTTTCAAAATGCACCGTCTTTTTCATCCAAACAACTATTTTTGCTTTGTATCTCTATCTCATAGCACTCATCCCTTCTCATATCATTGTTTTCGCCACTTCCGTCACCAAAGCCACCTGAGTTCATCTCCACTAACGGCGTTGCTGTCGTGTATCAAAATTTAGTACAAATCGATTCCAGTCACTAAATCAGTGATCTATGAACCAAGGTCAAAGTAAAATATATTTGATGGGAATAATGATTTGATTTTTTTTATTCTATGAATAAGAAGATAAATAAAATAGAGAGATGGAGTTTAAGAACTCACTTGACAATCACGAGATATTTGATTTTTGATGTGTTAAAATTATACTCGCAAGTGCACGAGTCAACGGTAGTATAGTTATGCGGTAGCAAGGGTCGAACTCAGGGAGAAAGAACAGAATCAGGAAAGTAAAAAGAAATAGAGACATTTAACCTAAAGAGGGGTTTTGATTGAAAATAATTAAAAACTAAATACTGACAATTAAAACTAATTTTAGAGTAAGAATTAAATGTATGCAAAGATCACTGATTAACTGAAGATTAATATATGGGGGAAAATCTAGGAATTAAGATCCACTTGTATCTCCTTTCATGTTCATCTGACTTATGTATCAATCAATTATGGGTTCGTTCACTAATGTAAATATTGGAACGTTTGGATCACGGTTTGCAATGCTTAGTACCCCGCTTTGAATGTGCTTTCTTGATCCATCCACACAGTAATTAAGGGTCAATTAAGTATTCTAAGAACACACACGAACCTAGATCTATACCTTAGCCCGATCAGGAATCAGAAAGATTTATTTATCAATTAGGGTGGTCAATATATAACTTATGCATTCGGATCATGCAGTTCATTATACAAGAGCCTACAAATTCACCAACGCAACCATTATGCGAGAGTTTCAATGCAGACAAGAGATAATATAATTGATAAACAATAATTGATTGAATAGTAATTGAATTTAGAACATAAAATTTGATACAAGTTACCCCCAATTCCTAGAAATATGTGGTTAGTTCATCACAGATGATGAACAACGAATTACGGATGAAGAGTTCATGATCAATCTTCAATAGGACAAAGTAATCTCTACAAATTTTGGTGTTTTTCGGTAAAAGAGCTCAAAAACGGACTCCAAAAACCAAACACTAAACCTAAACTACTAGGGTTGAATATATACTAGGTTAACAAAGTCGGAGAAATTACAAAACTGCACATTACTGAAAACTGGGCTAAGTAGTCGCTTGGGTCAATTGAGTAAGCGATCGCTTAATAGAAATTATTCAGACATGCAGCACTGGAAAATGCACGATAGCTTGGGCTACGAGAGTAGGCAAGCACTTAATGACTTTTCTCTAACTTGAACTTGGAAGCATGCGATCGCTTGGTAGACGGGGCTGGGCGACCGCTTGCCAGCTGAACATTCTGGAAAATGTGCGGTGGCTCAATCCTTATGATCAAGCGAGCGCTTGATCATTTCTTCAATTCTTTTGCTGCTTCAACTTTCGGCTATTTGCACTTAGGTCCTTAGAATCTCCAATTGACAGTAAAAAGCCCACAAGTCTTCTAAATTCTCCAATTTAACCTGAAACTTATAAAACACTACAAACTCATATTAGTAGCTTAAAAACTCGTGGAAAAACACAATCTAAGTAGGGATAAATACACAATAGATGCACATAAAACACGTCTATCAATTTTTCAATCCAATGATATGATAAAAATGGAGAGGAAGAAATGAAATCATGATGCATCAATTCGAAATTGTGATGTACAAACTAAATGACAAAAATTTGCATCGGAATCAATAGTTGATTCACTAAAATTTGCATCGGGACTTTTCAATATTAAAATTTACATCGAGATAGAACACAATTGCGATTCACAAACCCTAGAATCATGATGACCAAACCTTAGAATCTCGACGCCAAACATTCCAATCGCGATTCACAAACACAAATACTACAAACATGATGCATAAATACTACAATGTAGATGCACAAATACTTTAAGTAGTAACAGAAGGAATACACATCTGAATCAATTTTAGGAGATTTTCTTTTTGTTGTACTCCTTTCCTTTTTCTTTTAGTAATTTGCTTCGTTTCAATGGCCATATTAGTATTCTCTAGTAGTGCCAGAGATTATTCAATAGCTAGGTTTCTGCTTCATTCCTTTTTTTTTCCTTTCGTTGTTGTGGTAATGTCGTGAAGTACGATTTTTCTTTTGGAAGTGAGATAGTCGTCGAAGTGAAATGAAAGCTATTAAACTGTTTTGGTGTCAATCGATGCAAAGTCTCTATATCGTAAGGGTGAAATTGTGCATCGCATTGTGATGCTTTGAGTGACTAATGCTTACGTGTTTTCCTTTCATTAATGGCATAACCAGGCTGGTCCCTTTTGTAATATTTTCAACCGCTGAGAGCCCCTGTATTTTTATTTAACCGGTAAAAGGCACTTTTTGGGTGAAAGGACAAATATACCCTTATTAAAATTGGATTAGGCGTGTTGCATCAGAATCCAGTTTGTGCATCAGAAAAATGAAAATCGTGCATCGGGATTTACTTTTGTATACTAATTCCAAATTGTGCATCATAAATCTAAAATTATGCATCGGGATTTTGTACATGGATAATATAGTTTGTACATCGGAAAATAAAAATTATACATCAGGATTTACTTTTGTATACTAATTCCAAATTTTGCATCGCAAATCTAAAATTATGCATCGGGATTCTCTTCATGGGTGATCAGTTTGTGCCTCAGAAAATAAAAATTGTGCATTGGGATTACTTTTGTATTCTAGTTCCAAATTGATGCATCGTAACTACACATCGAGATGCAACAATTGGGCAAATCGGTAAAGATTCAAAACAAAAGTTTGCTGAAATCAACAGCTCTCCACCATGGTTCTTGCTACATCCTACCCTCTTCTTATCACTGTGTTCACGGGAAAGTCAATTTAGTCTCCTAAGAAGAAAGGACTTTCTTTGGTCCTGCCAAACTTGGTATTTACTTGGTCGCCAGTTCCTCCCAAAGGAGATTTGCCATGAAGCCTAATATTTACATTAAGCACTTAGGTGTTATTTGGTAGCCAGGATTAAGGTTAGATAAGATTAATAAGCCAAGTTATCTGATATTTGGTACACAATAGGTGGTCAGGACTAATAACACGAGTTACCCAGATAAAATCATTATTCCCTCACTATTAATACCAAGGGAGAGGGTGGTATTATTAGCATATCCTCATTAAAAAAAATTAGGATTAACATTATTTATCGCAAAACTACCCTCGATATACAAGTAAAGATTAATAGCGAGGGTACTAATAATCCTGAGATTAATAATACTACTTATCCTTGCCCGACTACCAAACAAGCTCTTAAACTTCTAACAAGTTCATCCTTCTTTCTTAGAAAACCAGAGGTATTGATTTGCGGAGCTATACACATACAACGATCCCTATCACCTAGGAAAAAAAAAAGTAAAAGGTTGAAAACGAAAAATGGAAAAAAAAATATATCAGAACCTGAATCGAATAAGTGAAAGAAGCTCTTTCAAATCTCAAGTTTCAGTGGGAAGGAGAATATTTTGCTTCTTGGATTGTGTGATGCGTGGATACAATTTCACTGATAGAACGAGAGTATTCCAGGAACAATTTTATGAAAGTGTCTTTGAGGTTAAAAAGAAAAGGACAACTATTTTCTCTTTTAATAAATATGATGGACTGAAAGGGTTGTAAATGTTGAAAAAGGGACCGGCCCGATTATCACCCTTAAAAAAGCATAAGGTACATTAAAAATTGTTCAAAGTGAACTCTCCCGAATTTCACCCAATGTGTCCAAAGTGAATTGCCCCGAATTCCACTCAAAGTTGAATCATCTATTAATTATTACTAAAACAGAATGCACGACTGACACATGTCGGCTTTCTGTGAAATGCTAAAAGATTTAAAAAAAATTGTGCTTCCATGTGTCACCTTCTTGTGAAATGATAAAATTCTTTTACTTGAATTAAATGCTAAGTTTACACGCAAAAAGTTTTTTTTTCTTTTTGCCAAAATCGGTTAGTTTAAGATAAATGTGCTATTGTCAAATATTGTTTAATTTAAAACTATATTTTATCTTATTTAACTTGACTGAAACTCTTCAATTCTCATACTTTTTTTATTTCCCCACAATTTGATTTATACAAGTTATTCATGGGATAATTTTATGTTAAATTTTTCTTCCTTTAACTTTTAATCTACATCGATTAATCATTAATTATTAATTACTACTCCCTTTGTTTCAAAATAAATGGCATTTTAGAAATTTGCACACAAATTAAAAAAGCTTATAAAGATATTGATTTACCTTTATTTAAGTACATTTATTGTTGATAAGTAGCCTGCTTAATTTTCTCTTTCCTCTCAATACAATATTCTATTAGATAGTAATTAATATGGGCAATTTTGGCGGATAATTTTTTTCTTGAAATCATATAAAGTCATTTATTTTGGAACCATTATTTTTTCTCTAAACCGTCATTTATTTTCGGATGGAGGGAGTACTAACAGAAGACACTGCTACCACGTAGCGTCTTTCTGTCAAAATGATCAATTTCAACTAATAATTACTAATTAATTTATATCTATTAATTATTAATTACTTCATTTTTTAAGTTTTTTTTCGTGGAAAATCCATACACAAATCTTTTAATTACTCATTCATATGATCAACTAGTGTGTAACCCGTGCTTTGCACGGGTAGTTTTTCTTTTATCGCTAAATTTATTAAATATGAGACATACCTATTTTATAAGATACGATATATATAATATGATATAAATGTATTACTTGAAACATGAATGGTATGTTAATGTCATTTAATAATAAATTAAAGGGGTATGCTTAATACAACACCTATAAAATGCTTAATAGAGCACTTTTGAAAAGTATTTGACCAAATTACCCTTTACCTTATTTAATTTTTTTAAGTTAAATTTAATTTAACAAATTTTACAATTAATTTACTAATGAATTTGATTTAGTTACTAAGCATAACTAATTTACTAATTAATTTGATTTAGTTACTAAGTGAAAAATTATCTTTGTGTATAAATATAACAGATTATAAACAAAATTTGTAAAAAAATATATTAAAATTGTGCATCAAACGGGTACTAACTATCTATTAATAATTAATAAATATTAAAACATAAACTGTTGTAGCCACGTGACAGCTTTCTGTAAATGGCTGCACCGTGTCAACTTTGTGTAAAATGATAATTTTTTTAATTTTGTCAAATATAGTTTAATGTATAATAAGATTTTATCCTATTTAATTTTACAATTTTAACTTGATTGAAACTCTTCAATTCTTATCTCTTTTCATTTCTCTACTATTTGATTTATACAAGTTATTCATATGACAGTTTTATGTTATTTTTTCTTCTATTAATATATTAATCTATATCTATTAATTATTAATTATTACTTACAAAAGTCGTGTGACAACTTTCTGTTAAAATAATCAATTTCAACAGAAAATAACTAATTAATCTATATCTATTAATTATTAATTACTTTATTTTTAAATTATTCTTTTAGAACATTCGTACGCAAATCTTTCAATCACCCATTCATAAATTTTAATTTTATACCTTATTTTTTGTTTTTTCAAAGCATTCTAATTAAAAAATTTAATTATTTATTACAAGTTTAGAAAATCATCTTATTATCAATAACTTCTGTAATTAAAAAAAATTATTAAAATCGTACATCGCACGCATACTAACTAGCCATTCTATAATCAAATAGTTTTTACACCCATGTGTTAAACGCATGACATATATATTTTTACATTAAACTATATATAAACAAAAGGAATAGAAAAAAAACAAAATTAGAAGATGAACACATATTTTGAAATGAAAATCAATCAACACATTATGAAATTAAAATCATTTTTTTTTGAATTTTTATAGATCAAAATTGTTTCAATCCTTTCATGATTTTGCAAGTTTTTTTAATGTTTGCATTGTCTTATTGCACCTTGTGTATCAATGTTCTAGATATAATGAAATATGATCAAAATAATATCATGTATTTAATTTGGAAATATGGTAACAACTTTGTCTTGAAGGCAAAGTGCATGTGAAATGTGCATCTTATATATCATGTGATTTAATTTGGTACTTGTGAATCATTGTGTGTTGTATATGAATCATTTGACATATACATCTACTAAATAGCCGGTAAATGATGTTATTAATTATTACGATGCATTAATATACATCAATATTTCAACATTTGAAATCATAATAGGATAATAATCTCTAATTTTGCATGTTCAATTTATTAATAAACATGATTTTTATATTATAGTATTATGTAGCTATTTCAAGAATTATTTGTCATTTATGTGTCTCTATACACACACACACACACACGAATATGTAGTAAGTAGTTTACCAAAAACATGAACTAAATTTCCACCATTTGTTTTGAATGTACTTGAACAAAAGAAATAGAAATTTGATAAACAAATATGATTAATTAACCTTACCACTATAAACTATTTTTTATTTTTTTTTACCAAAAAGGTACTAAAATTTGCACCATTTGTGTTTTAAGTACTTCAACCAAAAAATGGAAATTGATAAACAAATATGGTGAATTAATTTTACTACCATAAAATATTTGTAAAGTGTTGAGAACAATAAAAGTTATATTTTTAGATTAGATAATTAATAGAAAGGAAAATCAGAATATATAGGAGTATAAATTTTATACTTACCTTGACATCAACAATGATCAACGTAATAATATTTTCAATAAAAAGTAATGTGAAAATATATAAATGATTAAATTAGATTTATCTTTCAAAATTTTAGAGACTACTTTTGAAGGTTCACTAATATATATATATATGTATATATATATGTATATATATGTGGAAATATGAAGGGACATAATACAAAAAGTATTGAGAATCTAGACAGAGTACAAAGAGTTTCAGGAGATATATTTTATATATATAGGACATTAATTGTTATTAAATGTTGTCGATTATAATAATTTTATAAAGATCTATTTTTAGAAAGTTAGGTTAGGCAGGAAACTGTCATAAATAGGAGGGTTATACGCTTCTGTCATTATATCTATATTATAAAAGAGATCGGTGGCTAACTGGTGGCCCAGATTGAATTGTGTCAAACACAACTAGCGTTCCAAATTGATTAGTAAATATGTGAGTTATATATAACCCCCCCCCCCTCAGTTATGAGTTATATTTGAATTACCCACTCTAACCAATAAATATGTAATAACCCCTCAGTTATGTTTTTTTTAATTATTATATCCACAACCAATTACAGTTACATGAATACTTTCCTCTAACACATTTTTTTAACCACATACTTCTGTTTGAGTTGGTAAGGTTGTTATCTATAATTTATCCCGAGCATCCACTGAGTTGTTTTGATGAGATCTTTGTTTGAAAGTTTTGTAATTAATTTTTTGTAATTTTGAATATTTGTATTTTAATTTTATTATCAATATTTAGTTTGTAGTTTCTTAATTAATTGTTATCGTAATCAACTGAATCTCAATTTAATTTTTGTCCGACCTAGATTTATTTTTAAAAAAACATTTGTTCGTAAGTTTTGTAATTTTAAATATTTGTATTTTAATTTCTTTCTTTTTTTAAAATGTGTGCTAAATTTTCCTTAATAATCTGAAATATTTGTGATTTCAAAATAATATTTTGTTAGTTCACTCTATCTCATTCAATTTATTTTATATTTTTTGTTTGCCACGATTTTCATTTTTAAGTTTATTTCAATTAACAAATGTTGTATTGGTATGTGTAAGAGAAAATGTTTTTGAAATGCTTAATTATACTCTTTTTTATGAGTTACAAAATTTTACAGCCAATAAAATGTTTTGTTTCTTTAATTTTCGGGAAGTCGTCTTTTTTTTTTTGTAGTGTACATTAATTCGGACCCTACAAAATCTTAAGCATATATTAATTTATTTGTATCATGCTTGCTTCATACATTGATCACGTATATATATATATATATATATATATAATGACAAAGGACACGTGTCAGACTTTACAAAATTGTAGATTAAATGATTCCATTTTTCGTGATTAGATGCCCACTACGCTACTACTAGACAGGTTACCACAGTAAGAGCATCCTCAATGTTGTATATTCTTATACAACTTCTTAACTGGGTCCCACTGCCACCTATACATTTTTATCTTCTTACTCATTTAAGAATATATTTTTCCATTGTATAATCTTCTTACACATCTTCTTACACAAAAAAATATTAAATTTAACACCATACCATATAATAAATACAAAACCCTCCCCCACCCCCACACACACAAAATAATAGTGTAGTCCCACGGGGCATAGCCGAGTGGTAAAAGGATAGAGGACATAAAATTCTGGAGGCATGCAGCGTGGGTTCGATACTTGGTGGAAGCAATTTGCTTTCTTCTGAGGTTGGACCTTGTATGTGTTATTAGTTGACATGTTCTCAAACCCTGTATCATTCGGGCACATCCCGCGATTTTCCTGGTAGTAGCAATGAGAGACCAGGACTACTACCCCAGGATTCAACCTGGTTAAAAAAAACAAAAAACAAAATAATAGTGTCAGGCGGTCAGGCCCTCCCCCCCACACTCAGTCCCCCCTCTTCCCCCTCACAACTCCATTTCCCAAGACCAACTTCCTAATTAGGAAGTAAAATTCATTTCTCTATCCTAGTTGGCTCCTAGGTGGCCACTCAACCCAATTCTCAATGCATAAGAAGTTGGATCAAAACTACATTGGGGATGCTCTAAGGACGACAGGATAAAACCCAAACACTGCTCCTCCAAGCTTGGGCTGAGCCCAATGTCGGGCCCAAAACATTAGACTACACGCTCCAATTTGCTCTGAAGAGCAAAAACCCTTTCAAGAAAACAACACAGTTTTCCAAAGATTTGCAGAACACCAGATCAAAATTCGCAACACACACACAAATTACACAACCAGTAAATGTTGAGAAGGAAATTATCTTCATTATTATCAACTTCTATACGAAATGCTTCAGTTTCCGCGAAACCCAGCTCAACAATTTCCCCAATTCCATCCGAGCATTTCCAGTTACGTTACTGGCAATCCTCTAACCCTAATTTCAGCCGGGCAATCGGGCATCAACCCATTAGGGCTTACAGTCTGTTGAGCTTGAATGATTTGAGAGATAACAAGGGAGCAACGAATCAGAAGACTAGGAAGGGTCGTGGTATTGGGTCGGGTAAGGGCAAGACTGCTGGGAGGGGTCATAAGGGGCAGAGGGCTAGGGGAACGCACAAGTTTGGGTTCGAAGGTGGGCAGACTCCGCTTCGTCGCCGGTTGCCTAAACGAGGGTTCCACAACCCATTTAGCCTCATATTTCAGGTACATTTTTTTTAATTTGCTGTATAAATTTACTTTATTTGTATGATTTGATGAGTTGAAATGCCAAGGTTTTTGAGCTGCATTAGATCATTTGTTTAGAAACAGTCGTATTGAAAGTGTGCTCTAATTGCCCATTTTGTACTTTTGGGGGCTGTTTCATTTGCATTAGTTTTTTTTTTTTTATAGGTAAGTGTGAGCCGTTGTTGGTATAGGGATTGGAACCAAGGACCTCAAGTTCATTCCCTGAGTGTCCTTGCATTAGTAATATTAAGAGAGAGAAATGATAAGGATAACTAACTCAGTGTCGCTCCGCCCATGGGTGCATGAATAGTTCCAAACTTCCAATCTAGAAGTGGAGATTGTTACAGTATTTGGGAAATATTGTGGAAACTGGGAAAAGGTAACCGCGCTGGTTGTTTTCTATCACCATTTCATCTCCGGAAACTTTCTCAATTTTACTTTTGCAGCAGCCACCACGCCATATAGAGAGTAGTCACCACAAAATGTACTCTTCAAACCTCTGCTTGGCAAGAATAGGATGTTACTTGTGGGGTCATAGCTTTGAAAGCCAAAGCCTAATAGTTATAGTTGTCACAAACATAGCACGTGTCACCTTGTCAAAATTGACTTTTAGGTGAAGCATGAGATGGTGGCATGTGCTCTTACTGTACCATTACCCGTGTTGCAATCAGTCCACGCTTGGGGAAGCTAAATTGATAATTTTGGTTCTATAGCCTAGATGTATAATTCATAAAACGGACTGTTCCTTGAACTAGATAATGTAATGTCATCATTATGCCTGTGTCTGGACTCTGGACCTATGCACTTGTATTAACTGATGCTATGGCTAACATGTTGACTCATCAAGTTCGTTACATTTTCCTATTGTTTGAACGTGAAATGCAATTACCAGAATAAGGGTTATTAGATGTTTGTCACGAATCATCTGCTCATTCACTGCCCTATAGCAAAGGAATTGTGGAGTCTCATCTACAGCCTGTTCAAAATTGCTTGGGTTATGCCACGAGAGTGAAAGATGTTTTTTTGAGTTGGATGTTGTATAAAAGAGGGAGGAGGAATTGCATATGGCACGCAGCCCCGCTGGGTATTTGCTGGAGGGAAAGAAATAGAAGGGTGTTTGAGAATGAGGAAAGGACAGTGAATAAGTTGAAGGATGAACTGCTGCCCATGTTACATCTTTGGTATGCCGAAGATATTAATTCTTCTCATATTGATTTTGTTAATAGTTTCTCTTTAGATTAGGTTTTTGTGTATACTCCTAGTGTACAAGGACGCGTCACCTGTTTTGACGCCTTTGGTATATAATATCTTACTTATCAAAAAAAAAAAGATGTTTGTCATGAATATTTCTCTTAAATAAGTTTTTCTTGGAATTTTATTTGAATTGTTAAGACAACCATTTGCATATTTTTCCATCCAGACACCCCTGACTCCCGTAACTGTCCATTTAATTTGTTCAAGAGTTAGCTTCTGAGTGTCGGTTGTAATTGAAATCACTTCTTATATATTGCTCTATTGTTGCAGCCAGTGGGGTTAGGAAAGATCGCGAAGCTCATAAATGCTGGGAAGATCGATTCGTCAGAGTTAATTACAATGAAAACACTGAAGGTGTCGTATATTCTTTTCTTCTAGTTCTATCGTGACTCCTTACTTCATCTGCCTGAGCCGGTGCAATCATTACAATTACCAATAGGATTCAGGAGCAATAGGAAAGCAGATAAAAGATGGGGTGAGATTGATGGGACGTGGTTCAGAACATATAGAGTGGCCAATTCATCTTGAGGTAATCATTTCCTCTCTCTCTCTCTCTCGCTCTCTCTCTCTCACACGCTTGTTGTTGTACGTGAACTGCTACAGGTCTCAAGGGTGACTGTTAGGGCAAAGGCAGCAGTGGAAGCTGCAGGAGGGTCTGTGAGGAGAGTATATTACAACAAATTAGGGTTTAAGGCACTGCTTAAGCCAGAGTGGTTTGAGAAGAAGGGTAGATTGCTTCCAAGGGCAGCAAGGCCTCCACCAAAACAGGCGGATAAAGTTGATAGCATCGGGCGGCTGCCTGCCCCAACCAAGCAAATTCCATTCATTTGTGCAGAGAAAGAGGCAGTGCCTGCTTTACCTGCCTGATTATCAATATTCCGATTTTAGTCGGTTTTGTCATGCAATGGCTACTTTAGCATGAATCGGATTCTCAGTTCTTTCTGTGTAATCATGAAAACATGGAACATGCTGAAGAAAGAGTTGTGCCAACTCATCATAAACTTTGGCAGTTCCAAGTTGGCACCATGTGTAGCTGTTTAAGCTTTAATTTTGTATGACAATGACAATTAGTTTTTTCACTACAAATTTCAGCTAAATACTTAAACCCTCCGTCCCAAAATAAATAAATAAAAATATATTTCATGCCACCTGAGGAATGTGGTGGGAGGTATGTTTCGAATTTGGCTAATTGCATGGCTTTTAAAAGCTGGAAGTAAGCGTAGTCCGTTGTCTCCTTTAGTTGTCAAAATTGTCATTGGGCTTTGGTGTATTTGGATTTGCCGGAATCTTGTGCCATTGGACTTTGGTGTATTTGGATTTACCGGAATGATGATGTGTTTCGCAATGCTCCTTGGTCTTTACAAAAAGCTCATCAATTGTTCATTGAGTGGCAAATGCCATAGGCCGTGTTCTCCATCTCGATTACTTTAATCCACTTTTCTAGATCAATTTGATTAGTCGCAAGGCGATCAGTTTGTTCTATAATCATTTGGTCGTAATAATGTGAGTTGTTGTGTGGTGGCTCTTCTTAAATGTGCGGCGATGTGGATACAAGCTATTAATCGAGTGGGAATAGGGTTTGTTGCTTTTACGTTATTTGGGGCGCAAGTTGAGGGGTGAATCCTTTCATCTTTGGCGGAATCTCAATTAGTTGGGGATGGTCTGTCGGTTTATTATGTTTTATCTTGGGCTTTGACAAACTCTTTCGTGCACATATTGCTTTGCTCTAACTCTTGTGTTCTTATGAAACAGATATTTAACAAGGAGGAAAGTCAAACAGTATTGCTTTGATTATGTATGATACATATATGTTAGTTGTGGATCTACATAGTTATGGTTTTTGTACTAATAGAAAAATGTTGAGGACTGCTCGACGATGAGCTTCTTTTAGGGCTCGTGCTCATGACCCAATTTTCTATCGTTGGTTGTCTTGCAATATACCTAGTATTACTTAGTTTAATGTTCAGTGCATTTGTGGCTTGGTTGTATTGGTTTTTATGTTCCCTAACTATAATTTGTACCTTCTTGTTGTATTTTATATATACATCGCTTTATTTGTAGCAAAAACATAAATAAATAAATTTTTAACAAAATAAAATTGTCCCAAAATAAATAATATTTTAGGATTTCAAGAAACATTTTTTCATATTTTACCAAAAATATTTACTACGCTCAAATTAAATGTTGTTTAAAAAAAGTTGTTGAATGGAAAGAGAACAATATTAGTTATACAACATAACAGTAATAAATGGTTTTAAACAAGTCTTTTGCAACCTTTCTTAATTTGTATGTAAATTGTTAAAACATCATTTATTTTGAAACAGATGTAGTACTCTCTAGTTCTAAACAATACTCAGCCACATTGCCAACCAATTCATTCAGCTTAAGAACCAACTCCCGTATCCTTGAAAGATTTGACATGTACTCAGATCTTCATAAACAAAGAAGGATTTAGTGTAGCTTTGATACGTAAATGAACTCTGGTTTACACTATAATCTCAATCAATTTACAAACCTACCTTTCCAGAGTAGAAAAATGCCAAGACACCTCAGTTTTATCCCTCATTTGGTGAATCAGCGTCGTGGGTGGTCTTCGTTGCTCATTCAAGTGAGTCTAGCAAGTTATGTAGATGGATGGATCAATCAAATCCACCCATGTTGTAGAGGATACAAATGGACGACAAAAATGTCGCACCCCTAGCACAATTAAGTTGGAAATGGCCTTGCTTGGGAACTGAAAAATGCATTGTCATTGGCACCATGGGCTTGGACAGTAAGCTTAAAATTGCATGAGAAACAAAAACGGAAAAAACACAAGTCATATGTACAATTTGTCTGCTAGATCACGTATTTGGATGAATATCTTGGTTTCTCATGTACGTTAAAAATTGTGTAGGTAGTTCTGCCAAAAGTGATTGGACAACTGAGATTTCTCCACCTGCAAGTCGAAGTACCTGATAATTAGTCCAAAACCAAAAACATTCTAACACAACAGTTCATATAAATAAAATATTAATTATGAACATATTTTTATATATACACGAGAGAAAGAGAGAGAGAGAGAGAGAGAGGTCTTACTCTGTACATCCCTGAGGGGAACAAATTGGACTATATCACGCGAGGCAACACGCCCAGTGGTACTTTCAAGTCTCTCCCCTTTATCTGCATCTAAAATCTGCACGAAAGAACATTGGAGAAACCTTTAGGAGTACACAGCCAATCAGAAATCACTGAAGAAAGCACTAGAGTGATTGAAGTACCTCCATCTCCTTAAAGTCGGCTCCACCTACTCCGACAATAAGGATAGACAGTGGCAGGTCTGACGCCTTCACAAGAGCATCTTTTGTTTCTTGGAGATCTGTTATGACTCCATCCTGTGAGAATTCCAATGAAGTCAAAATCAAATCAAGCAGGCTATGTGATTTTAATGGGCAAATAACTTTGCTTAAAACAGAACAGAAGGAAACAACAGAAAAGGAAACTATGCTTAAAATACTATCTGAATCATACCGTGATGATCAATAAAACAAAGTACTTTTGTTGATTATTTCCCAGAGATTGGCCAGCAGTCTGTGAAGCAGCTGTAATAACAGGCCCAAAAAGGGTTGGCCCTGCAAGTGAAACATTTAAAAGGGCGCTAGTGTATGACATCATAATTCCTTGGATTCCATCAACCTGGAATAGAAGAGAAAATTCAGCAGATAATACAACTGTTGCGAACAGGAAACGACAAGAAAAGAGGAGTGTAATTTTTTTAAAGACAATAGCAATTCAACCTCACAGTAGTTGCTGCTTCCATTTAGATTGAAACAATGAGACACTGGACCATCAATAGGCCGTGCTCCAAAACCCCAAGCAGGAAATCGCTTGTCTGTATCATAGAATTGCAGCACCTCTCCAACCTCTAATATTGCCTAAAAAAACGAACACCTATAAGATGTATTTAACAGTGAAAATATGGAAAAGAAATTCAGGGAAGAGACAGTTCTCACTTTCTGATATGCATTTGGCCGTCCAGAAGGGTCAATATAATGCAAGGAATCTGGAAGGCGGGGATTTCCATTTGAAGCTGATAAACAAGAGTCATAAGTTATGAACCACGTATTCCTGCCCATGTACAAAACATCCAAACCATTGCAGAAGTAATTCCATCTGAATGACATGAAAACAGTACAAGAACATGCAAGAAAAAGCAACCAATCACTTGCATTGGAGAGGCAATTTCCAAGTTAAAGTAGGGTGAAGGGAGGGCTCGATTTCAACCAAGCTTTCATATAGCCACAACATAGGAAAATGTTACAGTTGACCTTTTTTAGTCAAGGTAAGAAAGAATAATAGATGAGCAAAGTTGTAAAGTACATCATCATGTAGTAAACCTCCCACATGCCCATCAAATTGCACAAGTTTAAAGACTACAGTAAGGGCAGTCATGTCTTCCATAGTAACTAGAGTCGGGAAATAATGTAAGTAAATAGAAATCAGTTCCATGAATATCTGCCGAAACCAATAAATGGAAGAGTCTGCAAGGATGATAAATATATGATACTCCCTCCGTTCCACCCAAAGAGTTCATATTTGAAAAGTTTAATAATTAAGGGATACATAACTAGACTTAGAGTTGGTCATAATTACAAAAATGTTTGAGCATAATCAATATATTAATATCAAATGTGGACGGTAAAGTTGAAATTCTGCTGGGGCCAAAACACTTTCCAGTTAAGAAACTTTCTACAAATAAAAGTTGTTACATGATTTTCCACACATTTAGGACTTACAGGATTCAAGCCTTCAAGGAAAAGGGAGGTATAGAATCTACAGTGAAATTTTTTTGTTATTATTTTCCTGAATTTCCCCAAGAAACAGAGCCCACCTCAAACCATATGACCAAGGTACAGTATGGAAAATAAATGCACAAATTTGTTCCAGTAAAATTTCATATAGGTACGACACAAGAACTCAACGACCCAATTTATGATCATATATACAATTACACGATTATTGTGGACAAGTCAATAATGTATCATGCTAAAGCACCAGAAGTCTGCCACCATGTAGTAGAGTAAAAATGAAAGAATATATAAGCATCTACCATGACATATGCCAATAAGAAGAATGCCAAGAGTGGTTACCAGTGAAATCTATGGCCACCATGAAATTCAGTTCACATCCACCAGCCAAGTAATCCAGGAAGGTATGGTGAACACTTTCAGAAAACTTGTCCACAAATAGCTGACTTTTCAAAACCTGTACTGAATTTAATTAACACAATGGTTTAAGGCAAAGATTAATGCATGTCCATATATACACACAAACATGGGTAGGACCTTGGTTTGATGATCATGCCCAACTGCAGTGGGTAAAAATAAATGATCTCCCTGTCCAATGGAATGTAGCTTCTCTAAGTCTGCTAGTGATTTTTGAACCTTTCTGAATGGCATGGATAAAAACATGCAAAATTAGCATTTACGTTCTAACAGACAAAAGAGAAAAGGGAAGTTTACGATAATGATCTGCACATACCCAAGCAAATCGTGCTTCCCATTACTATTAAAGTTGAAGCACTCAATAATCAATGGACTGTCCTGCACAAGTTTAATAAAGCATATCAAAGGAGCTATTGGTAATAGCCAAATGAGGGGGAGAACATTTAATGAAAAAGACCCAGACCAATGGCGAACAGATTTTTTGCTAGCATGAGTTTATCAACCCAGAATATAAAATAATTTGTGAGATAATCAAAGTAACTGATGTCTAGTTTAGACATGGAGTAGTAACTCAGGCATTCCAGAACAGGAAATGTCTACAAATTCACATATTAGCCTTTAAAGAAGGATATAACTTCTATGCTTGGACTAGTATACAAAAAACTATAATTGGACATGTGTGCAGTATACCTAACAAAATTTATTGCACTTTAAATTTGATTGGAAAAAGTAGTGCGCATATCATACTGTAATTGGCAGATTGGGCATGTAAGTTATTTCCTTTGAAGAAAAACTTGCTTATACCGTTATACGGTTATACGGTTATACCTTGCTTCCAACTTGTTGGATGTTCAAAAATAAAGGTTTCCATATTGGGCAGAGATCATTTTTCAGAACTTCTGTTTTGCAAACGGGAACAGGGATCCCTCTCTCAACAATTTTTGATATTACTAAAAACGGGTCCTGCAAGAAACGATAAGAAATAAATCATGTTTTCATGTTGCAGTAGTTCTTCAGGAAAAAAGGGATCTACAGGTCCATACACTTTTTGAGAAGAGCTCCTTGTTCTCTAAATCCAAACACCTCAATATCAGCTCCGTTGTAATCTTTGAGCCGACACATTCTTCTGCATTAACAGTGAGCTGACCAAAGTTTCGTGGATGGGTCACGTTGGTAAATTCCTCTTTACGAACAAGGTTTATGGTCAATGACCTGTTTGATTTGGTGACTATCTGCATAGAAAGAAGTCAGTCTTACAAGTAAATACACTGAAGTTCAATAAAAGGTACTCCCTCCCTTCCTAAATAATTGTCCTGATTCCTTTTTTGTCCGATTCAAAAAATTTGTTTTGTTTCTAAACTTTCCTTTTTAGAAAAACACTTTTACCATTTTACCCTTACTTTTTCTCCCTACTTTAATTATGGCACATGCACAAGAGCTTTAAAGGAAACTACATAAGTACATATTATATCAATATTATATCAAACAGGACGATTATTTAGGAACGGAGGGAGTTTATGTTATAACACAAAAAGTACTGTATTTTACAATGTTGCTAACTATTGATCCTCCACATAGACCATCCTGGATTATGAAAACCAGCAAAGGAGTTTCAACTCCAACCATAAAAAGATGAGAGTGAAGGATTAAACAGCTAAAATTAAAAACAAAAAACCGACACCAGAAGCTAATCAAGGTGGAAAAATATTAAGGAACTGTAATTTAAGGGAATTCACAACCAACAGATTGGCTAACCACTGAAGGGGTTCCTCAATATAAAATAGGAAAAACAACTGTGAAGGTAATAAGAATTTGGCCAGTGAAAGCCAAGGCCCAAACATGACAAGTTAATGAACCAAACCGGCCTAAATATCCCCTCCTACATGTCTTTCTTTTCTCCTTTTGGAGTGGAATTAGAAGGAGGGAGTCATTACTTATGGACAAAGTCTTGAGTAGTACCTCAGACAATGCACAAGTACCCTCACCAAGGAATTGCTGCTCATCCAGCTTAAGCATCTGTATCAGGAAAGTAAAACTCCATTACCAAGTTATTCAGACAGTAAGTTAGCTTGCTGGGAGGAAGTTACAAGAGACTCAATAAGTTTGCAGATCAATTCTGTGTGTTTAAGCATTTTCATACACAGGACAGGAGATATAAATACAAGCTCAAAGCAAGAAAAACACCATAGCAAACTGGCTCCATCCATGTCCAACCGCAATCCTGCGAGTAAAATACAAAAGACCAAGCTATCCTTGAAGCCTCAGCCAAATCCTAACATATGCCAAGGGTAATTTAATTTCACGGTTTTCTTCACTTAATAGTGGTTTAGTGACAATATAGTACTACAACAGCTGGATCTCATATCTGCAATATGCGTACAAGCAGTGCGTACCTATGTAATATTGGTGCAATAAGCCTGGGCACACATGTCTAGGATGAACATCCAAATCAATGGATTTTGTGACCAGACATCTTTGCATTCCCTATATAGGAATGAAATGTCTCTACGAGTAAGCATGACATCCATTTACATGACCAACTAATTGAAAATAGAGCTAGCATGGAGAGCATGATCAGTGACATCTAATCTAGGTATCCAATACTTGTGAGTACAGGCAGTTTGATGCAAGGCTCAAGGAAAGGGGAGCAAACGATGATGCATGTGATTTAAGTTACACTGAAAGACAGGTGTGGAGCAGTAACAGGACCAGAGTAACTGATAAGAACTATTTCACAAAGGACGACTTAATTTTGCATAAAATGTTATATGCTTTTGGCCCACATAACTTGTATATTTTCGTTAACTCTACAATTTATCATGACATGAGGAATCAGCATAGCAATATAACACACCTGGTGCTAAGCATGAAGGAGGTTTCACTCACACAGCTCAGAAGTCAAAAGTTACTTCATTAAGCAAGCACAAGAGTCTCTGTGGGGGCACACTACAGAGACCTTGTTATACCAACCTGATCTTGACAATCATTCAACTCATACATGACACTAACTTCTAATTATTGCTATTTTTTATAAATAAAGTATATATTAATAACAAATAAACTCCAATAATTACACAGGAGGATTTTCTCCTCCTTAAAGATTACTCCAATAATTACAGATTACAAAAGTTCGCTACAAAGTCAGCAAAAGAGTTGACCTCAGACCTAACACCGTCACTACACCAAAAAAACAGCAGCTGAAGAAGATCATTCTTCAGCAACAGCAAAGACCTTTCCTCGTTATCAAATGCTCTCCTATTCCTCTCTTTCCAAATCACCCAGCACACTCCCAAGGGAATAGTCTGCCAAATAAAATCTCTACGTTTCCTTTTGTGCAAAGACCAACAAAGGAAGAGATCCTTAATAGATTCCGGCATAGCCCAAGGTAAGTTAAAACTGCAAAAGATAAAATCCCACAAAGCACCCGCCACCGAACAATGAAGCATAAGATGGTCAGCACTCTCACCATTACTTTTACACATAGCACCAGCTCACTATCACCTTACCGCGTCTCCAAAGATTATCCCCTGTAAGAATGGCTTCGTTCACTGCTTCCCAAATGAAAATAGCAACTCTAGCCGAAGCTTTAGTCTTCCAAATAGCTTTCCAGGGAAGCTGTGAATATAACTCGGAGAGCTGGAGAAAACTCTCCACTTCCCAATCCTTAAAATACCTTCTGAAAACTGGATTCCAACCAATCAAACCTCCTTCATGCGAAATAATAGCACTGATGATGACTTCTTTATCACTCGCAAAGTTAAAAAGGGTAGGAAAGTCCCTCCACAACTCCACATGACCACACCACCTATCCAACCAAAATCTGACCGTAGAGCCTTCTCCTACCTCAAAGGAGATATTTCTAGCAAAAGCGTCCCACCCTTTCCGGATTCCTTTCCAAACCCCCACCCCATAAGACAAGGAAACTTCCTTAGGAAACCAAAGATGATTTCCTTCCCCGTACTTGCTCACCACCAATCTCCTCCATAGCGCATCCTTATCGATCAAGTATCTCCACAACCATTTACCCAACAGAGCTCTATTGAAAACTCTAAGGTTCTTAACCCTTAGGGCACCAGATCTGATACCAGAACAAACTTTGGACCACTTGACTAGATGATACTTCCGATCCACCATCGAACCTTCCCATAAGAAGTCCCTTTCAATGCTAACTAATGATAGGATGACGAACAAGGACATAAAGTAAGTAGGCATCGAAGACAACGTGCTCTTAATGAAAGTAAGGCGACCTGCCTTTGAAGACAAACACTGCTTTTTCCATCCTGCCAAACGACGTTGAAATCTTTCTATCACCGGAACCCACATATTCGAGCTCTTAAAAGAAGCTCCTAAAGGAAGACCCAAGTAGGTAGAAGGGAGGGAAGTCACCTTACAACCAAAGAAGGAAGCCAAATCCCCAATGTTCTCTGCATTCCCCACTGGAATAATTTCACACTTTGAAATATCAACTTTTAGTCCTAAAACAGCCTGGAAAAAAAAAAGCAAGACCATCCGTAAATAGCCTAACTGAGAGTCCTTCGCTTCACAAAACACAAGAGAATCATCTGCGAACAAGAGATGCGACACCAAGACAGGGCACCATTTCCTACTACGAATCCACTACTGAAACCTCCCGATATAGCTTTATCCATCATTAAGCTCAGAGCTTCCATCACTAAAATGAAGAGGAAGGGAGAAAAAGGGTCTCCTTGGCGATGGCCCCTCGAGGCTCCAAAAAATCCAGCCGGCTCTCCATCAATCATCACTGAAAATCTCACAGTAGAAATACACCAAAAAATTCATCTTCTCCACCTGTCTCCGAAGCCCATTCTGTTTAGCAAATAGATGAGAAACACCCAATTAACGTGGTCATGAGCTTTTTCAATATCCAGTTTGCAAATCAGGCCCGGCTCTCCTTTCGTTAGCCTATCATCCACCGCTTCATTGGCAGTAAAGGAAGCATCAATAATTTGACGTTCCCCCACAAAAGCATGTTGCGACTCCGAAATAACTTTCCCCACGACCTTTCTCAATCGAATCGAAAGCACCTTTGCAATGAGTTTATAGACACTTTCAATAAGACTAATGGGTCTATAATCTTTTATCTCAGTCGCATTTGTCTTCTTAGGAATCAAAGAGGTGAAGGAAGCATTAAGACTTTTTTCAAAACCCATGTTCGAAGGGAAGAACTGAAAAACCTCCATGATATCATTCTCAAAATCTCCCAGCTGTGCTAAAAAACGCCAAAGAGAAACCATCGAGACCGGGCGCTTTATCGCCATTCATACTCCAAAGGGCTGCCCTAACATCCTCCTCCAAGAAAGCTGATTCCAGCACTGAATTATCCTCCTGATTAAGAGTTTTAAAATGCATCCCATCTAACAGTGGCCGTTGGATCCCCTGATCAGTATACAGCTTCTGATAAAAATCTACGATACCCGCCCTAATAACAGCTTTTTCCTCCAGCAAAATACCATCTACTGAAATGCTATGAATGTGATTAACCCTTTTATTTGCATTCGCCGTCTGATGAAAAAATTTGGTGTTCCTGTCACCTTCCTTTAACCACTGAACCCGAGATTTCTGTATCCAACAAATTTCCTCTTTAATCAACAGGATCTCTGCCTCCTTTCTCAACTCATTACGCCGAATGAACTCTTCCTCTGACAACTCTCCTAAGCTCTCTTTAGAATCCAAAAAACTGAATACCTACCAGAACTACCTTAATTTTTTCCTCAATCCTCCCAAAAGTCTCCTTATTCCACAGAATGAGATCATTTTTCAGCAGTTTCAGCTTCTTTGCCAGCTTAAAACTTAAACTGGGATCTCCCTCCACTGTATAACCTGCCCACTTAGTCTGAATCCAATCGAGAAAGCCCTGCTCCTTTAACCTCATATTTTTCGAAGAGAAATGGAGATTTCCCTTTTGCGATACCACCACACTGAAGGAGTAAAGGAGCGTGATCAGAAATAGTTCGAGGCTTGTCTGAACCAAACTATGCGGCATTCTTCCCATTCCACGGACACTAAGAATCTATCAATTCTGGAACATTGAGAGCTAGAATTATTCCTGAACCAAGTAAATCCGTCTCCTGCTAACGGTAGATCTATCTAGGGCTGGCAAAAGTCTCGTTTTTCCCGACCCGTCCCGACATTTCCCGATCGCGACAAATCCTGATCCCAACTTTATCGGGATTTTTCCCGTCCTGACTTATTTCGGGACGGTATTCGGAATAATTATCAATCTCCTCGGGATTCTCAACCCGTCCCGACTATTTTTTTTTTAATAAATATTGTGTGTTAAACAATGTCTATTTTGAGTTTGTTAAAATTACTTAATGATGTTTATTAAATTTATTTTCACAATTAATGTTGTGGTTTTTTTTGTCAATCACGTTTCTGCACTTAGTGTAGCTCTTCTCCTCCGAGTGGGGTGCATTTTATTCATAATGACTGATTCAGCAACATCCACCATTAAAAAAATATTCAAGTATACTTGTAAATATACAGTCTGAAATCTTAATCATGATAGAGACATTTTAAAAATATTTTAGTGTCGGAAAATATTGTTCATAAATATTATAGTCAGGATTACGGGATTTTTATCTCCCGAACTGTCGGGATCCCGATTCTTCGGGTCCCGACACTTATCGGGAATGGGATCGGAAAGGAAATTGAAATCTCGAATTCTATCGAGACGGGATCGGGATGAGGGGTATCGGGACGGGTCCCGTCCCGATTCCACCCCTAGATCTATCAAGGCCATATCATCAATAAAGTCACTGAAATCCAACATCGCGCGCAAGAATCTGCTACAACCCTTTCGCTCATGCGGGAACCTGATCACGTTGAAGTCACCACCCATACACCACGGATGATTCCAGTTCTGTTTAACCACCTTTAACTCTTCCCACAAATCTCTTCAAGGCACATCCAAGCAAGGACCATACACACCCGAGAAAAAAAATCTTATCATTATCCACCGTTTTTAGCAAACAAGGCACCGAGAAACGACCTTTTACTGCATCCATTTTAGATAGAACTCTCTTATCCCACATTACTAGAATTCCTCCCGCTGCCCCGGAAGCTCCAAGATGCTCCCAATCTGCCCATCTTCCTCCACCAACACTGCAAATGAAATCACTATCCACTTTATCCATTGTAGTCTCTATCAAGCAAACCACATGAGGGTTCCATCTTCTCATAGACGCCTTAACCACATTTATTTTCTCCAAATTACTTAAACCCCACACATTCCAAGAAATGATTCTTAAATCCATGGTGAAATAAAGTCAGATTTCTTTTACGTCTACTCTCCCCCTCCTTAAATTCCAGATGAGCTGAGTTAAAATTGCAGCATAATTGCTTCAGCTCTCTAGTGCACCTCGCTCGAGATTTGCCTTTCTTTGAGCTGGTATCTCTCTCTGATGCCCGCCAGCTCCTTTGAATCTCCATTAGTAATTCCTGAATTTTGTCATCAAATCCATGGTTTGACACCCCTATAAATGTGCCGAAATCCTTAACCCTGCTCTGCACCCACAGTGAAATGTACTTTGACTCCCCATTACACAATAATGGTTCAAAGTCGCAACAATCTCCTGGTTCTACCTTCGCAACCGGAGTACATAAAATTGGGTCTGTAAGACCCTCACTCATAGGAGAGGTAATAATCATGTGACCATCTACCTGTATGGCCTGAGCGGACCTCTTCTTCCCCTTCGCTACAGTCATCACACTCCTTATCATAACCCGACTCTCCTAGGTCCTCCACCTTTCCCGAAGGCGAACAGCTCTGATCTGTAGAGTCTACAAATTCATGAGACAAATCTTCATTCTCACAGCCGACACCTTCTACCCCTTTTTGAACATGCTCCTCTCACACCTGAAAAGTCTCCATTTCTGCATAAGCGTGTTCAACATTCTAAAACGATGCCCCTCCACTACTATCCTCCCCACAGCATTTCCTCCCTTCACCATAATCCCTCAAAGCCCCCTTCTGAACCAAGTCTATATTCTGCTGCGAATCCTTCTCCAAGGTCCGCTCTTTGCTGTTCGAAAACATCATATCCTTTTCACTATCCGCATCTGATCGATGTTGAGACTCCTCTCTCTTGCTCGACTTTTCCCCAAAAAGCTTTCCTCCTTTTTCCCTACTAGCCCTCCACTCGTGCTCCAAGATAACCTTCGAAGTGAACTTTTCTCTGCCTATATTCAGGCTGTCGCACACATCCGTATCATCTCGAGCCAATGAAGTCAACCCCTTCTCTCCTTCATGAGGCTCGAACATAGCTGCGTCTCACCATCTCAATTGTGAATTAATTTTCTCCTCCAAAGCCCCATGAGCCCTGTCTTCAATTATAATCGGGTCCTCCTTTTGCCTAGACCCAAGGCCACTCTCCAACTGGAACTAGGGCCAACAGAGAAAAAAGACTTGAAAGGCCCACTAATTTCCCCCCCCCCCAATTGTCTCCTTCTCTTTAACTCCTCTCGAATTGGATTTAATAGGAGCCCATAAAGACTTTGGTCTCACACTTCTTTCAAATGGGCCTCTACCATGCCCCTCACTATTGGAAGAAGGCCTATTTCTCTTAAGCCCAAACCTAAAAGTTGAACTCTCAGGCTTTTCCACCCCCTTAGTGGGTTGACTCTTAGCCAAGTCTTTGAACTTCCCAAATTTAAAATTTGAATTCCGCTTCTCCCCTGTGCTCGACCCCACCCCACTGGACACTCCACCGTTCTTACTACCCTCTCCTTCATGTGCTGAAAAAACGGGTGCACCTCACCTTCCTTCTCAGAAATGAATGGATTGTTAATGTTCCTCTGTCTATCTACTTCCACCACCCTACGCCTTTCACAACAACAAGGCGCAGATTCCGACCAAATTGGAACGGCAAAGCTTCTATCTCCAACCCCAATACGTACCTCCGCCGGCATTGATTCCTTATAACGAACCAGAATTCATGCACATCTTACATCTAATCTATTCTCAGTGTATTCATCTACCTTCATGAAACCACCACATACCTTCCCTATCTCCGAAAAGACCTGATTACTCCACAGATGAAGAGGTAGCCCCAGCGCCCTAATCCACTCTTCCTTTGGCTTACGATCAACATGATGGCAAGACCCACCTGGTCCCAAACCTCCAAAAGCATAGGACTTCGATTCACCACCCATTTCTTATAATTACGTATTCGAGGTGCCTCCTTACTGGAAGGGAAGATGAACCGAAAATAACGACCACTTAAGTCAAGCACTTTGACCCCTCCAGCAACTTTCCAATGTACATTCACCCATCTTTGGACTTCCTCTTGAGGAGGAATGGGATCCTCTGGGTCCCCTATGCTACCCACTAAACATCTACCAAGAAACTCCAGGTTCCCAAAACAAGAACTCTCGTCCACCTCGAAATCAACTGTGGAATCATTTGAATCCTCCCCAATAATATGATTTAAGTTGGGCCAAGGGGGAATCTCAGCTGCTTCTTTATAAGATTTCTCATTACAAACCTTTTCGGGAAATAAAAATCTTTCCAGTTTACCGGCTGCCATATCCCATCCTGCTCCTGGTGATACCTCCAGAATGAATAACACACCAGACCTGCCTCTGCCTCAAAGAGAAATTCTTAGGAACGTACCTTGACGATTTCTTTCTTTGGCAAACAACACTTCCCTCGACTTTGCAGATAACTTCTTCCAGAAAAAAACTTTGCTGGGCAGAGGCTTTCTTCATCCACTCGCTGATCCAAACAGTTTCTTCGACAGCAAAAATCAGCTCATGCACTCGTCCCTTGCTTCTCTCCTGGAATTTGAAGCATACTCGACTCTGATCAGAACTCTTGATAACATCGAACGTCTTCCTACCCGCCTGAAAGATGATTTTCTCTTCCCCTTGAATCATTCTTAACTACCTATGCCTTAACTCCTCCTTCAATGTGTTGGTGCTAGTCTTCAGAGAGGAAATCCAACGACCAAGGATTGGAAGATCTGACCTAAACAGACAGGAAACCCAACCACCAAGCAATACTCAGAACCTCCAGGCGACCCAGTCTGTGTCAGTAAGAGAACAAACCAGCAAAAAATTTCCGGCTACACGCCGGCGCGTGAGAACTTTCTGACGGTGGCGGAAGGACAGATCTGGTCGCCTGGTCTGAGAAAAACTCTGCCTAGACAGTGACCCTCAAAACACATCGAACCTCCTCCGGCAACTCAAACCCTAGGTAGAACAGCGCACTGACTCGACACAACGAAGACCCCAAAAACCGTACCTCCTTCGTCTTCAGCTTGCAACCTTCGTTTAAGATTTCTAAACCTGGATGAACTTGATCATTTAAGTATTTATCTCTACTCAAACTTAACCAAATTTTCTCTCAAGAACCTAACTATTTTAGACATGCAAAAGTTTAAGCTGAAAGGTTAACAGTTATACAATAATGTCTTAGGTGGCAGAATCTGTTTCCATTTAATATAATTATAAACAGATTTGAGTTGAAACCCTTTTAATGACAGAAATAATTTGAGAGAGCCACGTTGTGATAGGTAAATTAGTAAGACAGCATCTTATGATATACCTTTACTTCTAGATCGTGAAACTGAGTGTCAACATCATACACACGAAACCTGTGATAGAAGATAATTTCTCATATGAAACCAGCAAGATAGCATGTTTTTGACAAAAAGAAGACATGATTGAATAGAACTTACACCAGAGTCTGAACCACCTCAAACTGATAGGTAACAATAAGCTTTTTTATCCACTGGGGATTCAACGAATTTAAAATTACTTCGGTCCGCCCAAGCTCTTGAAGTGCACCATCTCTTCCTTTTGTATAGATAACCACCATAGGATCACTCTATAAACAACACAAAACAGATTGAGGTAGCAGGAAACAGGCTATCCTTGCTGCAAAATACTAAAGATCTTAATACAACTAAGCAGCAACATACTACTTCACGGCTCAACTGTTCAACTACTATCCCAGAACTACAACCTAGCTATGAATATGTAATTATGTAAAGAGATTTAGATTCATGCATTAAAAAAAATGATGCAAGATTAGGACAGGACATACTCTGAATTTTAAGGTATGAGAACCAAATGCAATTCTCAAACAAAAGGTAGACAACAAGTTCATATATTCTTCTGTTCAAATTGGTGCCAGAGCGTTGACCTAACACTCAACAAACAGCAGCTCTTATTTACCGTTCACATCAACCAGAGAGCTCCAAAGGTCTTCTATCTGAGTACCATTAATATTCTAACCCTCTAACTTCCTCCTTTTTCTTTTTCTTTTTCTTTTCTTTTTTTGTTTTATAATCCTCAATTATTTATTTTATTTTTTTGCACAAAGAACAAGACTTTGTTAAAGAGGAGAAGAGAATCTACATGATGGTGAGGACCCGAAAGCCAACCAAACAGAGTAAATAGTCATCTTGCTAAATGAGAATTCTCCAAGTTCATCTCATCAACTTATATTGCAACAATGATAAGAGTATGTGTACACGAAAAATGAGAACTATGTACGCCTTACAACCATGATATGCAGGCAATTCACCCTACTACTGACGATAAAAATATTTTGGCACCAAATCTATTGACTCAAGTTCAAAAACATGCATTAATGAGTAATTATTTACTTCCAATAACAAATCTAGCAAAAATTACTGGAATCAGATCAATTAAGAACTTTATACTAACTCCAAACAAAGAAAAATATGTGCGCCAACATCATCACATCAGAAAATAATATGATGTTGATGTGCATACATCTATATTTACCGAAGTCTATTTTCCATTTGGTGCATAGTTGCATACTTTATTCCTGTTCTCTATTGAGTAAGCATACTTACATTCCACTCAAAGAGTCCCACTTTCCTTTTTTGTGATGTTCCACTCAAAGAGTCTTGTTAAACTTTTGGTGTCCCAACAATCGGGTAAGGTTTTCTAAGGGTACTGATGTATTTTTTACATGTGACTTATGAAACAGGGACATTTCAGTGGAACAGGGGAGTATCTTCTAGAAGTTTATTCGGCAACATTAAATGAAAAATCCAACAAATATGGTTCATGCAAATTCATCCTAATATGAATCATAAAGTTAGTGAGTAAAACTATAGCTCATATATGAGAAGTACAGTATTACAGATGTTTTCAAGAAAATACAATATTATTGATATTTGTAAAGAGAAATTTCAAGACTCAAATTTAACTGAAGAATCGGGCATAGTATCTGACGGGCCAAAGATCATACTATCAGACAGAAATTATATTCTTCCCTCATTAACTGAAGAATAGCAAACTAACAATGGTAAACAACGTAAACCGCCATGAAGATATTTTTATTTATTAATTATGTTCAAGTCTGTTTTATAAGTAAGAATTCAAGAAATGAAACTGCCCGAGGGGCTGAAAGTAATTTTCCTAGAAAAGCAATGGCAATTTACAGTCCTTAGCGTTCTTAAGATAGTGGACAACCTACCTTGGAAAGCACATCCCTGTCGCGCAAGTTTGAAGCAGATAATGAAAGCTGCACAGTGCACACATACGTTGAGAGAATATTCAGAGTCAGAGGCACAGAGAGTAAACTAGGCATAGCTATGTAACTAAAATACCTCAATGCATTCCACTTACCAAGGGTCTGTTACAGCGAGAGTAATGAAATAAAGTGAGAAAACTAACAGTAATGTGAAAATGTTTAGGTTGCACCATTAACACCTATTCAACCCAATCTCTGATGGGATGAGGATGTCTATTTCTATTTCAGCTATAGAGTCTGGTTACAATGGAATATTGAGAATACCAAGAAACAGTAACGAGGTGCATTGTTTCGAACTACTTAATTGCTAAGTGCTAACGTAAAAACTCTGTGCTAGCAACTGCAAGAAATAACACTAAGAGTTATTTCAGGGATTGTATGAAGCATGAATATGTAACCTTAAACTCCCGGTAAGTAGAAAAGGTTAGCAAGTTGAAGGTATTACACTGTTCTAATGAGCAACCATTAGGTATGAGCATGAAATGACCTCAAGTACTCGCTTAACCCGAATGCAAAGCTCACAAAATCAAGGAAGATGGCTCAGCACAAAACGACTCCTATGTCAACTATCTAATGTGAATTGTTAGCTTACAAAGTCAGTAGGATCTACAATGGCTACCATCCAAGTTCCAAATGTAAGACTTCAACGGAAGATGTCAAGCTAGTTCATTTGAAAATCATTATACTAATTGATGCATTGCTTTCTGTTCTAATTGGGCCGCTGATAATTAATGTATACAGCAACTACAGCTGCAGCCCCAGACATGGAACTAGTCCCAACAAAAGCAACTGGAGACTCTCCAGCCTGTGTGACAATTAGTAGTAACTTAACCATCGAGCATTACATGGTGTTCAAGAGCATCAAATGCAGTCCCTAATAATACAATTTGAGCTCTCAATCAGCACAGTCCAAGTAGAAAAGCATTTACACTACAGCTAGCCTAGGCGGCCTTGGGCGGTAAAACGGAAATTTCAATAAATTTCACAACTAGGAGTAGGAGCAGGAGCAGGATGACTATAACTCAAGGAGCACGCGTTTGCATATGTTCATTGTGCACTGACGAGACACTTTAAGTCGCTTTTGTCATAAAAGACAAAAATCAAATTGTGCTTTAAATGGAAAATGTTACGAGTGAGATCCCCGTTTGCTATTTGGTATAAAATTCAAGCGAGCAACGGTTAGCAACTTCACTGTGTGTTAGTGTGTGTGAAAAATTGAAGTTCAATTGAATTGTAGAAGAACCTCGATCTGAGAAAAGAGACCGTGGTAGCCGTGGGACTTGAGGAAATGGTCGATGGCATCGTTACCACCAGCTGGATTGCCGGTGGATGAAGAGCCGCCAATGGCAGAGCGTCCGCCGGCTACGTCGGAGCAGCAATTGCCCATCGCCGCCTCTCGAACAACCTTTTCTTTGAATGAAGAGAATCAACAATTTGAGAAGACCGATGAATGGAAAAATGAAGGAAAAGTTGAGATCGAATTAAAAAATAAATAAAAAGACAAGGAAGCAGAATCTGAATAAGTAATGGCCCACTTGTCTGGTCCAAAGACCGCGTTACTTATTATGCCTTACTATGAACTATACAAAGCGCGTTTATTTTGAAGTTTACAATAACTGCAATAAAATTCCTCCTTTGTTTATTTAAAAATAAAACATTTCTTTGGATTTTTGTTCATATATATATATATATATATATATATATATATATATATATATATGCTAGATAGTCTAAAAGAGGTAAAATCTTGTTAAAATACACTTGTTAAAAAAAGAAAGTCATTTTTGAGTATTATTATATACTCCATCCGTCGTCCTCCTTTCCTTTTTCGTCCGTCCCAAAATAATTGTCCACTTTGAAACTTACATTTTTAGAACATCACTTTTACCACTTAATCCTTACTTTTTCACCTTACTTTAATTATGGGTCACATACACATGGGCTTTAAAGGAAACTACACATTAAACCAATATAAATAATCAAGTCAATTGTTTTTTCTTAATCTGTGCGCCGGGTCAACCAGGACAATAATTTAGGGACGGAGGGAGTAGTAGTTAGCATGCATTGGGAACACAAATCTGATTAATTGATTACACAACTCTCAAGATTTATTGAAAATGTGCAAATATACACATGTTGTAGAAAATACAAAAAATTTATATAGTAGTATTAATATGAGTAGCCACCCATGTGAAAATCTGTAAATACAAATCTCTTTTGGTGCATATTTAATTTACTGATTAATTAAAATTAACAAATAACACTAGAATAAGAACAAATATACTACTCCCTCCGTCCCTAAATTATCGTCTTCCTTTCCTTTTTCGTCCGTCCCAAAATAATTGTCCACTTTGAAACTTACCTTTTTAGAACATCACTTTTACCACTTTACTCTTACTTTTTCACCCTACTTTAATATGGGCCGCATACACATGGGCTTTAAAGGAAACTACACATTAAATCAATATTAATAATCCAGTCAAATATGTTTTCTTAAACGCTGCGCCGAGTCAACCAGGACAATAAATTAGGGACGGAGGGAATATAAAAAACATTTTCATTGAATACATGTGATTACAAAATAAAATATAACCACACTTAATTATAAAAAGTCTGCTATGGAAATATTTATATATGACTTGTCTGTATTTTTGAAACTTTTGTATCTCTTTCATCATATCTGAAATTATAATATCAAAACAAAATTTATTTTTACAAATAACCACTATTAATTATAACATATTGATAAATCATAGGAATATATACGATTAAATCATAGTAGTAGATACCAACCACTAATTTTATATATTTAATAAATTTATATGTTATATAGAGAAGAATATACATCTGAATTACTATTTATACTACTTAAGATCCTTAATTTTAATAACAAAAAATATTAATTATTAAACTCTATAAAATTATGAAAGAGAAAATGACTTAAACAATTCATAAAATATTGGATTAAATTATATCAATTATACCAAATTACCAATATAATTTGTTCCATTCATCATGTTTTTTCTATATTTTTTATTTTGTTTATTATCTTCATTTTATTTGTGTATAATTTAATTAAGAGAGATATATACTCGTGCTCGTGCGTTTAACGCACGGGTGTAAATTAAGTATGCACTAAAAGATATTTGTATTTACATATTTTCATAAGTGTGGTTACTCCTATTAAATACTACTACATAGAAAGTTGGTATTTTCTACAACGTGTGCATATTTGCACATTTTCAATAAATCATGAGAGTTGTGTAATCAAGTAATCAGATTTGTGTTCCCAATGCATGTTAACTACTACTCCCTCCGTCCCTAAATTATCGTCATCCTTTCATTTTTCGTCCGTCCCAAAATAATTGTCTACTTTGAAACTTACCTTTTTAGAACATCACTTTTACCACTTTACCCTTACTTTTTCACTCTACTTTAATTATGGGCCACATATACATGGGCATTAAAGGAAACTACACATTAAACCAATATAAATAATCAAGTCTATTACTTTTTCTTAAACTGTGCGCCGGGTCAAGCAGGACGATTATTTAGGGACGGAGGGAGTACTAAATAATAATACTCAAATATGACTTTCCTTTTTTTAGCAAGTGCATTTTGGTGAGATTTTACCTTTTTTTAGACTACCTAACTTAATTTACCTCTTTTATACTACTTAAAATCCTAAATTTTAATAACAACAAATATTAATTATTAAATTCCATAAAATTATGAATGAGAAAATGACTTAAACGATTCATAAAATATTGGATTAAATAATATCAATTATACCGATATAATTTGTTCCCTTCATCATATTTTTTCTTTTTTCTTTTTTTTTTGTTTATTATTTTCATTTTATTTGTGTATAATTTAATTAAGAGAGATATATGATGGTGCGTTTAACGCACGGGTGTAAAACCAGTATATATATATAAGCAGAGTAGTCTATATAGGAAAAAATCTCGCTAAAACTTTGTTTCCCAAAATATAAATGCATATTAACAAGAGACAATAATGAATTCTTTAATTAAATAATTCAAAAACTCCTTGGAACTTCCACCATCAATTATCTCAATTTGTACAGTTTTTCAATTCTCGGTTGTGTCAAGCGGAAATGAATCAACACATTGTAAATGATGATTAATGAAAATGGATTAGTCCACAACATGTACCTATCAAATATTGAAGTATTATACTAAAAAAATCAAGTAAATCAAGAAATATCCAAATTTTGAGATGTAAAAAACCATTGACAATTTCGAAATAATAAAAATCACAAAAAAAATTATCTTTCGAGAATACTAAATGATTAAACCAGTTCAAAAATTTATCTAAAAGTAAATAACAAAAATCGATGTATAAAAAATATTAACCAATTCACAATAGATCTGAATGTCTATAATGTTTTTTAAACTAAATAATTAAACAAAATGTTTTTATGTGATTTCATTAGATCCGAATGAAAAATCACCGAATAAATATAATCAATAGTTTTCCCTCAGAATAAGGTTGGATATTAGAGAAAGAGAGATGGATCGAGCGAGATATGAGATATTTCCTTAGAGGGATGGACAGTGAGTGTAAGAGACATCGCCAGTGAGAATAAGAGATATTTCCTTAGAGAGATGGAGAATAAGGGAGATTGCCAGTAGGGTTTTCTATTTTCCTCTCCTTCCTTCTTATTTTTTTGTATGTAGTTAACGAGAAATTATTGAGATACCACGATAATATTTCGATTTTTTCATAATGTTATTATTTTTCGATGTAATTCATTATAATTAGCTTCTCTTCTTGTGTAGTATATTATTTTAATTGTTTATTACTTTTTATATAATGCAATTACTATATGACCATATATTCACCATATTTTAATTTATAACAATGATAGGTTTACAATTATTTTTAAAATTATTGCTACAATTAAGATTTTGTGAAGGACAAAGTTGTCTTTATTTTCTAAAAATTTGACTTTATGTTCTCATATCTTAAATATACAAGTCTCTAATTTTTAAATCAAAATAAAACAGATTTTTTTTTATCGAAAGTAGTTGCCCCCAACATTATTTTTTCTTTTTTTTAGAAATTTGGTTTTTTCTTCTTTCTTTCGCTTGAGTATAAGCTAATTGAAAAAATTATATGGCCGTGCGTTTAACGCATGTGTGTAAATGTGTTATTATAAAACGGGAATACACAAATATTTATTTTTTTGAGTATTTTCATATGTTTAGAAATATCTTTAATTTGATATTATAATTACTTCACTGCTTTTAAATTATAAATAACTACCCACTTTTTTTACTAATAATTAATTTTTGAAATATAACGAACTATAAAATGAGAAAATATCCATATTCAAGGAAGAAAAAAAAGGATAGAAATGCATTTGCATATGTGCTTTTTGCTAGTTTCTTAATATCGAGTTTTTCTTTTCTCCTTACTGATGCTACAAAATATATTCTCGTTGTCCTAAAAATAAATTATTTTGAGAATTCTCAAAATAAACATCCTATTTTGCAACCTTATAGTTGGAATTAGTCGTCTAGATAAACATTTCTTTAATTTTTCAATAAAAATAGTTAAGTTGTTTAAACAATTTTTCTTAAATCATTTTTGCTATATATATATATATATATATATATATATATATATGCTTTTGTTTTGTTTTGCATTTTCTCTTCACATGTTATCTTGACATTTTACAGCCAATTGAGGCAAATTCTCCTTTTACTACAAATTGGGTATTTTGCTTCTATCTCTATAATTTCTATTATCATATATAACCTTTTACTCCATCTGTTTCGGGTAAATAGTCTTCATTTAAAAATTAAACTTTTTTTAAGAAATGACATGTTTAATAGCTCATTACTAATATAAAATAAAATAGTAGACTTTTTTGCTTAGAATGGAGAGAGTATTTTATTTTTTGCAAGTTACTGAAAATAATCTTCCATCTTTTTGAAATTATAAAATTTTCTAATGTTTGAACATAGTCAAATTTAATAGATACTAGATCTTCATGTTCGTACATATGACATGGTGCCAGTATATCTGATTTCGTCAATTGAAATGACAGTACCTAAATAGAATATGCGATTTTAAAAAAAAATGTTACAGTTGAAGAGTACATTGTTTCAAATGATAGTTGAAGAATTTATGTTTTATAAAAAAGTGATTGCTCATAAGATTAATCGCATGGGTAACTTTGTAATATGAAAATAAAACATAGGGAGAAAAAAAATGTGACTTCTCATAGTATTTATTGTAGGGGTGACTTGTAATAGAGAAAGAAAAAATAAGAAATTAAAAATCGAGAACTATTTACATATGTGAATGTAAGGGTAAATCTTAACTGTTAAATTTTTTAAAATAATTAAATCTCAATATTTGAATAGCCCTAGCCAATTACGATAAAACATAAGAAAAAGAAAAATGGATAACTACTCATAATATTAATTATAAGGAGTGATTTGTAATAAAGAAATAAAAAACAAAAAGTAAAAAATAGATAACTTAATCTCAAATTTTTAATTTCTGAATAAATCTAATCAATTATCTATCAGTTTTACTATATAGATTCCTTATTAAAAAATCAAAAGAGTTTAATAGAGTGAGGATGGAAAGAATATCATATGTAACATGTTATGTAATAGCCAAATAGGGTAGCTGAATGGGAGATGGACATGGGCCAACTGCTCCTTTAACTATATATGATATCCTTTTTCTTTATCATTATTTAATTATGATAACCAACTACTCGTTTCACCTTTTTACCCACTCTTACATCAATTATTACGTGTCTTATAGGAAGGAAGTGGAACCATCAATCTTAGATCAAAGGGCAAGGGTGGAAATATGTCTTCTTCACATGCGTTGTCCTCTA
Source organism: Codonopsis lanceolata (assembly GCA_013146195.2). Classification (NCBI taxonomy): domain Eukaryota; kingdom Viridiplantae; phylum Streptophyta; class Magnoliopsida; order Asterales; family Campanulaceae; genus Codonopsis; species Codonopsis lanceolata. Next base: position 157,688 of record JABEVN020000011.1, on the reverse strand, counting down.
GTAATCCAATAATTATGTCTCGATTCATCTGTATTAATAATTTAATATATGACCTGAAAAGAAGAGCAACTTCCAACTTTTGGAAAATCTTGCCAATAGTATTTTTACTATATTTGTGATCAATGTTTAATCACATCACTTTTGGGAAATATATTTTGGAGATTTATTGCAAGGCTGTTATTACTCAAACTAGGTTATTACCCGTGCGATGCACGGTTGACTTAGTGTTATTTCTAAAATATAATTTTGTAAATATAATCTACAAGCTATTTGAATGAATCTATAACAAATGTCCTCATAATTAATAAATATTAATAAATAAATAAATAATATGTGAAATCACACCGAATCATAAAACAAAAAATTCATGGGAATTATAAAATCGAACAAATATTCATAGTGTGAGTGTGAGACGGAAGAAGGGTAGGGGAAGTACCACATGCACTCGCGGAGGTGTGTTTGATGGAGGGGAAGTATTTTGCAGTGGTTGTTTGTGGTGTTGGTGGAACACGTTTAATTAAATTAGATAAAATCCATTTTAAATTGACCGAGTTGGTAAAATAATAAAATTTTAAAAACTTCTACCATGAGAATTGAGGTAAATAGTGTTTTTTATTTTAAAGTTGTTTATAATAAGATGATTTTTTTAACTTGTAATAAATAATTAATTTTTTTAATCAGAATAATTTTTTTTTAAATGAAAAATAAGGTAAATATTCAAAATTGATCATATGAATATGTAATTGAAAGATTAAAACCTATGATAATTGATAAAATCTATCTACCAAAAAAAATTACCATGAAAATTTGGAGTCAATTAAAATCAAATGTGATAAAATATTTTCGATTTTATCTGATTTTGCTAACAAAAATGGTAAAATAAATTTTTTACCATGTATAAAGGAGACATCAGTTTTAAAATTTATCCGGTTTTTATTTTTGTCAGAAATTTTTTTTTTAAATATATAATACCGTATGCACAGTCTTGGTATTTTATTTTTATTTTTGTAAAAGTTGTTTATAATAAGATTATTTTCTAAACTTGTAATAAATAGTTAAAATTTTAATTTGAAAATTTTGAAAAAAACAAAAAATAAGGTAAATATTCACAATTGATCATATGAATATTTTAATAAAATATTAAAAACTATGAGAATTGATAAAATCTATCCGCCAAAAAAACATTTACCATGAAAATTTAGTCTTAATCAAGTGAAACACGTTTAAATCAAATGTGATCAAATATATCTGATATTAACTGATTTTGGCAGAAAAAATGGTAATTTTTTTTACAATATATAAAGGATGCAACATTTTTAAAACTATATATATTAATATATGTATATATATATATAGTACCGTATGCATGGTTTTAAGATAAATATTCACAATTGATCATATGAATATGTAATTGAAAGATTAAAACTTATGAGAATCGATAAAATCTATTTGCCAAAAAAAAATTACTATGAAAATTTGGAGTCATAATCAAATAGAGCTCTTTTAAATCAAATGGGAAAAACTATACCAGGTATTAACCGATTTTTGAAGAAAAATTGGATTAAAAAAAAACTTTTAGCATGTATAAAGGACTAAAGGAGGCAACAATTTTAAAATTTACCCGGTTTAAAATAATAATGTATATACATATATAGTACCGTATGTACGGTTTTAATTGTTTTTTTTGTGCCAAAGTTGTTTATAATAAGATAATTTTCTAAACTTGTAATAAATAGTTTAAAATTTTAATTAAAATATATGAAAGCAACGAAAAATAAGGTAAATATTCAAAATGGATCATATGAATATGTAGTTGAAAGATTAAATCTATTCCCAAAAAACATTTTTACCATAAAAATTCAAATTCCTAATCAAGTGAAATATGTCTAAATCAAATGTAATAAAAATCTATCTCTTACTAAGCGATTTTGGCAGAAAAAATAATAATAATAAACTTTTACCATATATTAAGGAGACACCAGTTTTAAAATCTATCTGATTTTAATTTTCAGCAGCAAATAAAAAGAAAAAAAATCACAACTTCACCAGAAGTTGACACGTCGAAACACATAATTCCTTTAAAACTTTGTACATTCAACACAAAGTCGTCATGTGGCAGCAATAACTTCTATTTTAATAATAGTTAATAAATTAGTAATTAATAATTAATATATATAGATTAGTAGAAGAACAAATAACATAAAATTGTCTTGTGAATAATTTGTATTAATTAAATAGTATGAAAATGAAAAGAGATGAAAATTGAAGAGTTTTAGTGAAATTAAATTTGTATAAATTAGATAAGATAAAATCTAGTTTAATTAAGCGATATTTGAAAAAAAAATAAAAACAAAATCCTTAACTCCTATCATAATTTACTTGTGAAACGATATCCTAAATCTATTTTATCTTATCAAATTAGTTTTAGGATTTTTATCTTACTCAATTAGATTTATGATTTTTATTTTAAACTAATCAATTTTGGTAAAAAAAACAAAAAACTTTTACCATTTCGATTGTGACACGTGGCATCACAAAATCCATTTAAAAGTTTTATTGAAGAATGAAAAATAAGAATATCATTAATATTGGAAACAAAGTAAAAACATTTTAAAGCAATTCAAATTCACGCATGGGCGCGCCCACACACACAAAACACATAGAACCAATTTAAATTGGCTCAATTTAAGTGAAAATAGAATATAAAAAACTCAATTTGTGATAAACTATAATATCACAAAATCCCAAACCAAAAAAAGCATAACATATATCCGCAAAAAAAAAAAAAACTTATCATAAACTAATCGTATAAAATCAAAAGTATCGCATTTGATTTTACAGATATAATCATCATAAACTAACCGTATATGTGATAAAACTTATCTTAACAGTAAAAGTTATCATAAACTAATAGTATATGTGATAAAACTTATCATAACCGTAAAAATTATCATAAACTTTTATCAGTAATTTTTATCGGTAATCGGTTTTGGTAGGAAAAAAAAAAGAAAAAAATTACAATTAATATGAGGGTGACATGTGGAAGCATGAAATTCTTTAACAATTTGAAGCATTTAACAGAAAACCGCCACGTGGCAGCAGCGGCTTCTGTTTTAGTAATAGTTAATAGATTGAGACTTCTAAAAAGGGTAACTTAGTAAATTTAGTCATGTTAAGGCCGTTGAAGTAATAAACTAATAATATACCTCCTTCGTTTCAGTCAAAGGGTCTTGTTTGAAAGTTAATTTTTTTAAGAATATGACACATTTAATAATTTATTAGTAATAAAAAAAATATTTTTAAATTTTAAATTTTAAAAATTAACTATTTAAATGAAACATTTCAAAATAAAAAAATGTTATTTACCCAGAACGGATGGACTAATTTATACTAAAAAAAAAAGTTACTTCTAAGCCTAATTCAGTCACGTGATCCATTAATTTGAATTTATCTTGCATCTCTTAGCGATAAAACAATTATATACCTAAAATATTTTTCACCATTAATGACAAAATTAATTACAACCAACCATTTTTTTGACGTTCCAATTCAAGGCATATAAATTTACCGTTATTGCAAAACCACCATAATAATAAATTAATTAATAAGAGGATGGTACGAGACATCTATATATATATATATATAATGACAGATGCATCTATAAAAGGAAATATCCCGTCAAAACTTTATTTCCAAAAATAGAAGGTTCTCCATTTATTAATATAGGTACAACTTTACATGCTATCTGAAAAAAATTAAATATATCATTACACTTTACACTAATCCATATAAAATGTCATTTTACATTCATTGATACTTATGTCAATCATGCTCGTGAGCATCATTCAAATTTCAAAAGTCCTATTGTATTGTATATGGGGAATATATATTGTAATCCTTTACCCAACATATATGGTTTAACTTTGACATTTTACTTCAAAAAAAATTATTCCTTCCATGTTAAAATACATTGATTTAGTGTTTACCCAGATCTTTAAAAAAATAAATTAAATCAATCTATAAAGTTACGATATATATTTATAATTTTATTTTCTTAAAAATAAAGTTATGTACTTCTCATAGATTACATATCCAAAAATTTCGGATCTACATATGTGCTTTAAGTAAGCAAGTCTGAAAAATTAGAGGATGTAAAAATAAATTAACAAAATCGAAATAATTTGTCAATATATAATTTAGGAAAATTCCAACTCTAAAATTGACAAGCTCAAATTATCCAGTTGTATGAAAAAAATTAAAACGGAACTAATTAAAATATTAAGTCCTATATTTTTAGATCTATTTTCTTTGAATTCGTGCCAACTTCGGTGATTGATATCCATCAATAGGAGGAGGGGTATTTTAGGAAGAAAAAAATGGACTTATGCAGTTGGATAAAAAATAGTGCACCAAAGATGTTATAATTTCTAAATAAAGAACCGTCCCGTAATTATTCATTTTATTACTAATGGATTATTAAAAGTGTCTTTTTTTTCAAAAATTTGACTTTCAAACAATGACTTTTTACCCGGAACGGAGGGAGTACGTAATTAATATGGTATTTAATGACTTTTTTGGGGGCCAACTGTACATTTTATTGCATTTTTCTATTAGATGATATTTAATCAGTGAATATATACTTCTTCTGACCCAAAATTATTATTCATCGTTCCCTTTGTGTCCATTCAAAAATTATTGAAATGAAATCTCCATCCGTTTTTAAATTATCGTCATCCTTTCTTTTGGGATGGATGTAGTAATGTTAAAGTCTTGAATTATTTGATCCATGTCAAAATCATAATGTGACTAAATGATCATTTTGGTGTTTGTTTTTTTTAATTGAATAATCATATATAAAATTATGTTGTAAAAATGATTAATTTTTAAAATCTATAATGACTAATTTTATTGTTATATATTTTTAGTTAAGCAGTGTCCCCTAATTTATTCTTTTTATCTTGTATGTATAATTTAGTTGAAAAACATATATATCGTGTGTTTTACGCACGGGTACAAAAACTAGTTCATCCTAAAATGACTATTTACTTTTGTTAGTATCAAATATACCCTTTGAAATTTACCTACTTTCTCTTTTGCTCTTTATTTTTATTTTTATTTTAGTTTGATTGAAATGGTGTAAAAGTTCTTACTTAAATCACCAATGTGCTGAGATTTAAACGCGAAAATCTTACTTATAATTCTTAATCTTCTAAAAAAAAGATTAAAACCTTATTATTTTGATTTCCATCAATCAAGAACAGATTGTAGGTACTAAGAAATATTTAAACAAATGATACCTGAAAAAATATGAAGGATCTATATTATAAAACAACTAGATAATTGACTAAGGCTATTCAAAGGTTGAGATTGAATTATCTTAAAAAATTTAACAGTTGAGATTCACCCCCACATTCATATGTGTGAGTAGCTATCTATTTTTAACCCTCTATTTTTATTTCTCTATTACAAGTCACCCCCTATAATTAATATTATGAGCAATTGTTCATTTTTCTTCTCCCTATGTTTTATCTTTATATTACAAAGTCACAACCTGCGATTAATCTTCTAAACAGTCATTCCTTATAAAACATCAATCCATCAACTTTCACTAGAAGCAATATATCATTCAACTGTAATATTTTTTTTAAATCGCACTTTCTATTTAATCACTATCATTTCAATTAACGAAATCAAATATATTGACATCGTATATCATAGGCACAGACATAAAATTCTTGTTAACTTATGAAAAAGATTGAGAGTTGAAGCTTATTGTGTTCTTTTCTCTAGTGTCACCTAAGGATTCGTTTATAAAAAATAAAAATGATGAACTATGATATTTGTTCACCAAAACCATATATCCATACCTAATTAACACTTAACCTATTTATACGCAACTTAACAAACTTCGTGTTGGATTATTACACTTGTAAAGAATAAAAATATAGTCTTTGTAACCTACATTAAATTAAATGTAATGGAGTATTAATCTCATGTTTTATAATCTTTGAAAAACAAGTAGATCTACAACTAAGTTGACTTTAAAAGTCTAAATACATATAATTTTTATTTATTTATTTTTATTAGAAGGAGTACATATTGGACTCTAATGGAAGAAGTATGAAAGAATAAACTGAGATTTAATATATACCAAAAACTTGAGTAAAACGGTTTTACAGATAATTTTTATAAGATGAATTATTTTTATTCAACTCATTATGTATTAATGGATTAAGCTATGAACATTAAGACTATATTTTACGAATTAAAATCGATAAAATTGTTTTATAGAAGACGTGCTCTTAATATAACTGACTGAAGTAGAAATAGCCCAAAGAACATTGTGGGCTAAAGCCTAAAGGAAAGAAAATGGAAGTCGTGGAACAAGAAAGTGCGAGTCATTGGCAGTTGGGATCGATAAGATTTTATCCATCTTCTTCACACTACCTACGTAACGTTGGATTTGTTGATGGAACGCTCGTATGAGTTATGTCAACGAGTAAATGGGTCAAGAGGTCAACCACTAAGGAAATACGAACAGTGTGGCCAATAAACTGACGTGTAGGAAGGCTATCCATAGTCTACACGTCTTTTTCTTTGGTTTTCAAGTGTGGGCCGCGTTCATTACTCATTACAAGTGTACTATTTATAGTGCGCATCATAAGCTTCATATTAGAATGGGTCAATTCCCCATGGTTGACCCATCAAATCTACCACCAAAAGATTCCAATTAAGAATTAGTTTGAGTTTGGTTAACCACTTAACCCTTTTTTTTTTCCTTTTTTTTAAGAAATTACTCGTCGATATCTTTTATTAATTTTTAAACCACTCTTGTCTCCCTTGTTTTCAACAAATAAAAAACATTTTTGAAATATAATTCCTAAAATACTTGGATCGTCTTCTTCAGCAGCTCTGATCAAAATTTCTTCCACATGTCCAATGCATTCTTCCTACATTGTTCAAAAATTACAATTGTTATGACAACGAAACAAGGATCGAAAGGTAAACGATGTTTCAGATTTATTAGGTACAATACTAGAATGAACTTGTTGGGCTAGGTTGGAAGATTTTTCAAAAGGGACGGAGACATAGGAGGAAGAAGATATGCAATTAAAATCAATTTGCATCACAATGCTTCGAATTTTAATCTCACTGCTTTGATTTGGATTCGTGATGCATCAACTTGGGGTCCCGATACACTGTTATGAAATGAGAGATTTTGATACATGATTGTTTGCATTACGATTCATGATTTTTGCATCACGATGCACATAAGCCATGCATTACAATTGAATTTCGTGCACCGTGATGTACTGAGTAACAGAGTAAGTGATATGTCGCGGTCATTCGTTTCATTAAAAGTATCATAGTTTTTTTGCCCCTAAAAATGTTGTTTAAAAAAAACATAGGGTATTATAGCGATTACAAACTTCACAAAGTGGACCGACATGAATTTCACCATTTCATTTCCCTTTTTAAGATGACAAGTTAGGGCATTTAGCTTGACCCGACTTGCTACTAGGTTTCCACTATGTTGAATTGTTAAATTTCATTGCAATCTTCTCTGAAAAATGGTCAATTTTGCTACTGTATTTTGATGAATCTTTATATTTTGCCACTATATTATTTTTTAAGAAAAATTGTTATTGTACTTTTAAAGGGAGATGCAATTTTGTCATTATCTCCATCTGTCATCCAATTTCTAACATAATTAATTTCAGTTGCCTTCCTTAAAGTTTTTTAAAATATTGGAAGAGTTGATGATAAAAAGTAGATGTTTTTTGTTCTCAAATTATAAGGGGATCTTTTTTTTTTCTTTTAGGGGTTAACAAAGATATTTTATGAACAAATAAAATGAAAGAATTAATAAAATATAAACATACAAATAAGAAGAGAAGATATATTTCTTGAACAAAAAAATAAGGGAAAATTATTATAATATAACAGGCTCAGTCCCACACTTACAATTGAAGATAAAAAATATTAATAATTATTTAATAATAAATATGATAAATTATGACATAGATTACCTTTAAAAATATTTTTAAAAAATCATAAATTATTTTTAAAAATAATAATTTTTAAGACATAAATTATTAAATAAAAAATTAAAGATAAACATTATTAGAAAATAGTTCTTTAAAAAAGGAGTTATTCATGAAAAAAAATATTTTTTAACACATCATAATTTTCATGTTGGCTATTATAGGTTGACTTAAAAAAATTCTCGTTATCTTATCTTTATAATTTCAGTTATAGAAAGATTTCAAAAAATGTTAGTACAAAAACTTATAAGTTAACAATGCACAAAAATAAGTTCTCTTTACGTATTGAATTACATTTCAATAATGAGTGTTAACCACTCGATTTCATTAGTTATCTTTTTTTCTAGAATTTGTTAACTGATTAGATTCTTTCAAACCCTATTATTATTATTATTATTATTATTATTATTATTATTATTATTATTATTATTATTATTATTATTATTATTATTATTATTATTATTATTATTATTATTATTATTATTATTATTATTATTATTATTGTTATTATTATTATTATTATTATTGTTATTATTATTATTATTATTATTATTGTAATATATTATTATTATTGTAATATATTATTATTATTATTATTATTATTATTATTATTGTAATTATTATTATTATTGTAATATATTATTATTATTGTAATATATTATTATTATTATTATTATTATTATTATTATTGTAATATATTATTGTTATTATTGTAATATATTATTATTATTATTATTATTATTATTATTATTGTAATATATTATTATTATTGTAATATATTATTATTATTATTATTATTATTATTATTATTATTATTATTATTATTATTTTTATTATTATTATTATTTTTATTATTATTTTTATTATTATTTTATTATTGTAATATATTATTTTTATTGTAATATATTATTTTTATTGTAATATATTATTTTTATTGTAATATATTATTTTTATTGTAATATATTATTTTTATTGTAATATATTATTTTTATTGTAATATATTATTTTTATTGTAATATGATTCAATAAGAGAAAATGTATATATTAATTACTTTAAATATTTTTCTCTTTCCATATTATTTTGTATTTTTTATATTTCATTCATTCTTTCCTTTTTTCATAATTTTTTTTAATACTTAAAAAAACCCTTTATAATTTATCAACAAAGAAACATCAACTTTTTAACATCAACTCTCATTAAAGTCTTTTAACATTTTAAAAAACATTAAGGGAGGTAACTGAAAATAATTTCATTATAAATTAATGACAGTTAGGAATAATGGCAAAATTGCATCTTCCTTTAAAAATACAATGACAATTTTGCTCGAAAAATAATATAATAACAAAATGTAACAATTAATCAAAGTAGAGTGACAAAATTATCCCTTTTTCCTAATCTTCTCTAACAACATACGCCACTAATCTTTTACAAGCATCTTTTTTTAGACCAATGGAATATCATTCAACAGCTATATGTCACAGCCCGTCAAGGATCTCTCCGAAATTCTCTAGAAACTACAAGCAAAATTAAGGAGATGCCAAAGAATTCCGAAAGGTTCCACAATTTGCTAGAATGGAACTATGTAGAACTATCGTGTAAATATATATCCTAGATACTTCCTAGGAATATTCTAGACATGCAATCCTAGCCATTAATGTAATTAGATCTTGGTCATCCATTGAGAAGAAGGATGCCTATATAAAGGGGAGGCCTCATTTGGCCAAACTATCCAAAGTAACTCTTGTAAACTTCTCATAAAGCAATACAAGTTCCCTTTCTCAAAGCTCTCTCTCATTGCCTAGTCTCATTCGGGATTTTCAGGCTTACTTACAGCAAAATCAACGGGATTGTGAGCGCTAAGTGTCGCACGGAAGGTTGAAGAATTCAAGTCCATGACAGTTGGTATCAGAGCAAAGGTTTCGCGACAATGGTGAAGACCGTTGACAAGAACATCACCATCACCTTAAGTGTTGTTCAAGATGAAGCAAGTAAGCATGAAAACGTCCAAGCACGAGGAGTAACGCACCGAAGCAAGTCCTGGGACGAGTTGGCGGATTTGGACAGGAGGGTAGTCAGAGTGGAAACTTCGATCATGGACTTTAGGCAGCAGTTTGAGGATATCCACCAACGCCTTGACGGGTTGGAATCGGAGGACGCGGAGATCCATGATGGCGTCAAAGCTGCCCTCAACATCTTAGGTGGAGACCTAAGAAGTGAACTTCGTGCCCTTCGTGAGGAGTTAATGGGCGAGATTACATCCTTGCGTGCTCAAGTTGGGGAAGAACTTGATTCTTTCAGCCAACAAGTGGAGGAAGCGAGGGCGAACTGGGAACTATGCAAGAGAGCCATAGCAGGTGGGGTAGGTGCTGTTAGGGCAACCCCAAAGATTAAAGTCCCGATGCCATCAAAGTTTGTTGGCAACAGGAATGCAAAGGAGGTCGAGAACTTCCTATGGGGACTTGAACAATATTTTCAAGTGACTGCCATTGTGGATAATGCTAGCCAAGATCCAAACTACTAGTCTATACTTGAAAGATACTACGACATTGTGGTGGCGATGACGATCTAGCGACATCGCTAAAGGTATGTGCACTATCGATACTTGGGCTGATTTTATTCGAGAAATTAAAAAGCAATTCTATCCTGAAAATGCCGAAGATGAGGCAAGAAGCCGACTCCGAAGGCTCAAGCACATAGGTCCAATCAAGGACTATGTCAAAGAGTTTACGACTCTTACTCTAGAGATACCGGACCTGTTCGACAAAGAGTCTCTCTTCTACTTTGTGGATGGCTTACAACATTGGGCAAAGACGGAGCTCAAGCGGCGTGGGGTGCAAGATCTTGCTACCGCCATAGCCGACGTGGAGTCATTTGTCGATTATAGCAAGAAAGAGCCGTCGAAGTCAAAGGACAAGAGCAACCATGGAAAAAGTGGGGGAGACAAGCCAGCCCAAGAAAAATCATATGTCACCTACAAGCCGTTCAAGGGGAAAGAGAAGCAATGTGATAAGGGCAAGGAAGTTTCTAAACCCCCAAACACTTGCTTCATATGTGATGGACCTCATTGGGCACGTGATTGTCCCAAGAAAAAGGGCTTCCACGCAATGATGGCTCAATATGAGGAGAAGGAAGCTCACGAGGATGAGGCTCAAATGGGGTCACTACAAATATTGAACGCCGTCAAGGCTAAGATAGAGGTACCAAAGGCGGCGGCCAAAGACCTCATGTACGTCAAACACGGGTGCCACGCCACGCATAACTTTGTTTAAGAAGAAGAAGCCAAAAGGTTTGGCCTTCATGCTTCAAAAGAGAAGGGCACCATCAAAATGGTAAACTCGGATGCAAAACCAATCTATGGAAAAGCTCGAGGCGTGGAAGCTAAGATCGGCGATTGGGTTGGCTCGATAGATTTGTCGGTCGTGCCAATGGATGACTTCAAACTTGTTCTTGGAATGAAGTTCCTTAACAAGGTAAAAGCCTTCTTTATGCCTTTTGCAGATGGAGGAAATACATGCATGGTGCCCACCGAGCGTAGTGCCAAGGTGGAAGCCATGTTACTATCGGCGATGCAGTTTAAGAAAGGCTTTAATAAAAAGAAGCCTTGCTACTTGGCGATACTGCGTAAATCGCCAGATGGGGACATGTTTAACCCCATTATCTCAGAGGCTCCAAAGGAGATTCAAGCAATCCTCGCGGATTACAAGGACGTGATGCCTAAGAATTGCCAAAGAAGCTGCCACCTAGGAGAGAGGTGGATCACAAGATTGAACTTGAGCCGGGCGCCAAGCCACCAGCAATGGCTCCTTATCGGATGGCACCACTAGAATTGGAAGAATTGAAGAATCAGTTAAAGGAGTTGATCGACTCTGCCTATCTTCGTGCATCAAAGTCCCCATATGGTGCCCTCGTATTGTTCCAAAAGAAAAAGGATGGATCCTTGCGAATGTGCATTGATTACAGGGCCCTGAATAAGATCACTAAGAAGAACAAGTACCCGATTCCTCTCATTGCAGAACTATTTGATCAACTTGGCAAGGCCAAGTACTTCACCATGCTAGACTTGAGGTCGGGCTACTATCAAGTGCGAATTGTTAAAGGCGACGAGGATAAGACAACGTGCGTGACAAGGTATGGTTCTTATGAATTTCTAGTCATGCCATTTGGTCTCACTAATGCCCCTGCCACTTTCTGCACCTTGATGAATAAGTTGTTCCATCAATTCCTTGATAAGTTCGTCGTAGTCTACTTGGATGACATTGTCATCTATAGTAATACTTTGGACGAACATGTTGGGCATTTGCAACAAGTCTTTCAAGTACTACGGGAGAACGAACTCTACATAAAGCTGGAGAAATGTTCATTTGCCCAAGAGGAAGTCATGTTCCTAGGGCATAAGATCAAAGATGGAAAACTTATGATGGACGGGACCAAAATTAATGCGATCCAAGAATGGGAGCCACCGACCAAGGTGCCGTAGTTACAATTATTTCTTGGATTGATAAATTACTATCGTCGCTTCATCAAGGGCTACTCGGCAAAAGCAGCCCCTTTGACGGATTTGCTCAAGAAGAACAAGGCATGGATTTGGGACAAGAAATGTCAAACAGCTTTTGAAGAATTAAACAAGGTCGTCCTATGCTTACCTGACATTTCCAAGCCTTTCGAGCTACACACGGATGCTTCAGACTTTGCTATTGGTGGTGTACTCATGCAAGATGAACATCCCATTGCATACGAGAGCCGAAAACTTAATGACACGGAGAAGCGGTACACGGTGCAAGAGAAAGAGATGACGGCGGTTATTCATTGCTTGCACACTTGGAGGCATTACTTACTCGGTTCTCAGTTTGTCATCAAAACAGACAACATTGCCACGAGCTACTTTCAAACTCAAAAGAAGCTCAGCCCTAAGCAAGCTCGTTGGCAAGACTTCCTTGCAGAGTTCAACTTCTTGTTTGAGTATAAACCGGGTAAGACAAATGTTGTGGTCGGCGACTAAGTCGGAAGGCGGAGCTTCGCTATCGATCAACCACAATTTTCTCGGGCAAGATCAAGGAGGGGCTAGACCACGATCCCTTAGCCAAGAATCTCACAAGCATGGCACGCGAAGGAAAGACCCGACGATTTTGGCTAAAGGGTGACATGCTATTCACGAAAGGTGATCGGCTTTATGTGCCAAGATGGGGCGACCTGCGCAAGGAGATAATCAGGGAATGCCATGATTCCAAATGGGCCGGACATCCGGATATTAAAAGGACGCAAGCATTGGCGGAGGCATCTTACTACTGGCCACGCATGTTCGATGATGTAGAGACATATGTACAGACATGTTTGGTGTGTCAACAAGATAAAATAGAGCAGCGTCAACCTGGCGGTCTATTGGAGCCACTACCAATTCTAGAAGGACCATGGGAAAATGGAATGTTTGCCTAAGTCGACGAATGGGAGCATAAACGTGTTTATGTTCTCTTGCCGCTCGGATTTGGGATCAGTCGTGGAACGTTCAAGTTATATACGTTGTGCGTTATTTTAGCCCCAAGTGAGTTTCCCATTGTTTGACGAGAGGTTTTCTCTTTTGAAATCAGTAAAACTTCTCAAGTTTTCTAAAGACAAGATGGTGCCGTGGTCAATGCGTTACTGAGACGACACTTGTGAGTGCCGTGGGCCTCGATGGCTCATAGATGTGGCCCTTTTCAACAACATGCGAGGGCGGGAGCCCTTTCAAGATTGTCACCGGGCGACAACCTTTGACGCCCAATGCTTTAGCAGCTTCTTACGATGGAAAGAGCCCGGCGGCCTACAAAGCAGCGAAAGCATGGCATGACCATACCGACTTGGCACGAGTATCCCTCGACAAGGCGGCTAAGAAGATGAAAAAGTGGGCCGACAAAAAGCACAAGATGGTGGAATTCAAGGAAGGAGACCAAGTCATGGTAAAGCTCTTGCCTCAACAATTCAAAACCTTAAGGAAAGTCCATAAGCGTTTGATACGGCGATACGAGGGTCCCTTCCCTATTATAGCACGTGTGGGCAAAGTTTCATATCGACTACAACTGCCGCCCAAGTTGAAGATTCATCCGGTCTTCCACGTAAGTTTCCTCAAACCCTATCATCAAGACATGGAAGACCCTAATCGAGGAGTGTCCAAGTGGGCACCAACGGCCGTTGTCACTTCGTTCGACAAAGAGGTTGAAGAAATCCAATCGGACCGAACAAGAAGGAGACGTGGTGTGCCCCATTATAAAGAGTACTTAGAGAAATGGAAGAATCTGCCGGATAGTGAAGCAGCTGGGAGTCGAAAGACTTACTATGGCAGTTTGTAGATCTTATCCAAAAGTACAATGAAGAAGGCGTGATGAGGGCGTCGCGAACTTAAGTGGGGGAGAATGTCACAGCCTGTCAAGGATCTCTCCGGAATTCTCTAGAAACTACAAGCAAAATTAAGGAGATGCCAAAGAATTCCGGAAGGTTCCATAATTTGCTAGAATGGAACCATGTAGAACTATCGTGTAAATACATATCCTAGATACTTCCTAGGAATATTCTAGACATGCAATCCTAGCCATTAATGTAATTAGATCTTGGCCATCCATTGAGAAGGAGGATGCCCATATAAAGGGGGAGGTCTCATTTGACCAAATTATCCAAAGTAACTCTTGTAAAGTTCTCATAAAGTAATACAAATTCCCTTTCTCAAAGCTCTCTCTTATTGCCTAGTCTCATTCGGGATTTTCAGGCTTACTTAGAACAAGATCAACGGGATTGTAAGCGCTAAGTGTCGCACGAAAAGTTGAAGAATTCAAGTCCGTGACATATAGCTCCGTAACTCCGTTCCATACTTCCATTAGTCAAAGATGTTAGCCCTCGCACATTATTGCTAAACTAAGCCACCAAATGCTCCCAAGATAAATACTTTCTCCCTCCTTAAATGAGTGTTTATTTTTAAAAAAATTGTTTTCCTAAATGAGTATATCTATTTTCGTATAATACTACTAATTTAACACTTGATGCGAAGAGGGCCCAAAAGTCTACTTTAATTTTACTGAAAAACTAAAAATAGGCACACATTTACGGACTGAAGGAGTACGAGATATCTCAAGTCTCTAATGACTTGCAAACACTATCTTCCATGAAAATTAGTCAACTCAAAACTTGAGACTCGAGTATTACTAACCAAATGAGATGCTAAATATCTACCACTAATGGCAAGCCTTGTCGTTGGCCCAGTTACAATTTGCTATCACAAACAAGCTTGAAATTACAGATATTCCCGCAGCACCATCAAAAAGATTCATCCACTCCAATCTTCCAATTTCCCAGGTTCAGCCCATTATCTGCGAGGCCCCTGAAAAGGAATAATACTGCGAGACAGGCACGCTTCCATCTGCAAACCTAGGCCTTCCAGCTTCTGGTATTGGTGGTTGCACATATTGTGGTACATAAGGTATGGGCATGCTCCCCTTTGCCAACCCATGCCTTTCAGCTACTGGTGCAGACGGTTGCACGTATTGTGGAACATAAGGTATAGGCATGCTCCCCTCTGCCAACCCATGCATTTCGGCTGCTGGTGCAGGCGGTTGCATATATTGTGGAACGTAAGGTACGGGCATGCTCCCCTCTGCCAACCCAGGCCTTTCGGTTGCTGGTGTACGTGGTTGCATATATTGTGCAATGTAAGGTTGCACGTGTGGTTGACCATAAGGAGCTGTTGGCATTGAGTAGAAGGAGCTGGATCCCATGGCATTACCATGTTGTAGAACTATCTCTCTCCCCCTCTGCAATGCTGACTGATGGTATCCACTCTCCAAGCCAACTAGTTGATCCTGAGGATACATCTCATGCACATTCCTATACCTGTGCAAGCAACAACTCAAATCATCAGGACTGTTTTCAATTTGTTTAGCTACAGAGACCAAATTATATATTAATCCAAAAAGAAAATACAAAAACAGCAAAACAAGAGAAATAAATACAAAAAAGAAAGAGACTAATGCAAAGCTGTCCTCCAATCTCCCACAATAGTAGCCACAGACATTCCTCTAAATGCTCCTAACGCTGACACCCAAAGAGATGCATGAAAAGATATTGTCTTTCAACAAAGAAAAGGACACACATCGGCATAATGGTATGCCACCCAAAAAACCAATAATGCGCAAATGCAAAGGTTGACCAAGAAATCTATTGATCACTTTGCATCTTCACATTAATCATTACAAGAACGTCTCTCGACATCCATAGTTGCAACCAAAATCTGCATGTTGTGGAAATTAACAAGCCACAAGATACCAGATTAGTCAACCTTACCCAACAAAAATTAGAGGCGTGTTACCTGAGATATGGTTCCTGAGCAGTCTGTGGAGGGTCAGTAGGCAAGTAAGATTGTCGAGTTTCCATGGGGTGATATGGAGCACTAGAAGTGGGAAGCCCTTGATGCTCAGGAGATGGATGGACCCGATCCCTGGTAGTTGTGGTTCCATGCCACCCATATGGTGAATATAACACTTTTTGTTCAGCACGCAGAGGCCCCGTTACTAGGGGAGGATGACCATGTATCATTCCAGCTAGATATGGATCCACAAGATGAGGTACAGATGAGGGAGGGAACTGACCATCCATTGCTGAAGGTGGCGTAGGCAACGGAACAGCATTTGGAACTGGAGGATAAAGAGGTGCTGATGGTGATGCAACAATTGGAGGAAACAAAGATATTAGATTCCTCACCTATATTCAATAGCAAATATTGTCAATGAAAGTGTAGAAAACAAAACAATTTCCAAGCTGTTAAGGTTTATCTGCACCACACAAGCACACTAACTGTGCCTTACTTGGTGATCGTTGAGTTCTTGTGTGAACTTCGAGCCCTTATAGTTATCCTTTATAGCAGTCCTCAAATAACTCTCAGGCAGTGGAAGACAATCCTTGTAAATTTTGAATCTTACCTGAACAGAAGCAAGGGTATTAAAGATAGAGCATTAAGTTTCAGTAACGACATTTCATGTTATGCATTGAAGAAATGAAATTTGAAGTAGCAAAACTATGTAATCAAGCACACAAACTTGGTGAAAAGCACCAAACAGCCATAAAGCTAGATAGTTTTCATAATTCACAAATACTCTAGAAGGATAGCAGATTAAATGTGGTACTTCTGTGAGAATAGTCCCATTACACATTGTCAAGATGGATCCAAAGAGGATGTGAGATCATGGAAATCCTAGGTAAAGTGTCAAACATTGAAGTACAGCAGCAAACCCCAAGTTGCTGTTGGTACTAGACGCCAAATAAGTATTCCAGACTCGGAGATCTATGCTTCTCAAGAACCACCGGTTAACCAGACTATATAAACAATGGTTTACGACAATGAATGCTGCACTACATGGCATACCTCCGATTTAGAGTAGTCAACGCTAGAGCGATCAGGTTCTCAGGCTCTGACTGATCTGTGTAGAAAGCCATCTTAGAAGCTGATTCATGCAAAGTCAACAAATGTGAACATATTGCTGACTTGCCCTCCATCTGGAATGTGAAGGTGCAAAAATAAAGGGCCCGGTAGTTTTCATTGTTTTTTCGTGCTTCTCTCATTGGTTCCACAATTTCTCTCTCTTACTTTTTCATTCAATCGTCACAAAACAACAACAAAAAACATGGACCACAAAACAACCCGTCGATCTAAATTCCAAACAGGGCCAAAATAAAGCCCAGATATGGTCCACTTATGGATCACATACAGTGTAACTACAGGTGTAGCCACCACAACAAAGACCCTCAGTATTCCAGCCAAGTCATGGTACAATGTGGCTATCCTGGAAATCAGGTGCCACGAGGTGAACTATGTCAGCCCATCATCACGTGTGAAATGATGACAGCAGGCACTTGTTTCCAATCTGGTTTCGAAGTGATACCACAAGCTCACTAGAGTTGGAGCTTGTTAAGCTTGTTATACATTGTTGAGCCCCTATTTCACAGCTTAAGCTTTTAAATGAGTTGGTAACTTAACATGGTATCAAAGGCAAGGTCGTGGATACGAGTCATCCCACTTGCATTTGTTACCCATAATGTTGTGAGTGCATGTTGTCACTCTGTTTGGTTTGTGATGCCCTGGTGAGGCATGTTTGTGTATCTCTCCACGTGTGGACATGTCACATGTGAGGGGGAGTGTTAAGCTTGATATACATCGTTTAAGCTTTTAAATAAGTTGGTAACTTAACAGAGCTAGGTACATTTTTGGTGCTACATTTTTGGTGCTGACCTTAGTGAAGTGTCCTACATGCAAATCCCAACACTTGCCTAAGTACATAAATGTGCAAGCAGGATAGTGCGTTACTCGACCGAAGAATTCTAAGTTGGACCAAATTCCATTTCAATATAAATGAAAATTCCAGAATCAAGTGCTGTCAGGCCTTACACGCCTTTTCAAATGTGATTTTCATACTTCTTTTGCCGCGCTGATGGATGATTACTTAACCAGATGATACTTTGTAACGAATTGTGAACATAATTTCTCAAAAACTGCACTTACTAGTTATTAAAGAGTGGCAAAGAAGGATTGTAGTAACCAACCCAAAGTCATTTGGACTAAGGTCGACTTCGGTGATAAACATTCAGATAAAGGATAAAAGAAAGAAAAAATTAGTGTCTACAGAGGATAAATCAAGACAAGGGTTTGCAGAGTTGAGTTAACACCAGAACATACAAATGTTGATAACTTGCACTCCAACTAGACTTACAAGGAAGGTACAATATCAGTATTCACGGACATGCAGTTTTTCTATAAAGCAGAAGTTATAGCATTTACTTAAAGGAACTCCCCTTCCTTATGACGGAACTAGCTGGCCATGTAAATGATGGGACACCATTAACTATGTAAAAGAAGATTAAGGGGATAATTGCATTGAGTAGACCCTTTTTGCAACCTCGCAAAAATTGAAACACTTGGCAGAGGAGTTTGTCCTTCAAGGTTGTTAAGTTACCAACTCGTCTAAAAGCTTAGGCTGTTAGAGAGGAGTTCAACAATGTATATCAAGCTTAACAAACATACTCCAATCCCCTAGTATGGAATTTCCATTCCAAGCATGGGAGATCATAAATGCACTTCTCTTTGCACCGCTTTTCCCTAATTCAGACTTCCTAACTTAATAAGAAGTACTTGAAGGTTGGGATGAAATACAAAAAGCATGAAGCGAACCTGTGCCCGAAACTTCCCTTCAAAAGCAGTCGGTTCTAAGTCCAACTTCCCGGTGGAGGATGCCTCGTATATGCCGTAGAGAAGCTTCAGATCAAAATCAAACAAAAAAAGCTTTGTACCTGGCTTGATCTTCTCCACAACTTCCTTGTTACTTGCAGGAAGCCCAAAAACACGGTTTTGGTAGCACTCTGGTTTTGTCTTTGCATTACACATGAATATAAAACCAGAGAGTTTATTCAACTTGTCCTTGTCCTTCTCTATTTCCCATGGAATAGCTCCACTGCCGTCGATGGCAGGAACCAAAGGACGGGCTTCTGAAGGATCAGCAAGAGGGTGGGGAGCAGAAACAGCCCCACTATTAGACTTAGCCTTTCTCATGTTCCTCTTCTTCTTCTTTATCTTTTTGTTGTCATCTGGTTGACTTACAGCTTGCGCTTTGCTTTTGAATATTTTACCTCTTCCATCGGCCATGAGCAAACCTGTTGTAACGCAAAGCCAAAGCACCATCAGACGGACGAAAAACATAATAGGGTCCCACAAATTAAGAAGTCAAAACCAAATAGATTGAAAAGATGAGGAGCTAAATGCAGAAGAAAAGAACCTGCAAACTGCATATACAGATTAAGATTCAAGAGAATACTGGACATGCTTAGAACAAGATAGGAACATCAAGCAAAATAAAAGTTGCTTCCTTGGAGATCAATCAGAAACCCAATGTCCCAACGTCAGAAAAAACATCTCTCAAGGTCAATTCATCAGCAGATTATGAAGACAAAATCATAAAATTGTCAGTTATATATCCCTTACTTCCCTCATGGCATTCAGCTAGTGAACCAAGTCATCTCCCAACAACTTAGAGTAAGCAACACGTCTACATTCAATCTGAACCGTGATATGTTGGCTAAAGTGTAACATAAAAATCTTATATAAAGTTGAATTGACAAAGATTCTCTTATGGCCCTCCTCCCTTCAGCACGTTTACCTCATGAAACTCGTCTGAGAAATGTGGTCCACAAATAACAAAAGGCCCTGGTAAGTACATATACAGGTTGGATTACTATCTGAGACAAGTAAATTAACAAGAGAAACTAGAAGTTGCATCCCTGGAGAGCCTATATGAAGTGCAAATGTTACGATGCAAAACATCTTAGATGCACTCTGACAAAATATTAATGAAACAGGAGCATAATTGAATCTCCATTCCCTTGTGATATACTGATTCCATAATAATGGATTCATTTAATTTCTAAAGAACGCACTTTCCAAACTATACAGAGTTCAACCCAAGTTCTTCTCTGCCAATCTTCATAAGCCACAACCCATAAATCTCTTCGAATGGACCTAAGAAATCAGCTCCTACCCTTACTGCCCTCTCGTCTCCACCCTCAACTCATGAGCACCCTTGCTCCAATGATTTTTTACTCAGATCCAAACCATCCCATTGGCTCTCAGAACGTGATCATCATTGGTGCCATTCTGAATACAAAGAAAAACCCCAACTTTGAAGTCCTTTCCCTCATCCATCTCAATATTGTGGCTTTCGTAGTGTCCATCGCACCGCTTTCTTTCTTCAAGAAAATGAATTTTATTCCATGTTATCTTTTGAATTCACTTTTAAAAAAATTTGTGTTAGTCTCAGTAGGTTCGACGAATGAGCACGACAAGGAATTACAATAACACAAGCCACAACCAGCTTTTGTAGCCCTTATCATTCCAATTTCCTTCAAACTCTGGCATGCAACAATCTAAAATACTTTATGAGCAAATATCTAATTCAACCAACACTATAGCACAGATGCAACAGCCAGGGATCAGAATCACAAGTTGTTTCAATTGGCCAGAAAAAGAAGACCGTGGGCAATCATTTACAACTAGGAAAGCAGAAGAGGCTACCATTTGCACAGCTGTCAGCATCTGAATGTCACATTTAAATATGATAGAGAATACAAAAAGTCAATCATGGTTGTGAACTTGGGTTTTTATGCAGTTCAGATACTAGATACTAAATAAAGGCACAACTGCTGGCACTATAAAAAGAACTGAATTTTTGCTGTCTTGCTAGCATGCCTTCATGTTTAATGGATGCTCTATAATATGCTACGAGTATAATTTATAATTCAATCCACAACAACTCATGCCTGTAATTATAAAAATAATTGATGGTGAGCTGAATTTTAACAGTTTAACGCCAAACCTTCATTTGGAAATCGAGGAACATTTTTGAAATCTGCATAATTCAAATCTTTTTTTCTAATTCCCAATCCAAGGATTGTAATTGAATTTCTAAACATAATGTAATTAAAGCTAGGGCAATAACATTACCACTCCACCTATCGATTTTCACTTGTACTACTTGATAAATCTTCTTCTGTGCTCTAATGTTAAAATTGAAGTGCTAATAGCATTGCCCTAACATCGTAATCCCCAATTTTAAAAAGAAAACCTACATTTGCAGACAAAAACAAAAATCGGGACGAATCCCTCTTTCAATGCACTTGAAATTTCAAGAAAATTGAATTCTCACACAATCATATGAATTAAACCCCCTCCCTGCTCCACACCCATGGAAAAAAAAAACTATAAATGAACACATTGCAATCAACAATCCATCGAATCCAGATCAAATAAAATGCCGAATAAACTGAATTATAGCCAATTAAAATCCCACGAGGAAAGAACGTGAGCTAGGGAACCGAGAATCAAAAACATGATATACAAGGGGATGAATAAGAATATAAAGAGCGGGAATGTACTTGAAAGGCCGGAAGCGTGAAACAGCAGGCTCTATCGTTCGTCAATTAACATATCGAACTATCGTTGCAATAATATTTGGCCTCTCTTTCAGTACTCAGTAGCACTGTAGCAGTACTCGTGTCCGATGCTGAAGCATTGACGACTAGATTTATTAAAAACTAGGTTATTCCTGTGTCATGCACGGTTTTTAAATTTTTTTTTTGCAAAAATTGTTTATAAGATGAGAATTTTCTAAACTCGTTATATTTAGAATATTTTAAATTTAAACTAAACAAAAAGGGTAAATACTAAAATGTATAAATGAATAAGTAATATAAAGATGTATATTCAAATTTGCTACAGAAAAGAGAAATTAAAAGACAAATGTTGTTGTTCATTATAAAAATAAACCATGATCACAAATAATATAATAAAAAAAGAACGAAAGAGATTTAAGCAAAGACAAAGTATATCCGAAATATTAAAAGCAAAAAAATATAAAGGAACAGAGCTTGCTATGAGAATATTATCCAATCAATGTACTCAAATAAAGATAAAGGTATATGGATATTTATATTTAAGTAGGTAAAAGGATGAGATATGATTATCTCAAAGATTGCTTTTGGTATACAAAAATATATAAACTCGTTAAGCTTAATTCACTTCTTCTTCACATAGTCAGTTTGAGGGATTTCTTAGCATGCAAACAACTTTCCTCATGGTAGGACTAAATGCAGTCTTATTCTCAACCCACGTCATTGCAATATTGAATTGTAACATTTTCCAAATTGATAAAGTCAAACGGTAAGCCTTGAATCTAACATTGCTAGAGAAAATGATTTTTTATGAGAATTTTTGGTTTGTATGTTTTTTTGTTCAAATTTTTGTTTTTGTTATTTATAGTGACTAAGGGTAATATAGTAATTTTACAATCAAAAGTGTTGTATTAAGTATTTTATACGTGTTGTGTTAAGTATGCCCCAATTAGAAAAGTAAGAAATTTGAGAGAGGTAGAGTTAAAATTTGAGAGAGGTACTGATAAGTGGATTGAATTACGATGATTAAAATCTCTTGTAGATAACGGAGGATTATAAATTTCAATTGTCTAACATTATTTATAGATAAAGGAACAAATGTTGTTTAGAGTAGATAAACATAATTTGAATTTGAAAGAGATTGTTTAAAACAGATAAACATAATTTGAATTTGAAAAAGATTTGTTTGTTAAAATTTCATCATTAATAATAATAAAATCATATAAATCTGCTCATAGAGATTTTATCTTTTTTTATTATGCATGGTTTATATGTGTTTATTGATGATAAAACTTTCATCAGTAAAATCAAAAAAATTATAAGTTATAAGAGGGTGACACGTGGAAGTATGAAATTCTTTAAAAAGTTTAAGTATTTAACAGAAATACACCACGTGGTAGCAGCGACTTCTGTTTTAGTAATAGTTAATAGATAGATAATTAATAATTAATAAATATAGATTAGTAGAATAACAAATAACGTAAAACCATCTCGTGAATAATTTGTATAAATTAAAAAGTAAAAGAGATGAGAATTGAAGAATTTCAGTCAAATTAAACTTGTATAAATTCCATATAATAAAATCTAGTTTAATTAAGCAATATTTGAAAAATATATATAAATGGGAAGTTGACACGTGATTTTTATCCGTAAATCTCTATCATAAATTTGCATGTAAAATTATATCCTAAATCTATTTTATCTTATCAAATTAGTTTTAGGATTTTTTTTATCTTACCTAAGTAGATTTAGGATTTTTATCTTAAACTAATTAGATTTAATATTTTTATTCGAATATATAATTAATTATGAGGTATGATATTAAAAACAAAATCATTAATCTCTATCATAAATTTGTTTTATCTTATCTAATTAGTTTTAAGATTTTTATCATATCTAATTAGATTTACGATTTTTATCTTAAACTAATTGATTTGGGAAAAAGATTTTTTTTTTTTTACCATTTCAAATGTGACACATGACAATACAAATTCTCTTTAAAACTTTAACTTTTCACAGAAAACCGCCACGTGGTAGCAACGGCTTTTAGTATTAGTTATAGAAGGGATAAGTGTACCATTACTCCCTGAACTTTGGCCGAAGCCATCATCAGTCCTCCAACTTCAAAAAGTTTCACCACTGACTCAAGTAGGCCTTTTTTGCTTATAGGAAGTCCCTAGCCCTAACACCGTTTGTTTATTTCCGTTAAGTGAACATGTGCCACTCAAATGCATAAAATAAAGGGGTTATGTATAACATCATCAAAATAAGGGGGTAAAGTGAATATAAACCAATTCATCAAAATAAGGGGGCAAATCATTTTTTCCTCTCAATCTCCCCCTTCTTTCACCCCACCGCCTGCTCGTGTCTCATCTCTGCCTCTCATCTTCTTCTCGAATCATCCACCATGTCGGCCGATCTTCTTCATCCACAACCCAAACCATCCTCTTTCATCTCATCCCATCAAGCAAAATCTCCATCTCGCCTTATCGCATCCACATTCGACGTGTCCCGGCTAAGATCCCCTCAGAGCAGAAAGCCCACAGCCCTTCACCTTCTCCGCCCATCAACATCTCCAGTCTCTCCATCCACAGGCCCTTCTCCCGAATCTAACCTCATGCCAGGCGTGGCTCTCATCTCTCTGCTCCATCCTGTAATTCTTCCTCTCCAGTTGTTTTCCCCCAAATCGAAGACAAATCTGGAAGGTCTCCAAAGCATAGCCATCTTCAGCGTTGCCTCCCGCCAGCAATCTACCTCCATCCATCTCCATCTCCTTCGTTCAAGCATCCAGCTACGCTTTCCACCATGCCTGGCCGCGTCTTCTCTTTCCACCTCTGTTCACCCCGATTATAACAAAGCAGCTTCCAGCCTAATCACCTACATCTCTTTTGCCGGGTGTCGACAACAACCTCCATTTCATTCACCTCAATTTTTCCATCGGGGGGAGAGAGAATGGATTGATAAGTACCAGACTTAGTGAGTTATAAAACAGAGGGAGTAATTTGTTAAAAGAGAGGTGAGCTGGAAAACCGTCAAATGCTTCATATTTCCAATTTATCGTGGCAATTTTCCATACATTTGGTTCATGGATATATCAAATTCCTGCAAGAGAGTGAGGTTTGCAAGTTCTGGAGGAATTTCTCCGGTCAAATTGTTTTTCCAAAGCTCGATTTTCCAGAGGTTTTGAAGATTGGATATTCCTTTTGGAAGATTTCCAGATAAATTATTGCTCGAAATATCTAGTGTCCCTAAAGCATGCATATCAAAAACTGAACCAGGGATTTCACCTCTCAAATTGCAACCGACAAGATAAATATAAGTCAAGTTCTTTAAATTTCCAAGACTGTCAGGAATTTCACCCTCAATCTAGCCAAACTAAAACAGAGCGGGTGATTTGCTAGAAGATAGGTAAGATGAATTGGTTTATATTCACTTTGGCCCCTTATTTTGATGACGTTATACATAACCCCTTTGTTTTGTGCATGTGAGTGGCACATGTTCACTTAACGGAAATAAACAAACGGCGTTAGGGCTAGGACCTCCTATGAGCAAAAAAGGCCTACTTGGGTCAGTGGTGAAACTTTTTGAAGTTGGGGGACTGATGATGGCTTCGGCCAAAGTTCAGGGACTAATGGTACACTTATCCCATTAAAAAATTAGGTTATTACAGGTGCGATGCACAGTTGACTTATTGTTGTTTATGAAACTTAATTTTGTAAATATAATTTGTAAGCTATTTGAATGAATTAACAACAACAAGATGTCCACATAATTAATAATAAATAAATAAATAAGCATGATATCACACCGAATCATCAAACTGAAAATTCATACGAATTTTGTTAATAAACTTTGTAAGCTATTTTGTAGTGGTTGTTTGTGATGTCAGTGGAACACGTTTAATCAAATTTGGTAAAATATATTTTAAATTGATCGAAGTTTTGGTAAAATAATAAAAATTAACAAACTTCTATCATGAGAATTGAGGAGTCCTGATCAAATTATTTTTTTCTAAATCAAATGTGACAAAATCTATCCGGTACAAACCGATTTTGTAAGCAAAAAAAATGTTTAAAAAAAACTAAAAAAAACTTTTACCATAAGAATTGAGGAGTTTTAATCAATTGAAACATGTCTAAATTAAATGTGATAAAATCTATCCGCATAAAAAAAACTTTTACCATGAAAATTTGGAATACTAATCAAGTGAAACACGTTAAAATCAAATGTGATAAAATATATATGGTATTATTCGATTTTGGCAACAAAAAATGGTATAAAAAAACTCTTACCAAGTATAAATGAGGCATCAGTTTTAAAATCTATCAATTTTTATTTTTGGCAGGAATTTTTTTTATATAAATATATTTAGTACAAAAAAAAACCACAAAAATAAGGTAAATATTCAAAATTGATCATAAAGTCACGTAATTGAAAGATTAAAATCTATGAGAATTGATAAAATCTATCTGAAAGAAAAAAATTACCATAAAAATTTGGAGTCTTAATCAAGTAAAACACGTTTAAATCAAATGTTATAAAATATATCCGCTATTAATCAATTTTGGCAGCAAAAAATGCTAAAAAAAAATACTTTTACCATGTACAAATGAGACATCGATTTTAAAATTTATCCGGTTTTAATTTTTGGTAGGAAAAATTATATATATATAGTACCGTATGCACGGTTTTAATAGTTTTTTTTGCAAATTTTTTTAATAATAAGATTATTTTCTAAACTTGTAATAAATAATTAAAATAATTAATTTGAATAATTTGAAAAAAAATAAGATAAGATATTCAAAATTTATCGTATGAATAGTAATTGAAATATTAAAATCGATGGGCACGGGTAAAATCTATTTGCAAAAAAATACTTTTACCATGAAAATTTGGTGTATTAATCAAGTGAAACACATCCAAATCAAAAGTGATAAAATCTATTTCGTAATAACCGATTTTGGCAATAAAAAATAATAAACCATATGTAAATGAGGCACCGATTTTAAAATCTATCTGGTTTTAATTTTGGTAGGAAAAAAAAAGAAAAAAATTTAATACTTCACAATAACATGACACGTGGAACACAAAATACGTTTATAACTTTAAGCGCTCAATAGAAAGTCGTGATGTGGCAGTTACGACTTCTGTTTTGATAATAGTTAATAGATTATTAATTAATAATTAATAATTATGGATTAGTAAAACAAATAACATAGAATTATCCTGTAGATAATTTGTATAAATTAAACATTGTGAAAATGAAAAGAGATGGAAATTGAAGAGTTTTAGTCAAATTAAACTTGTATAAATTACATAAAATGAAATCTAATTTAATTAAGTGATATTTAAAAAATATAAAAACAAAATCTTAAATATCTATCATAAATTTGTTGGTAAAACTATATCTTAAATATGTTTTATCTTATCAAATTAGCTTTAGGAATTTTATCTTATCTAATTAGATTTATAATTTTTATTTTAACCTAATTGATTTTGAATTTTTTTTACCATTTTGAAGGTGACACGTGGCAACACATAATCTCTTTAAATCTTTTAGTTTTTCACAGAAAGTCGCCACATGGCAACAGTGGCTTCTGTTTTAGTAATAGTTATAGACTAGATTGCTAGCTTGCTACCCGTGCAGAAAGGTTGTTTATAATACGAGGATTTTCTAAACTTGTCATAAAAATATTTTAGTCAGAATAGTTTGAACAAAATTAAAATAGAGTAAATATTAAAATTGATATATGAATAAATAATTGAAAGATGTGCATTGAAATTTGTTGTATAAAAAATAAGTAAATAGATATGAACTAAAAATGTTCTATTAGATGGAGTTCAAAAGTTTATAAGTAAATTGTAATTTATTGTTGTTACCATTGTACATAATTTATTGTTTTGACTTTTAATTAAAATAATATCATTTTTTTAGTTTGTATAATCTTCTTTTTCTTATTTACAATTTTTTTTGTACTACTGTTTTGGTTAGTTAAGGCCATTGTATTCGTTATACATTTGTAAATGCTATTAGTAATTTAGTATATAATAAAAAAAGGTAATACAAATAAAAGAAGAGTTAAAAAAAAAAAAAAGAAGGTTGTCACGTAAGATATTTTTGACAAAAGTAAAAGAAAGAGCGTGTGAAGATCAAGTGAAAAGAGGGGAATTGATGGGAGAGAAAATGAGTGATTTTTGAGAAATTAAAGAGGTTTTGTTTGATTTAAAATCTTGTACATGTGGTCATAATTGAAATAGGTAAAAAAAAAAAAGTAAACGTAAAGTGCTAAAAGTATTTTGCTAAAAAAGAAAGTTTTGAATTAAGACAATTACTTCATCTGTTTCAGACAAATAGTATATTATATTATTTTTAGATGTTTTACTTTAAGAGTCAACATTCAAAAATAATGCTTACAATTTTTATAACATTTTATTTTTACCCTCCATTTGTGTTGTAAGCATGTTGCTTGTGCTTACGTATTTGTGTTATTATGACTAACTTCAATTCATTAATATATATTCTTTATAATTAGACTTTTTAAAAGGAAACTATTTTGGTGAAACGGAAAAAGTATTTTGGAATGAACAAAAAATGAAAAGAGATCGATTAGTTGGGAACGGAGCTGAGTATGAATTATCAATTGTGAAAAAATACCAAAGAATCCAATCATACAAATAAGAGGTCATACATAAAGATTACATACTCTTTGAAAAATAACTTAAAGTCAGATAGTAAAGAAGTAAACACAGCAATTGATCCATCAAACTTCAATTGAATTAATGACATTAAGTTTGTACTATATTCAATAGTGAAATTGGAAATTTTCAGGCCTGAGGTAAATTGCTCGTGAAGCTTAGCGAGTGACCAAAGATCATTGGATGTCGTTGTTGGAAGTTATTGAGTTGGAAAGTAAATTTCGATCTTAATCAATTTATTCTTAGCATCTAGATTCTTATAGCGGCTAAAATGCATCACATATTCCCATGACTTCTCGAACACTTGATAAACTTGATTCATAGGATTTTCGGACATTTGTTAAAGCTGCTCATATTTACGGTCAAGAATTAGAGCAACTTTACAATTCATCATACCTTATCATTCAAAAACTCATCACCAATCTTAAGCTCAACAACATTTTATTCCTCTTCTCCGGACATGATTAAGAGCTTTAGCAACAACCGTAAAAGAAGAATTGAGATGCACAAATTAGGAGACGAAATCAGGTCCAAGTGAAAACATAAAAAAGGTAAGATAGCATGCACGTAATGGTAGACTAAAATGTGAAAGGAATTATCGGTGGGTATTTCAGGCAGCAATTGGGATCTTGAGAGAAGTGTTCGGAGGTTGACTATAAACAGGAGGAGGGGGTGGATTAAGGTCATTGTTGGGGTGATTTCTAATATTTATAAGAAAGAGTTAATTCAACCGTTGAGTAGGAAAACTGTTTATCATTGGATTCCTTGAAATCAAATGTGATCAAATTTATCCTAAACTAATCGTATAAAATCAAATGTGATAAAAACGACTATAATTAACTTTTTATCCGTAAAACTTTAAAATCAAATGTGATAAAATCTATTAACAAAAAAAAAACTAATCATAAACTAACCGTGAAAATCAAATATAATAAAAACGGTCATGAATAACTTTTTATCTGTAAAACTTTGAAATCAAATATGATAAAATCTATCCGCAAAAGAACTTATCTTAAACTAATGATAAATTTTATTATAAACTAACCGTATAAAATAAATAAAAACTGTTATCAAAATGACACGTGGAAGCATGAAATTTTAAAAAAACCTTAAGCATTTTACAGTAAGCTGTCACATGGCAACAACGACTTCTGTTTTATTAATAATTAACTAGTTTATACTTGTGTGATGCACAATTTGAATAATATTGTTCTTCGCAAAAGCTATTTATTATAAGGTGATTTTATAAACTTGTTATAAGTAATTAAAATTTTAAATTACAATACTTTGGACAAAACTAAAATAATGTAAATATTAAAATTGATCATTGAATGGGGGTTGAAAGATTTGCGTAGAAATTTTCTATAGAAAAAGAACTTAAGAAATAAAGTAATTAATAATTAATTGATACAAATTAATTAGTAATTTTGTGGTGAAATTGATCATTTTAACAAAAAGTCGTCATGTGGCAGTAGTAGCATATGTTAGTAGTAATTAATATGAATTAAGTTTTTTTCCACCAGCGGTGTAGAATCTTTTTTAAACAAACGATTTTTTTAACATGACACGTAAGCAATCAAAATATAAGTAAATAAAGACAAATGTTTTGATTGACATGTGTCATGATCTAAGGGCAGATTGTGCAAAAAAAATTCAACATAGTCGATTAATGAAAATTTTATCAATTAATAGTTAATAAATATATACTAATAGGAAAAAAAAAATAAACATAAACTTTTTCCATAAATAACTTGTATAAATAAAATAGTAAGGAAATGAATATTGATGACAATAGAAGAGTTTTGTCAAACTAAACTTGTATAAATTAAATAGAATACAATCTATTTTTAAATTAAACTATATTTGACAAAAGAAAAATATTTTCTTATTTTATAAAAAAGTTGACACGTGGCAGTAATTTCACTAAAAACATAAGTTTTATTTTAGTAATAGTTAATAGAATAGATTGAAATTTATCATTTAAATGGGTAATTGAAAGATTTGTGTGTGAATTTTCTTCAGACAAAAGAACTTAAAATATGAAGTGATTAATAATTAACATAAATAAATAAATTAGTAATTTTTCTGGTGAAATTGATCATTTTAACTGAAACCATCATGTTAGCAGTGACTTCTATTAGTATGAATAAATATTAAATTTTCTTCCATCCGCATTGTAGAATATTTTTTACATAAATGACATTTGATTTGAACACTATACGTGGGCAACCAAGATCTAAATCAATCAAGACAAAAATTATGATTGACATGAGTCATTATCCAAGGACCGCTTGTGTAGAAAAGATTATACACTGCCAGTTGATGAAAATTTTACTAAATTAATAATGAATAGATATAGATTAATGGAAAAAACAATGAACATAAAATTGTCCCCTAAATAACTTGTATAAATAAAATAATATAAAGATATGCAAATAGATGAGAATTGAATAGTTTATGTCAAGTTAAACTTGTATAAATTAAAAATGATAAAATTTAGCTTTAAATTAAACTATACTTGAAAAAAACAAAAACAAAATATTGTCTTATTTTATGGAAAAATGACACGTGGAAGTCATTTTACAAAAAAACTGTCACGTGGCAGCAGTGATTTTTGTTTTAGTAATATTTATAGATAAATATTGTTTAGGGAGGGCTATTTCATTTTCAAAGAGGCTTTATTATTATTATTATTATTATTATTATTATTATTATTCACTACATTATTAGTTATTAAACCAAACAATAATGTATTTTTGACATAATTATCCTTTACATACTTCTATTTTAAGTGGAATACATATTTTATTTACATATTACTTTTTAATTATCAACAAACATTATTTTTCTTCTTTTTTTACTTTTTTCAAAATACTTTTTAATTATCAACCAACCAGTAGTTATTCTTTTTTTCTTATAATAAATATGTTTAATAAATTTCATTTATGGCATGTCCTCATTCCATTATCATAAAAATAATATAATTAAGATATTTGTCTACGTACAAACAAATTCGAAATTGTTGGATTTTTTAGTATGACAATAAAATAATTTAATTAATTTAAGTCAAATAATATTATTTTTAAAAATCAATTCAATAATAGCAATATAGTTGGTGTTGTATTAGGATTGTTGCACGTGCCTGTGGGATATTAAAATGCAGATAACCTAAGCAAGTAGCTGAGAACGAATACAAATTGTCACCAACTTGCACTCACAATTCCATTAACACATGAACTATCAAACACTGAAAGATTAGCAATTAATCAGACATGTCTTAATTAGTGTGCATAACGGAAGACTTCACAAAACAATTAACAAATTAATAGCAAGATCAATCACAGAGAATAGAGAGAGATTGGGGCCAACAGACTCTTAAAATTTTATTAAGCTAACCTAGTACACGTTTTAGGGTTACATCTATATATTGGGATACAATATCAAACCCTAAACTGTCTAAATAAGGAAACATGATAACCCACTCTATTGCACGAGTGCAATCGCATTGCTCCGACCGCTTTGCCATCAAATGCGGTCGCATTCTCTCTTGAATGTGACTGCTTTGCCGACAGAAACATCCTCCGGATTTCTACCAAAGTAATACATTCGCTTTGTCCAAGGATGCGAACGCTTCTTAATTAATGTGGTCACTTTGTCCAAGCGTGATGCGACCGCATGCTTGCCAAAAGCCCAAAAGTCCTCGGAGGCCTTGGCATGTTGCTAAGATAATCGAGTCGTATTGTTCCCAACACATCAAATCAAATGAAATATAACTCGAAATCAACAACAAATACATGATCTAATAAACAATATAATTTCAACACAAATCGTAAGATTATAAACATCCATGTCCATCACCGTCTTCGGGATTTTGCCCATAGAAAAATGAAATATACGAAAGAAACATAGTAAATGAAGTAAGTCCAAATGGAAGGAAAGTAAAATTTGTTGATAGAAGTTATTTACTCTAACATGTGAACATAAAAAGGATTAAAGTTATCCATCGGCATCACGATAAAAATGGAAAGATGTAAGCACCCTAACATTCAATATTTTGCACATTGCCTTATTCTCGTTGAATTTAACCCTCGAGAAAACAATTCTAGGATGCTCTTGAGCAATTTCGTAAAGCTGGCAAAACAAATGGGAGCAAGTATCAACTGATAATTCAAAGAGAGAGGATTTCATTCTTTTTTTTTCTTTCTCTTTATCTGCTTAATACTCTAGCCTTATCATGGTCTTTCAGAGAGCTCCATTGAAAAAGTCAAAGCCTGTAAAATCTATTAGTCCCGTGGTAGAACCTTTAAAGCTTATAAACATACTCATACATTCAGGTTACATACTTTCTAAGTTGTTGAATCCAAACGTTCTATTTCTTGTGATTAACTTGACTCCACTGCACACATTTTAGTTTGAGCCAACATAAACAAACATATCAGAACAAAGAAATTGCTCAAAATGCAGTCAACAATACTTCTTTAGATACTATTCACAACAGACAATGACCATAACTCAGAACCATGCGTTGTGAATTACAAAGAAATATAAAAAGGATTCTACCAATAAATGATAATATACTAATAAATAACCATAATGCATTTGGAAATAGTGCTCGGCAAGACGTTCACCATGTCCCATAAAATTCAACAATAACCAGTTTTTCTCCAACCTCACTCAAAGCTTTCAAAAATTATTGTGCACGGTGAATGTCATCATATTTGGCCCTCATTTTTTGACATTCTATTTTGGCTAGACATTTTGAGCAAGTGATTCATGTATCTGAAGTTTAAAATGTAAGAATTTTATGGACTTATATGTATGTGCATATGATAAGTATGTGCATTTGGGCATACAGACGTGTATGCACTGCGGCTTAACGTATACTTCATATTATCTAAAGTTAATAGGCCTAATTGAAGTGATTTACTAAGTTAAATGAGCCTAAGTCATCTTTTTATAAG
Source organism: Codonopsis lanceolata (assembly GCA_013146195.2). Classification (NCBI taxonomy): domain Eukaryota; kingdom Viridiplantae; phylum Streptophyta; class Magnoliopsida; order Asterales; family Campanulaceae; genus Codonopsis; species Codonopsis lanceolata. The sequence continues at coordinate 124,035 of JABEVN020000011.1, read as the reverse complement.
TATGGGGTTTTAATTGAATATGTGTAGAGACCTCATGGGTGCTAATTGTCAACTTATAATGGGCTGGTTGATAATTAGGTCAAACTATTCCTATAAAAAAGTTATGGTCCCCAATTGTACATAGGTTAATAATATTTTCTCTCTGCCGCCCCATTAGCAAGAGAAACCCTAAGGATACTACGTTACAAATTGAAAGACGCATAACCAAGGATCAATCATTCTCATGGATTCAGGTACGCTTCCACATCTAGTTTATTGTTTCGGGTAATTCCTATGTGAAGATTAAGATCTATGGGTATTAGTGTTGCTTTTAATTCCATCAAGTGGTATCAGAGCAACATCACATTAGGGTTATCTAAATTTATCAATTGTGTGTATGGTATCAGTTTTTTCTTTTTCGATTTAAGTTAACCTTTGGCCCGATTTGAAAATTTTTAATTTGACCATTCTGAAAAATTTTAATTTGGCCATTTTTTGGGTTTGCGTGCACTGGATTCAGTTTTTTTAAAAGGCGTTTGCACGCCGCTCCACTTGCAAAGGTTCCAGTCATCTAGTATGGTTCAACTTTAACTATTTTGCTTGTGGAGGAGTAGCTTCAGCAGTGTCCGTATCTCATAAGAACCAAATGGTTGTATTTTTTGCATTCTTGTCAATCATTGGGCCACAGTAACCCAACAAAACTTTGGTGATCAAGTACAACTTCTGTCACCAATATCATTTATGGTATTATTTTTTTTTAACAATATTATTACGTCAATGACATGTATTATACCTTATGATATGAATTTATGAGAAATGACCTTGATTATGCGATTTATATTTTATTTGTCATGATTTTATGTATCATGGATTTAGTTTTAGATTCAAAATGACGAAGGTTTTGCTCTATTTATGAGCACGTCTAGTAATTCATATTAATTAATTGATGCAGCATGTTACAAAAGTAACCTCTCCTGTTTATATTTTTAAATTTTGATTTATTGAGATGTTTGTGTATGTAATTTTCATGCGGGTAATGACCGGCCAAAAGGAAGGTTGTTTTCGTATGGCAGAAATTCAAACACATCTGTGGTAATAAACATGTGATAATTATTAGGTGTCCTTGTGGGTGTTGAGTCAGTCAAAAGAAAGGCTCAACATTTGACTGGATCTTATTGTCAATGTTTGATTACTACACCAAGAAAATCACTTGCAAATTAATTCTCTGTCAAAAGACTAGGATTATTGTTGTACCGGTTTTCTTGTAATGAGAATCATCATTTTGAATTTATTTTAACTTGTCTGCTTGAGGTTTTATTATTGTTTATGTGAGCTTATACGATTTATTTTTATTCTCTGTTCAGTTAATACATCTGCTGCAACTGTGTCTGCTAATATCAACTCCATTCCGGTACTTAATGGTACCAACTTTAAGGATTGGAAAGAGAACGTTATGATAGTTCTCGGTTGCATGGATCTAGACCTTGCACTTAGGGAGCGGCGTCCCACTGATCTTACGACTTCTAGTACCTCTGATGAAAAGAGGGAAATGGAGAAGTGGGACCGCTCAAATCGCATGAGTCTGATGATCATGAGGCGTGCAATTCCAGAAACATTCAGGGGCACTATGTCAGAGGAAAAAGTTGCTACGACGTTCCTTGAGGAGCTTGAAAAGCGCTTTGCCAAGAGTGAAAAATCGGAAACAAGTTTTATCTTACGTGGTCTTGTTTCTTTGAGGTATAAAGGCAAAGGGAACGTAAGAGAGTACATTATGGAAATGTCTCTTTTGGCATCAAAACTATAGGGCCTTAAGCTAGAGCTGTCTGATGACTTGCTTGTTCATTTAGTTTTGATATCTCTTCTGCACGCTTTACTCGGCTTGTGGTCGCTTATAACTTCCGAAGAAGAGAAATTGACTCTTAACGAGCTCATTTCACATTGTGCACAAGAAGAGGACAAAATGAGACATGAAAAGACATAAAATGCTCATTTGGTATCATCTTCCTCGGGCAGCAACAAGAAAATGAAGGGTAAGGAAATTGCGGGCTTGGACCCAAAGAAGAAGCAACAAAAGGTGCCCAAAGGACAAGATAAGGAAATGACATGCTTCTTTTGTAAGGATCCTTCTCATGTGAAGAGAGAGTGTGTCAAATATCACGCTTAGCGTGTGAAGAAAGGTAAACCTCTCATTCTTGTTTGTTCTGAGGTTAATTTGGTTTCAGTGCCTAGACATACTTGGTGGTTGGATTCTGGTGCTACTACTCACATAAGTGTGTCTATGCAGGGTTGCCTGAGTTGCCGCAAACCAAGTGATGCTGAAAGATTCATCTATGTGGGGAATGACAATTCAGTTGAGGTTGAAGCAATAGGAACATTTAGGTTTTTGCTTAAGACTGGGTTTTATTTGGATTTATTTGAGACATACATTGTACCATCTTTTAGACGGAATTTGGTTTCCATTTCTATTTTGGACAAAGAAGGATATGTTTGTTCTTTTGGTAATAATGGATGTCGTCTCTTTTATGATTCTAAATTTATTGGATCCAGTACTTTATCAAATTTCGATAACCTATATTTGCTTGATACAATTACCTCATTTAATGAAAACCTGCATGTTGAATCACGCGGCACTAAACGAAAATTAACAAACGAGAACTCTTTGTCATTATGGCACAAGCGCTTAGGTCATATTTCAAAACAACGAATTCAAAGGCTTGTGTCAGATGGGATTCTCGATACAATTGACATTATGGAAACTGAAATATGTGTTGAGTGTATTAAAGGCAAACAGATAAACAAGAGAAAATTAGGTGCCAAGAGAGCTAAGGATGTCCTAGAACTAATACATACAGACATTTGTGGACAATTTCCCACACCTTCGTGGAATGGTCAAGAGTATTTTATAACGTTCATAGATGATTACTCTCGTTATGGCTACCTATTTTTGATACATGAGAAATCTCAAGCTTTGGACGTTTTCACAAAATTTAAGGCTGAGGTTGAAAACCAACATGGCAAAACCATAAAGAAGGTCAGGTCTGACCGTGGTGGTGAATACTACGGCATAAATGATGGTTCAGGTGAACAACGTCTAGGGCCTTTTGCCAAATTCCTAGAAGAATGTGGAATCGTCCCACAGTACACCATGCCAAGTACAGCTAGCATGAATGGTGTGGCTGAAAGACGAAATAGGACTTTAAAATATATGGTAAGAAGCATGATTAGTCATACTACGTTACCTGATTCACTCTGGGGAGAGGCACTAAAGACCGCACTTTATATCCTTAATAGGGTTCCAACAAAAGCTACGACTAAAACCCCTTATGAACTATGAACATGCAAGAAACCTGTCTTAAAACATTTACACATTTGGGGTTGTCCAGCTGAGGCAAGACCTTATAGGCCAAATGAAAGGAAATTGGACTCAAGAATAATTAGTAGCTATTTTGTTGGATACTCTGAAAGATCACTGGGTTTTAAGTTTTATGATCCCAAATCAAGAACTTTCTTTGAGATGCGAAATGCCCGGTTCTTTGAGAATATTGAGCTTGGGGGAGGAAATAAGGTAAGAGACTTTGTCTTCGAAGAGGATTCAGTTACTATTCCTCTTCCTACAGTTGTTCTTGACCATGATCAGGATCTTACTCCTAACACTGTTCAAGAACAACATTTGGAACAACAAGACAATGTTGAAATTCCCCTTTATCTAGATCAACCAATTGTTCATGAGGAATAAGCTCAACAACCTCAAGAACTAGTGCCTTTAAGGAGATCCACTAGAGAGAGGAGAAATGCAATTCCAGATGACTTTATAGTATTTCTCAATGAACATGAGACAAGTATTGGCGTGATGGAGGATGATCCAATCACCTTTCGTCAAGCCATTGAAAGTTCAAACTCTCAAAAGTGGATGGATGCCATGAATGAGGAAATCAAGTCCATGAAAGACAATGACGTATGGGATCTTGTCCCATTGCCTGAAGGAGTGAAACCTATTGGTTGCAAATGGGTATTTAAAACCAAGAGGGATTCACATGGCAATGTGGAAAGATATAAGGCATGTCTAGTTGCTAAGGGATTTACTCAAATGGAAGGCATCGATTATAAAGAGACCTTCTCTTCGATTTCTTCGAAGGTCTCATTTAGAACGATTATGACACTAGTGGCACATTTTGATTTAGAGTTACATCAGATGGATGTAAAAACTGTATTTCTCAATGGCGACATCGAAGAAACGATCTATATGGTGCAACCAGAATGCTTTGTTTCAAAAGATTCAACACAAATGGTTTGCAAACTTAATAAATCCATCTATGGGCTCAAACAAGCATCTCGACAATGGTATCACAAATTTCATCAAGTTGTATTATCATTTGGTTTTAAGATCAATGCGGTTGATGAATGTATATACCATAAGTTCAGTGGGAATAAATACATTTTTCTGGTTTTATACGTGGATGACATCCTGCTTGCCACAAATGATATAGACCTATTGCATGAGACTAAGAAATTTATATCAAAGAAATTTGAGATGAAAGATCTTGGTGATGCATCTTTTGTATTAGGAATCCAAATACACCGAGATTGTTCTCAAGGTATTCTTGGATTATCACAAAAGGGATATATTGAAAAGGTACTCAAAAGGGTTGGCATGCAAGATTGTAAACCAGGTGATACCCCAGTGGCTAAAGGAGATAGATTCAGTCTCAATCAGTGCCCTAAGAATGAAATTGAATCTAAAGAAATGAAAGATATCCCTTATGCTTCGGCTGTAGGGAGTTTGATGTATGCATAGGTTTGCACCCGTCCGGACCTAGCATTCATTGTTGGAGTGTTAGGCAGATACCTCAGCAATCCAGGTAAGGAACATTGGATAGCAGCCAAAAGGGTTATGCGATACTTATAGAGAACAAAGGATTACATGCTCACATATAAAAGGTCGGATAAACTTGAGATCATTGGGTATTCTGATTTCGATTTTACGGGATGCCAAGATAGTCTAAGATCTACTTCGGGCTACATCTATTTGCTAGCTGGAGGAGCAATCTCTTGGAAGAATGTTAAGCAGACGCTCGTTGTTTCTTCCACTATGGAAGCAGAATTTGTAGCATGCTACGAGGCATCAAATCAAGGGGTTTGGCTGCGAAATTTTGTCACTGGGCTGCGAGTAGTAGATGGTATTGAAAGACCATTCAAGTTATTTTGTGACAATAAGTCTGCAGTCCTTTACTCAAACAACAACAGGAGTTCTTCTAAGTCTAAACATATAGATATCAAGTTCCATGATAGCGGATCCGCTCACTAAAGGTTTGACACCTAAGGTCTTTCACGAGCACACTGCTCGTATGGGTATTATGTAGTTAGATTATACATAGTTTAAGTGGGAGTTTGTATTGAGTATTTGCTTGACATTATCTTTTATTGTCAAGAAAATTCTATAATTTTGGACTTTGTTAAAGCATAAAGTTATTCAGTATTCCGCACTCGTTATTTGATCTCATATGGACTAAGGTAGGACCAGTTGGAGATAGACATGTGAAGATCACATTACATATAATTTTCATGCTACACATCCATACTTGATCCATGTCGTTAGTTATGTTAATGTATGTGACCAATGATGGGTCTAGTTGAGATAAATGTGACGAAAGCCTCTTTGATCCTTGTGTTAATTTGACTGATGGACATGATTGGTTTAAGATGACTAAAAGTAAAGAATTGCTCGAGCTACTAAAGTATATAATATGATATACGATTGTTAGATTTATACGTATGCACATGTATATCTAGTCCAAGTGGGAGATTGTAAGAATTTTATGGACTTATATGTATGTGCATATAATAAGTATGTGCATTTGGGCATACAGACGTGTATGCACTGCGGCTTAACGTATACTTCATATTATCTAAAGTTAATAGGCCTAATTGAAGTGATTTACTAAGTTAAATGAGCCTAAGTCATCGTTTTATAAGTATGTGGTTTTAATTAAATATGTGTAGAGACCTCATGGGTGCTAATTGTCAACTTATAATAGACTGGTTGATAATTAGGTCAAACTATTCCTATAAAAAGGTTATGGTTCCCCAATTGTACGTAGGTTACTAATTTTTTCTCTCTGCCGCCCCATTAGCAAGAGAAACCCTAAGGATACTACGTTACAAATTGGAAGACGCATAACCAAGGAACAATCATTCTCATGGATTCAGGTACGCTTCCGCATCTAGTTTATTGTTTCGGGTAATTCCTATGTGAAGATGAAAATCGATGGGTATTAGTGTTGCTTTTAATTCCATCATAAAAAAAAAGAGTAAAAGTTAGGAAATCACTAAGATGGACAGTTTTGAGTATATCTCAAGATAATTGCATATATTCTTTAACTGACTACTTCCGGATTTGGATGGATTAGCTACAGAGTCCAACCGAGATAAGTCTATTTGACTCGATAAAAGATGAAGTTATTGAAACTCAACTTGGTAGGAAGCTAATTAATATGCAAACGAATCAAACTTGAACATATTTAATAGATAGATCTATGGTGCATCCAGAAAATAAATATTCTTCACCTACCCTAATGACATAGGCTAATGTGACCAAGGCTTCATGCTTTGTTGATCAATATGGTATATTGCCTGCTGCTATCTTTCCAGTTTCCACCATCACGAATAGTGGAAGGGGACTAAGCAGATAATATGGGCTGCTTTAACTCTACTATGGGATACAACTTCTTGCAAATACTATTTCAAAGCGGATTATTATACTTTTCTAGGCTTGATGCTTTCCTATCTCAAGTTATTTCCCAAATAAAAAGATGAGTAATTAAGACAAAGGTAACTTGAGAGTACATTTCATCCTATGTCACTCCTCTCTATCAGAGGCGGGCACAAGGCTTAGGGCATGGGGGAAGTTGTTTTTTAAAAAAAAAAATAATAATCTGTTATATAGTTTACATTTTACACCCACTTGAGTAAATCTCTGCATCTGTCACTGCTCTTTATGCCTTATACCGATGAAATTGCTTATAGTTCAGTGTATATATGGAATTAGCCCATTATTCACTAACTATCAGCGAGCCATAAGTCGTTGATTTCCATAAAGTAAGGCCATAGCAAATAATTCAAACTCTTGAACATTTTGGCCATTTAAATAACTTGAGTTGCAATTTAGATTGAAATGTTACAAACTGTTATTTCCTTAATTGGTGAATTGCATTTAGAACATGATGCATTTTCATTCAGCAACACTAAATATAGCCATATGAAGCATTGGTCTGTTTCTCCTTTAGAATCAGTATTACATTAACATTAGATGCTCAAGCGTATCATGTACATGATTATATTAAGATTAACAAACTTTAATTTGAGCAAAGTCTTTTACATTCAGGATATGAAGAAATTTATGGGGCGAAGGGAATATTTCTTAATGAATATCAATAAAGAGGCAACGTATAAAATTAAACTGAAATTAACATTTATCCAATGTGAAAATTTTACAAAGCTCTAGCGATAACTTCATAGCCCCATGAACATATCAATTCAGGAAGATGCGAATCTTCCCAACCGAAAATTCATTAATTTAATCAACAGCTGAAAGAAAACTCAATTTGACTGTCAATAATAAGAAAACATGTGCAACCGAAAGAATGCAAAAAAAAAAAAAAAAACTGACTTACACCAATGCGATGTATTTTTTTCTTGTTTATTTTATTTCATAAAAATATTCCAGTGATCACTTTCTAATTATTCATTCCAAAATCTATCTTTTTTTTTTTTAAATTTCAATTTATCGCAAAAAGAACAAAAGCTGTTATATAATTAAGGAAAGCAAAATCAGTGAACATGATAATGTGTGAGGCCAATGTCCAAAGTTATCATAAACAACGTGGGAAAATTGGACATTCATTTCATATCAACGATAAATGTTGTCGAAGAATTAAGTGACCCGATAGCTACACAATATAATATAATTTGTTAAGTGTACTAATTGTAATTTCATATATTATGAGTCCAATAAGTTATGAACACATATTATGAGACTTGTCTCCACAAAAGTGTGTACGACTTATGGGGTGGGTTAATATGAATGTTGAAGTGAAGCCTCCATTATCTTGTTGCTAGCAAATGCTACTAGTTTTGGTTTTGGCTCTTCCAAATCATTCCCCCAGGAGATCATTTTGAGTTTATACATTGGAAAAAGCCGTTTTGTTATTAATAGACTTGAAAGGGGAAAAAGATGTTGTCTCAAGGTCAATCTATTTACTCGTCTAGATAATATTTGTCCTTGTTGACTAATAAATTAATTGACTAATTAAACTCATGTTGCGATAATCAATTCGGTCCCCCGGTTGGATCGGGGGCAAACGCCCACAAACAGATCACTTAGAAAAGGTTATGTCTAACAGGATTATTAGTCACTCGTTAGATTTATTCAGGCCATTTCCCACTAAGTGATTTAACCTTAAATATAAAGTAGTTTTTGAATCTTTGATCTATATGGTACAATATGTTACGATAATTTATCCTTCAAGAAAATTGCATAGCGTAAGCTAGGTACATTATAGATCAATTATGATTTTGAATAACTTCATACAACATTGGAGGTTTAGAAGGTGTTTGTATGTAATAAAATAAATTATGCTAGAAACATGAAAATTAAATAAACCCATTTCTAATTATCAGTTCATACATATATTATTTCGTATATAATTTAATTATTTTTTTTATAATTGTAGTTATGCACAATAAATATTTGTAAACAATTATTGTGAAACCATTTTACTACGTTGAATTTAACTAAAACAATTACATATATAAGGGTATTTAAGGCATACACAAAGTACTAAAGGGTTAATATAAATAATTAGTTCTCCTACAGTTCCCCTAAGGAGTTTACATTTACAAAATTCCATACTAAGAGATATATTAATGTCTTAAAAGTTGGTCTTAATCACAAACATAATTAAAACACAACCAATATGATTACTACACAAGTGAATGGTAAATATAAACGAATATGGAAATTGCAAGCAAATTTCTTGAAAAGCATACTATTTAAAGTAAAACATCATAAAATAAAATAAATAACTTTTTGCATAGAGACGAGGGGAGTAGAAGGTAAGAGTACCTTGTACACGTTAAAAAATAATATAAAATGATCAGTAAGTTAAATAATAACGAGAAAAATATCAAAAAGTCCTATTAAAAAAATTCTCATTCCTAAAAGTCATAAAATAATTTTGGTATTAAAAAATTTCCAACATTAAAATATTTATACAGTAAAGTTCAAAACGGAACGTGTATACGAACGTCGTTATGTCAAAAGTTTTCATGTCAATATAAACTTATTATTTTTTTTTTTCATTTATGTCAATAATGATATAAATTGCATTGCTAATTAATATCATAACATAACATTAGTATCATCATCTTTATCAACATTATTACTATTAAATACCAAGAGTCTATTTTAAAATACATGACCTGAAAATAATTAAAATACATGAGCTGAAAATAATTATTTAAATAAAACCTCTTTCACTAATGATGCTAACAGTAACGTTAAGTTTTGGTACTAAAAGTTTAACTTTGAGATAATTTTAGATAGAAGAATTATATTTGAAATTTTTCGAAAATGAAAATTTATAGTGAGACTTTTTTGGTAGACAAATGATATTACAAGTTTCAACTTGTGATATAACAACAAACTTTAGTGTTAGAGCCGTTGAATGATTAATTTGATAATATTTTGGAATGTTCATATCATTACTTAATTTTTTTTTTGATATAACGATGTAAATATCTAAATATATTTGATTCTAACGACATCAACACTAAAACTTGATATAATATGACAAACTTAAGCTTGTTATATCATACATTTTTTCCGGTATTTATTCTGAAAATAATTCCTAAATCTATATTATAAAAGAACTATGTAATTAATTGATTAGGGCTATTCAGAGGATGAGATTAAATTATCTTAAAAATTTCAACGATTGAGATTCACCCTCACATTCACATGTATGAGTAGTTATCTATTTTTAACTCTCTATTTTTCCTTTCTTTATTACAAGTCACCCCTACAATTAATATTATAAGCAGTCACTCATTTTTCTTCTCCATGTGTTTTATCTTCATATTACAAAGTCACACCATGCGATTAATCTTCTGAACAACCATCTCTTATAAAACATCAATCTCTCAATTATCACTTGAAACAATGTACCCATCAACTGTAACATTTTTTAAAATCGCACCTTCTATTTATGCATTGTTATTTCAATTGATGAAATCAGATATACTAGCACCGTGCCATAGGCACGCTCATAAAGATCTAGTATACATATAAAAGTAAGGTAGTCTAAAAAAGGTAAAATTCCACAAAAAATACTTGCAAAAAAAAGAAATCATCTTTAATAAGTATTACTATAAAATAGCTAGCATGCATTTAGAATACAAATCTCATTAATTGATTACACAACTCTCAAGTAACCTGGGTATGGAAATTTATAAATTTGTAATAATATTTTGAAAAGCTATTGTACTAAAAAAATCAACTAAATTAGAATTACTCACGATTTATTACAATATATTGATATAACTGATAAAGTATCTTGAAAGATGATAAATATCTGAAATATTTATCTATTTCATCATATCTAAAATTTTTATAACAAAAAAATAACTTTATTTTCTTAGTTTTTGAAAATAAAAAAAAAAGTTCTTGAATATACAAGTTTATAATTTAAAAATCACATTTTTAGTAGGTTGTTCCCTTCATCGTGTTTTTTCTTTCTTTTTTAATTTTGTTTATGATATTTGTTTTATTTGAGTATATAATTTCATTAAAAGAGATCGATTCTTGTGCGACGCACAAGTGTAAAACTAGTTATTTTATAAAGTTGACTAGTACTCTTGTCTGTGCCAATGTCACGACGTCAGTTTGAGAATTTATCAATAAATGAAGTAGATAATGTGGAAATGAATTAATATCTATATTATAAAATAGCTAGGTAATTGACTAGCTAGGCTATTCAGAGGATGTGATTAAATGATCTTAAAAAGTTTAACGGTTGAGATTCACACCTTCACATTCACATGTGTGGGTAGTTATCAATTTTTAACTCCCCATTTTTTATTTCTCTATTACAAGTCATCCTCTATAATTAATATTATGAGCAGTAACCTAATTTTATTTTTCATATGTTTTATTTTCACATTACAAAGTCACACATGTGATTAATCTTCTGAACAGTCACCCCTTATAAAACATCAATCCCTCAACTATCACTTTGAGCAATCTACCCCTTAACTGTAACATTTTTTTAAAATCGCACCTTCTATTTAGGCACCATTATTTCAATTGACGAAATCAGATATACTGGCACTGTGTCATAGGCCCAGACATAAAAATCTAGTTTACTTATAATTTGTAGGGATTGGATTTATGTACACTAGACAACGAAAGGAGAGAAAACCCAAATACCTAACAAAATAAAACATTTTACTTTAGTATTTATTTCATAAGAAAATAAATAAATAAATATTTTAATTGTAACTACTGTTAAAATACAAAAATAAAACTTTATTGTTTTTTCAATAACGAAAACTCAGTTTTCTTCTTCTAGGTGTTCTTACTTAACAGTAATGGTTGGTTTGGAAACATAAGATGCAATAACTTTGTCTATTATGTCCACCTACACATGAAAAAAAAAATTCAAACACATTCAGTTAACCAAAATTTCTGCTTCATCTACAAAACTCGAATCGTCCCACATATTATCATACAAAATCTAACAGGCGAACAAAGATGCATTTGATCAAAATTAATTAACCCAAAAAGCAAAAAAAAAAAAAGACAATTAAATCAATGTAAACCAATACACATGCTCCAATAAATGAAACCACACCAATGAGAAGATGCTCATCATTCTATAAAAATAAACTGGTGCCTGTGCCAATGGCACGATGCCAGTATGAGTGTGATCAATGTATTAACCGAGCATTATGAAAATAAATTAATATATCCTTGAGATTTTGTAGGAGTCGTATTAATGTAAATTACACAACAACATCTCAAAAACTAAAGAAATAACACATTTTATTGACTGTAAAAGTTTATAACTCATCTTAAAAGAAAGTTTATAACGCATCTTAAAAGAGTATAATTAAGCATCCAAGAGCACTCTCTCTCTCTCTCTCTCTCACACACACACATGCACCAACACAACACTTATTAATTGACATAAACTTAAAAATGAAAATTTTCGCAACAAAAACACAAAATAAATTGAATACGACAGAGTAAACTAACAAAATACTATTTCGAAATCGAAATTACAAAGATTTCAGACAAATAAGGGAAACTAAGCACAACTTTTAAAAAAATAAAGAAATTAAAATACAAATATTCAAAATTACAAAAGTTGATTACAAAACTTACAAACAAATTTTTTTGGGACAAAAATTAAACCGATTCAGTTAATTACGATAACAATCAAAAATAAAAAAAATTAAAATACAGATATTTAAAATTACAAAAAATAATTACAAAACTTATGAACAATTTGTTTTTTATAAAAAAATAAATCTAAGCCAGACATAAATTAAATTGAGATTCAGTTGATTACGATAGCAATCAATTAAAAAACTACAACTAAATATTTGTAAAATCGTAAAGGTCATTTTATTATTAATGAACTACTAAAATTATTATTTTTTATTTTTTTAAACAAAATTGACTTTCAAACGGGCCTCTTTGCCGGAACCGAGGGATTAATTAAAAAACAGGTCGGACAAAAATTAAATTGATTAAGTTGATTACGATAACAACTAAAAAGAAAAAAACAAATATTTCAAATTACAAAATTTATGATTTTTAAATTTTTTTTATTTGTATACGAAATTGTGGGCTGAAAAAAATTAAATTGATTAAGTTAATTACGATAACAATTAAAAAGAAAAAAAATTAAAATACAAATACTCAAAACTTACCGCTGGATTAAAATTTAATTGATTTAGTTATTCATGTTAACGGAGAAAAAACTGGATAATTACGACAAAAATATATGAGTAAAACAATAATTGTAAAACAATAAATCTCAGTAAAACAATAACGGTAAAACTATAAAACCATAAAACAATAATCGTAAAACTATAAAACTGTAAAACCGCAAAATAATAATGCAAGCTATTTTATAATATAGATTCCTCGTAACTTCAAGTCGGTTGAATTAATTTGGTTCGCAATAAATAAAAAGCATAAAACTGTATTTGTACTTGGTTTATGCCCACATGTTCTAGCACAATAAAATCCTCATTGACATGCATATCAACTCCAAATATAAAATTATTTTAATCAAACAACAAATATTACATCACATTCAATCACAATTCTCACTTTTCTAAACCAACAACGTTTTTTTTAACACAACTATCTTCATAGGTTCATACTTTTAACCGGATATCATCAGTTTCAGAATATCATATAATTTATCTTTTCCAACAAACAACAATTAGGGAAGGAAAAATCGAAAGATAGTAGCATCAGCATAACCACCATGTCCAGTTTTTGGGTTTTATTTTAGGTCCCTGAATGTAGCAGCAGCATAACAACAACAACAATAACAACCCAAATTACAAATTTCATTTATTTTGTTGGCATGTATCTGGTTATTTGTGGTTTTTATTTGTTTTCCTTAAAATAAAGATGACGACTTTGTTGATCACATTTTGAGTTCACAATTGAGGCAAAGCGTATTCCATGCGCTTTAAAAGGTTTTGAAACCACCAGCTTCTTCACGCAGTGGGAGGGGGGGATCGGTTGAAAACCAGGACAATCACAGATTTAAAAAAAAAATGTTACAGTTAAGGGATACATTGCTTCCAGTGATAGTTGAAGGATTGATGTTTTATAAGTGTGATTATTCAGAAGATTAATCGTAGGGTGTGACTTTGTAATATGAAGATAAAATATAGAGAGAATAAAAAAGGTGACTGCTCATAATATTAATTGTAGGGGGTGACTTGTAAAAGATAAAGAAAAAATAGGAAGTTAAAAATGGATAACTATTTACATATGTGAATGCGATGGTGAATCTCAACCGTTAAATTTTTAAAGAAAATTTAATCTCAATCTCTAAATAGTCTAATCAATTATCTAACTGTTTTATAATATAGATAACTCTAGGATTATCCATTTTTAAAGAAATCGAAAGTAAGGGAAAAAACAAAAAAAACAGTAAAGGAGAAGAAAAACGTGAGCCAGTGTCGTCACCCCAAACCCAAATCTCGCTTAACCGAGTAAGGGGTGCATCAGTGCATGTTGCAAACGGAGTCTCTCTACTTTCTAACTAAACCCATTTTAAAAAGCTTTTTTAATTTTAATAATTTTTTCTTGGCCAAAATATAAAAACATCCTAAAGTAACCACTCAATCCCATTATACCCTCAATGTTAAAATTTTCTCAAGTTCATGCATGATGTATTAATTTGTCCCAGTTTGCATCTTATACGTGACAGCTGTTAGAAAGATAACGAAAGTTACCTTTTAAAATTTATAGCAGTATAAACTATACGACAGAAAAAAATAATTTAGTAGATCAAACTAATACAAATAATACAATTTACATTAAATAAATTATGGCAGAAAAAAAATTATACATATACATTAATAAATTAATATTATGAAATTTATAATTTTTAACCCTAACCCTTAGTATAAATAGTAAACTCAGTTTTTTTTGCGCTTAATAACACTAATATTAAACTTTATATATATTAATTAACATATATGAGTTTGATCTCAACAGACAATAATTACTCTAATAAAATGTAAATATGAGTTTTACATATGTCCTTATTATTAGTGTTTTAAAAATCGTTAGGCAGACGTCAAACACCAAACTAGGGCCTAGCGCCTAGACGAGGTCTAGAATTTAGACATAATTATCTTGTTTTGAATATTTTGCTTATTATAACATAAATAACAAGTATTAAAATTTCAAATTTATTAATAGCAAATGTCACCAAATTATTTAAAAATAATGATCACAATATAAGGTTAAGTTTTAAAAGTAAAACCAACATTTTAATATCATTCCACGGTTCGATCAAAAGCATAAAAAAATAGTTAATAGTTGAATAGTACTTCATAGGTTCATTAACAAATTACAAATTTACAATACATAATTCAATAATTTTGAATTGGTATATATTAAAAAAATTAAAAACCAAAAATAACATTATTTTGGGTAAAATATTTAAAAATAAATAAAATTAGCAGTTGGGCGCCTAAGGCGTTGGACATTGCCTAGAGTGCCTGGCGACTAATTGACCTATATATATAAAAGTTTAATATTAGTGTTATTAAACACACAAAAAAATTATTAAGTTTACTATGTATACTAAGGGTTATGATTAGAAATTATAAATTTTATAATATTAATTTATTAATATATATGTATAATTTTTTCTGTAATAATTTTTTAATGTAAATTATATTATTTGTATATATTAGTTCGATTTGCTAAAATTTTTTTTCCTGATGTATAATTTCTATCGTTATGAATTTTAAAATGTAACTTTTCGTTATTTTTCTAACAGTCATCACAGCTAAGGTACAAACTGAAATAAATAGATATATCAGACATAAACTTGAGAAAATTTTAACATTAAGGACATTATAGAATTAAGTGGTTATTTCAAGGTGTTTTTCGTATTTTGGCCATTTTTCTATCCATCGCCAACACAAACAAACCCCGCTCATTTCTTTTTCACTTTTGTCCTTTTCTCATTCAAAGCTAGAACTACACACACTCCATCTCTCTTTCTCTCTCTAGTAGGTAGCTTGCTGGACAATTCCATGTTCCCGGACGTCAATCTCCATAGTTCCGGCTAAACCATGCCACGGAGCTCGAAAAATTTCGACAACTAGCTTTGTTTCACTTCAATTTCTTGTACCAGTAAGATCTCCCTCTCAATTTCTCTTTACTTTGTCGTTGGAGGGAAAGCGAAGGAGGGAAATCACTTTTCACGAGTTTGAAGGGTTTTGAAAGGGACGCAGATACCGAGGTACTTTTTGTTTTTTAAACTTTGCGCTTCATTTTTTCTTCTGTTCATAATTAGTCTACTTTTTTCCCCGCATGCGACGATACGAAGCAGACACCGTGTTAATTTTGAAGAGCAATTCAAGCTGGAGATGTGTTCGTCGCGTCTAAAAGGTATGATTATGCCGTTCCATAGTTTAATTTATTTTAATTAATGTGTAAATAGTACCCCCTACACTCCAGCTGGGTGTCACTCGGTGTTTTACCGGTCGAATTCAGAAAGTATTATTTCTAAACTACAATTTAAACTTGTGGCGGAAAGGGATTTGCGTAGCCGATCCCAAGTAACTGAGACAATGGCTGAGTTGACTTGAGTATAACTCGAACGAACGTGTGTGGATCAATTTTAACTAAAATTGACGTTCTTTCATTATTGAACAAACTATAAATTCGAAAGAGATTAACATTTTGGGATAGAGGTAGTACTTTCTGAATGCTTTTTGTTTCTTCTCTTGTGCTTTTATTGAGCTTGCTAGGTAGGCTTGGCCAAGGGTTGTGACAATTGTGGGAAATTAACGGTTTTCATTTCAAGGATACCGTGCTTTGACAAATCAAACAAAACTATTTGTCTGTACTTTATTTATGTTCGAATTGATATTCATTTTGTAGCCATAAGGTCACAAATGAGTTTGTAAAGCAGTTTATCATTAAAGTTTTGGCTTTTGGGAAATTATTTCTATCTATGGTTTGTCCATTTGTGAGTTATTTATAAGTCATTTGATATCATTATGGTTCTTTCGTTTTTGTATGGATATCTTACCAGAGATATCGGTGGCCTCTTGCTCCCCTTGCTTGTTGGTGAAGTGGGCTTAAATTTTTTATCAGAAAAAAAGGGGCATGCAGCCTGAGCAACAACTGCAAGTAATTACCTTGGTGGCTCTCAGATTCTTTTTCATCTGATACGCTTGGCATTAGTTTCACGATGCATGTTGAAATTATGGATCAACAGGATGTACATGCATCTGCTTGCCTAATCCGTCAAATGTATTTCCCTTCCGAGGTACTAAGTTTTGGTTATAATTAAAAGGCCTGTTCACTTGATTATTTATTTATCATTTAGTAGCCTTGGAAGGCTGTTTTACAATTGTTTTAGTTTTGCTGAAATTTTTTTGTTTTAGTTTTGCTGAAATTTTTTATGTGCGTCCATTGGGCAGAAACAGTCTGGAAAGCCAAATGCTATGCTTGGTCATCAAGGTGAGCCTTTTTTATTCATTCCATTTTTCTCTTAGTTCAGTGTCTGCCTGTGGTTCTCTGTTACTATGGACACTGGACAGTGTACAAGATATGAGTGGTAGTGATAATAAATCTAGTTAGTTAACTACATAGCAGCTTGTTATGATCTACTTCATGATATAACAACTGATTACGTTAGGCATGCGTTACCCATATTTTGATGCTTCTTTTTGTGGGTTAGGGGTCACTAATCAAGTAATTGTATATGCATCCATACAGTACACAATGCATGCATGTATTGTATCATGTATCACTTACTGACAGATTACATCAAAATGTCCAAACGTCCCTTGTTTATTTACAAAAGATGGAGTATATTTTATAATAGAATTTAGATATAAAAATACAAATTATATAAGGTCCAAAAAAAAATACGATCTGATTAATCTGGCAAATCTGTGACATGAGATTGGAACCCATTGGTTTTCATCTAAGAAAAATAACCATAACTGGAGTTTTGCTTTTTCATTCTTTGAAAGTCCTGGAACTGAAAGTTTTCACATTTTAGTTCCTGGATTTACTTACTGCAACAAGGAACCACTGTGTTGGAACTTTCCGTTGAGATATATAGAAAGCACGGGAAAAGGGGGACAAATAAGCTCCAGATGCAGTAATGTGGCTAAAGCAAAATACAGGAAAAAGCATTAAGTTAAAAGCAGATACCAGTTGGAGCATGCAACAGACTCCCTGGCTTAGAAAATGGAGCTCCCATTAAAAGCACAGTATTAATTACTTTCTGGGGGTTCTCCGAGATTTATGCATTTTGAAGTTCTCGTCTTGTCAGAGGTAGATAAATAAACTTCAGGTACTAGCAATTATTAGAAATATGTTTCACTGATGATAAAATCCTTTGAACCTCGGTAAGTGCAACTGTGGTGAAAGTGTCAGGCTTGTTGCTGCACATGACATATTCTTTTGCTGGAATCATCCATTGATGGTTTTGTAATTTTGAGTGTCCTTCGTGTGAAAGGGACTGCTTAACGACATAACTTACCAACTTGGAGCATTGGTGCATATTGTTTGTATTTGTGTAGTTATGAAAAATGCCTCTTGATCTATTTTTCAATTGCTGGAGTAATAAGCTTATTATATTACTGGTAGTATACCTATGACCTATCATCTAGAATTGGTATAGTAGACCACATACACCATATTGGGGGCTATTTGGTTACATGGTGTTTCAAGTGAAAATTTTCAATAAGCTGCAATTCATGATATCGTGAGGAGCCAAATTAGCTTTCTTCTACCTGAATTGGATGAACTGTCATGCCAATGTTGTTTCATTTGACAAATTGGCAGTTAGAGCAACTTTTGCCAAATGTTGCCCTCCCAAATTACTTGAAACTTTGCCCATCACATGTAGCTGGATCCCAAAGAGAGAAGTTTCATGGGGAAACAAATGCCAGTTTTGCTGACCCTGCTTGGAGACATATAAATGACCATCCAAAAACATGGTCAAACTTGTATCTGCATCCTTCTTCTAATGCTGTGAACGTGCAAAGGGCTAATAGCAACAAGATTCATGACAGTGGTCCTTCCTCAACCTCATCATCTGAAATCTATGCTAGAAAGTGTAGGTTTTTCTTTTGACATTCTTTTATATGGTTATTTTAATTTCATTCTCTACGTCAATAGTTTTAGTGATTGGTACAGTTGTGGATTCTTGCAGGAAGTGCTTTCTTGACATTAAACTATAATGCTTTTATGTGCTATATGTACTTAATGGTTGATGCCTTTTTTTTGTGTGTGCAGGAAATGCTTTCTTGCATGACCATTTTATAAACACACACCCACACTGACTCACAAATATTATTTTTCTTTGTAATGTCTTTCACAACTAAATGTCACATATTCCACTAGAATTTATTTTTGCCACACCATTTTGCCATTTTCTTGGAATTATCATCATTACATTCACTGCAGATCGATTCTGTTAGCAAATCTTGGTTTTCTGTGATATCAAATTGTTATTCCTAACTTCAATGTTTCATGCTAGTCTCTTTATCTTTTGTTCGTTGCAGTAAAATTTCCAACAAATGATGGTTTACCTCACCAGTATGCTGATGCTGCAGCTTCCTGCCTTGAAGTTAAAGAACCATCTGTGCCTACTAAAGAAACTGAAGTAGATTCTATTGAAAATCTTCTTCCTAATGAAGAAGATCTCTTCTCTGGACTGACGACTGAACTGAGCTCAATTGCTAATGGCAGCAATGATGATGAAGAATTTGATATATTTAGTAGTGGAGGTGGCCTGGAATTAGATGGGGATTGTCGCTTACATGTACCAGCAAATGCTAATCGTACTGAAGGAATTTTTGGTGAGCAAGTGATCACAAATGTCTCTGTGAACCCAGGTCTGTGCGACTCTAAAACCACTGGTTTTTCAGATTCTAATAACAGATTCTTGTCAACACTGCCTATTACATAATTCAGTATGAACTAGAATAAAGGCGAAGGTTAACATATGTATTTGATATAACCTTCCGTGTGGATTCTGGAAATTGCCTCTTTCCATCTATATCTTGATATTGTTGTTGTACTTCCCCACTCCCTACCGAAAGATTTTAAAATCACTTATTTCTCAGACTTTAAGTAACTGAATCCTGTGAATAGTAATTATTACTGAAATAGTTACTTTATTCAAGCTGTCAATAGGAATTAGAACAATTGCAAAGGTTACACAACATGTGCTCAGTATAACCCTTCCAGCACGGATTTTGGGTATTAGCTCTTACCAAATAAATGCTGGTAGTGTTCTTGTTAGTTCCCCCCATCCCGCGGCCCCCACCTCCCAACATGCACATTGATAATCAAACAACTCTCACCTGTATCCATGTTTGTTGCTGTATGAGCTGCACGTTATTATGCTTGTGTTTATTTTTAAATATAAATTTAGAAACTTGATTTTGATTAAACTACCTTTTCGCTGGTATTCATGCTTTCCTTTGATAGTGTCATTATTCATTCTGACTACTTAGAACCAACTTAATAATGAGAATTACTCAAGACATGGGCTGCATATTCAGGTATTGTTCGTTAGGGAAGAAATGGTCAGAGCTCATCAAGCAGCCAAGCTTTACGCGCTTACTCGACACTGTGATTTTTCTGTTTGTGTTTTATTATTGGAAAGTGAATAATTCATTAAGCATGATGGGGTTTGTGCTTCTAAAGAGAGAATACTATAGTTTGATTTTATTGCGAGCTATTTAGACATAAATAAAATTGGAACATTGGTATGTTCTACTACTTCCCTGCTCAAGTATGTTTCAGCTAGTTTTATGAATATATTCACTAATAAAAATAGTTTATATGCTCTTAAACATTATTTGGATGCTGATCCTTCTATTATTATGGTCTGGTCATGGCAGGCTCTTTAAAAACTGGGAGCTTCCCCGTTAATGGACATCACCATATGTGGAGCAACGTCCACTCTTTTCAGCATCATCCCCCAAGTCCCATGGTTTGGTCAAGTTCTCTGCCATTTGTTAATGACATTTGTGCTCGTAGCACTCCAAAAGTGCCTGTATTATTTGAAGTACTGCCTCATGTGATGTACACAGTTTCGCCTACTCATAAGCACCATATTGGGTCAGCACCATCTAGTAGCCTGTTCGGTGGGGACTTGCGGCACGGCTATGTTGGAGAATCTCTTAAATCTTTAGATATTCACTTGAATTCCCTTCGCGTTGGCGGCTTTCCCAGTAGTCCTATGTTGCACCCATCTGAAGTAGCGTCTCATAACATGTTCTCCCAAGTTGGTGGAAATCGCATGGACATGTCTGCAAATTCTGGAGTGTGCTCTCCTCAGAATACATGTAATGTACTTCCTGGAAGGGATGTTGCAACTTCGATGCCTACCTCTTTTACTTCTACAAAAGAACGCCATAAAAAATTGTCACATCGCAGACATGAAGCCAATACTGGTCATGCTGACCAAAAGAAGTATGAACTTGATATTGACCGTGTATTGCGTGGGGAAGACAGCCGAACAACACTGATGATAAAGAATATTCCCAACAAGTATGTAAATTCCTCCCTGCATTCATTTTTCTCATTTTTGGCGATTGTCTTGTTATATATATATAAATATATAATATACTGTTTACCATGCTTTTCTTTTCTGGACTTCACCAATGTCTAGATAAGATTTTCAAGTTTGAAACTGCACTTGGCTTCTACTTATGTGCAATTATTTAGTAGCTGGGGCCGCCTCTCACCGAATTTGATCACTTTGTGGAATAATCCACAAAAGCATGTTTTGCATCCACTGAAACTTTTGAGCAAAATTTGTTTAAACTTCATTTAGTTTCTTGCTGTCATGTTTCCTTACTAAGATTTGCAAACAACTAATTTGATGATAACTGTAGGTACACATCAAAAACGCTCCTGGCTGCAATTGATGAACAGAATCGCGGAAGTTATGATTTTATTTATCTGCCGATTGACTTTAAGGCAAGTACTGTTATTAGATTTCATTCATTCCTTATTACTCCCTCCGTTCCGGGCAAAGAGTCCACTATTTCATTTTGAGATGTTTCACTTAAAGAGTCCAGTTTAAAAAATTTAAGGCATAAAATGTCATTTTATTACTAATGAGATACTAAAAGTGTCATTTTCTTAGAAAGTTTTGACTTTCAAACAGGGACTCTTTGCCCAGAACAAAGGAAGTATTATTTTTGAAAAGATAGCTAAGTTGTTATTATTTGTCAAAATATCCAGTTTTACATATGTATGAATAATCTTCCTCACAGAACAAATGCAATATGGGCTATGCTTTTATCAACATGGTTGATCCACTTCAGATAATTCCATTTTATAAGGTTTGATCTGTTGGTTGTAATTTTCTTGTTCTGTAATTTATATGATGTTGGTTGTTTTCAACTGTCAAAAGTTTCATTTCCTTCCAATATTAACCAAGCTAATGTTAGGCAAGGATTGTTTTCTGTAGACATTCAATGGCAAAAGATGGGAGAAATATCACAGTGGAAAAGTGGCATCCCTTGCGTATGCTCGAATTCAGGGAAAAGCTGCTTTAATTGCCCATTTCCAGGACTCAAGCTTGATGAACGAGGACAAAAGCTGCCATCCCCTTCTCTGTTGTACCAATGGTCCAAATGCTGGTGGTCAGGTAAACTATCAAATATATAGCAGCCAAGTCCATATGCGAAGGGGTAGCTCTATTAAAGTGGCTTTTACCAAATGGGAGCACTGCAATGTTTGCTTTGGAGAAGCCTTTCCTATATTTTGAGATAGAGCTAGCCTAATTCAAATGATTATTTTGTATTACTTTGCCATGCAGCTCATCATACAGAATCTGTGTCACTTTTTTGTTCTTCCTAGGAGCCTTTCCCTCTGGGTACTGGTATCCGCCCAAGGCAGCACAAAACCCGGTACAATGTCACTGAAGAGAGTCAGGCTCAAGAGAGCCCATCAAGTTCCTTGAAGGGGGAGGAATTTTACAATGCAAGCTGCTGATCTAAGACACCAACTCCGAAGGACCATATGACTGCACGTTCAAGTCATGTCCTCAGTTTTGTTGTACATGAATGAGGGACTTCCTTCTGCTGTCATCCCTCTGTAGAAATTTTGAAGAATGCTCAACTATATTCCACTACTAGAACACTTAGACAAGTTTTTTTTTTTGTTTATGTGAGAAATCCAGGCACTAGCTAGAGACTAGCTTAACATAGAGGGCCGAGAAGTCAAATGATCAAATTTCATGAAGGTTTTGATTTGTGAGTGTTTGTCAGGGGCTTCCACGATCCTGCAGGGGATAATTAAGGATGCTTTAGCATCTTTTGGCTCCTTGTACCTTCTAAGTTCTATCCTTTTGTATTGTTTTTTGAATCCTGCCCAGAAGCTCATTACTTACATCTGGGTTCTCTTTTTGTTGGACATGGGTATCATTTACTAGAGATTGTGAATTTGCTCTCTCTCTCTCTCTCTCTCTCTCTCTCATCTCTAGAGAGAGACGGACACAGACAAAGACGAACACTACTGTATTAATTTATGCAAAGTTTAATGTATTCATTTCTCAAACAATATCTGCCTTTATGATCCTAATCCTACACAGCTTCTATCACATTCCCTCAACCAAGAAAGGCCACATCATTATAACCTTTTAAAGTTAGTTTGACCTTCATTAAATCACTATTTAACATAGTTTTACTTTATTGTAGAGAATAAAGCTAAACTTTTCGTTAACTACATCAAAGGTAGTAAGATTCTCATATTTACAGTTTTTGAAAAATCAAGTAAATCTACACTAACATTTGGAAAAAAAAAATCGAATTGATTTTAAAAAGTTTATATGACTTTTATTTAGGACAGAGCGAGTAGTTCACAAAAGGGCTACAACTTTTGCAATCCTAATGATGATACAACAAAAAATAAAAATTTGGTTTTAAAGAGAGTAGTTATTCCTTTTTTGCTTTCTTTTTTTATAAAATGATATTCTTCAAATTTTGTTTTCAATAGAGAAATGATAATCATCCTTGAAATATTTTTCTAGTGTGTCATTTCATAATTACAATGTCGCATTGCCCTTGATCTTATAGACTTTGTCGGGCTAGAAGACTCCTGTTATAAGTCAACTTATGTTTTACATATATATTAATATTTTTCATCTTCGCGTTGTTGAGAGAAAGAAGCCAACAGGATTTAAGTTGGAGAATTAAGATCAACTTATATAATGACGTTGAAGGATCAATGTGAACTTATATAAGTATTCATATTCCAGGTAATTGCTCTATTTAACCTATCCAAAATTTACTTGAGCTCAAAAGAAATACTGAACTCATAAATGTTACACCTAAAAACCGTAAATACCACATCACTTAAGATGTCAATTTACCAAAGTGCCCACCCCAAATTTAAAAGGAAAAAAAGGCTTTTGTGAAGTTATCAAATTACCCTTGTTGGAATTGAAAAGAAAAAAAAAATCCTATTTTTCTTCCTATTGGAGATTGACAGAAGCTTCTCAAAGTCTTCTTCCTCCGGTTTTAAAGTTTGATCACATTCAATTATGATTCAACCCTCAAAGCAGCAAAAAGCCTTTCTCAGTATTGACTGAAAGAAGACCCTTTCAACTGTGAACTTTTGTCTCGACACATGATGCCTGTTTGATTTAGCTTATTGATATATAATAATAACTTATTATTTATTACTTATAACTGATGATTAATAACTGGTCCTGTTTGATTTAGCTTTTTGAAAGTACTGATTAACTTTCATAAGTTAGTATCTGTTTTATCATTAAGTTGAAAAAATGTTAAATTAAAATATCTATACATATATAAAAGGAGAGGAGCAAATAATGGAAATATCCCGTCAAAATACACTTTCTAGATTTGGAAATACTTTTGTTTTAATTCAAGAGTCATTTTTGTCTTGGTATTTGATACTTGATATTTTCATCATTATTTTAAATACATAAATTAATTCAAAAACCTTTCACATTTTTATTTATCTTTAGCCAATTGATTTTTTTATAGTAATAAAATTCCGGCCTCCTTACATTCAATATTCATTAGTATTAAAAAAATCTAGAATTTTTTTAAAACTACAGAAACTGTAAGGAAATAAACGTAGATATTTATTTTAATGAATGAATTATACAACAGATTATCATTGAATTGTGAATAAATATAATATCGAAAAAATTACAAGAGCTAACTATCAAATTAATAAATTTATTTGTCATTTACAGTTACATTCAATAATATAGAGGAATGTGTTTTTTTAATGACTAAATTATACAACATAATATCAAATTAATAATAGCAATATAAAAACAATTACAATAATTATACATCAAGTTAATTAATTAATTCGGTTGTACATGGACACATTGGGAGATGCACATCTGTATGGCTATTCAAATATCAAACAGTTTACAATGTTGAAACCACTATAAATTTGTTGCAAAGGAAGTGTTGTTCATTAGCAAGATCAATAGACGGATAAGGAATATGCAACTGCGAAATGAAATTCTTATAAATATGACTAAGTATATACGTCTAACCAACCATAGTGGAATCAACATTGAAGTTGAGGCAGTTGATAGAGCACATTATTCATATGTTAATTCGCCTTGACAAATGATATTATTTTTTTGAGATAGAGGAGTATAATTTTTTTCTAGAGTTATTATGACAATGTTACGGTGATTACCTTCAAAATAAAGCCAAAGGTTTTTTATTTGATCAATTTCTAATGATAAGTGTTCCATATAAATAAGTGATACTGATACCGATAGTAATCGTACACGTTCGATGATCAATGTTATTTTTAAGTAAGTATTCCAAAAAAAATAAATATTTTTTTACATAATGTAATTCTTTATAATTAACTATTAAGTTGCACTTTTTTTTTTGTCTTTATGTTTTAATAATTTGTTCAACTTTCATACAATGTTGTCTCTAAAATTTAATTTTTTGTATTATTATAGATTTTTATATATTGTGCATCACACGGGGGATTTTCTTACACAGCTCTTAAAATTTAATTTTTTCTTGTGTTATCGCTTTATCTAAAGTTACTAATCTTGGAGCTTTCAAATTTCGTTATGTGATAGTGATAGTTATGATAATCGTACATTTTCAATGAGAAATGTTGTATATAAAGAAATATTTCAAAATTTATAATAACTTTTTCAAATTTATGTAATTTTCATCTTTAATTTTACTGTTTATTATTTTTTGTTTATTTTGTTCATATTAAAGTTTTTAAATATATATATATTAATCAATTTTAATTGAGTATATGAATTTAAACATGTCTACAAATCGTGCAACGCACGGGAGCATCACTAGTATAAACTAAAATAGCCTCATCACAAAATGTGATTTACATTATTATTATTATTACTATTTAATATTAATATTAGTTTTATTCTTATTATTAATATTAATAATTATTACTATTATCATTATTATTTCTTTTATTACTATTATTATTGCCTTTTTATTTTATTAATATTAATAATAATTTTATTATTATTAATTATTATTATTATTATTGAGCTGCCTGGCCCAACAGGCCCAAGCACCGGTCACGTGCTCAGCACGTCTTCTTCATAGTCACGAGTAAAACACGCGCAATCCTGATGATCCAAGCTTAAGTCATAGGCGAGCAGAGACCAATCTCTGACCGCCTTAGCATAGCAGACGAGCACCCATCCATTTGAAGCCTGGGGGCTAAGAATACAACGAGCGGACAGAGAGGTCAAAGTGAGCATGCTCGCCGTGCTCGGTAACGCAGTAATGGTCGTCTTGGACGTGGACAGTTATTGCCGGGAAACTCGTCTCCACGTTCAAGACGTGGCCATTAATGTGCCCGCCCTTTACGCTCCGACATTCAGTGAGCAATTTCCAGCTCTTTAGGTTGGCTATAAAAACCCCTCGAAATGAAGGAGGGAGGGACGTTGATATATACTCAGACTAAAACTCTATTAAATTGTTTACTCAACTAAGTGCTTGCTAATTCGCACGTTGGAGCGCATTTGCAAGGTAAGCCCCTGCCCAGTTCACGGTTCGTGTTTGCTCTCTTGACACGTTTTGGCCTTGAAGTTTTGGATAGAATTGAAAGCCAGATATCCAGATTGTCAAGCCCAGTGTATCCGACTATTTTGGATACATTAATTGGTTCCATTGCCGGGAAAGTTGATCTATAAGTTCAAATCTCTTTTCCGACGAATTTTCAGGCCTAGACATGGTAGCAAACGGTGTTAATGGTGGGAATCAGTTGGAGGATGGACACACAGTCATACCTAGCGTGGAAGTTCAGGCTGACAACATCCTCCCCCCTCCTCCTCCTTATGATGCCCGTCACCAGCTTAATCAAAGACGAGGTTTAGATTCTTTAGCCCAGAGTGATGTGGCCACATGTGGGTTGGCCAATGAATTTCGGGAGGAGGCGTTGCGTCAGAGGGCAATATATTTGGGATAGATGCACCAGCTGAACCAGCAGCTGATTGCTATGGGAAAACCCGCATTGCCCATTGAGTTGGAGCCCCTTCCGACCATGCCCGCACCGAGTCAAGTGGTCAGTGTGTCCAGGTCGGGGAGGGATCCTCGACCAGTTCAGGCTCCCTCGCAACCCCGAGATCGAGAATCAAACAAGGGACGTAGCCAGCAAGAAGGACGTGCTAGTCACGGGGTTGTTCCAAGTGTACATTCCCGCCTTGGCCCTTGGGTAGGGGAGGACTCGGTTCAGTCTCGCAGCCGCCAAAGGTCACCTTCCCCGCGAAGGTCGCATGCCCGCAGGCCCCGCTCACTATCTCCACGTAGGTCGCATGTTCACAGGCATCGTCTCCATCTTTAGGGAGGTCACATGCTCGCCGGCATCGCACACCTTCACCTGGAAGGTCATAGGCTCATAGACATGGGTCACCATCACGGCACTCCAGAAGCAAGCAAGAATTGCCCCTTCGTAATGGCCAGAAAAGCGGGGCAGGAATAGCCCCAGGACTAGCACATCAGGCCACAAAAGGTGTACAGGCACAAGTGGCGTAGGTCGTGGGCATAGCTAAGGCTATGGGACCCCTACATGCCCCTCTTGTGCTCGGTGTACAGCCTCAGCCCGCGGGTGGTTTGCCTGCACCGAATGGAAGCTTGGGAGCAGGGCAAGGCCCTTGATAGAAATGTTTGGGCACCTCAGTTAGCCCTTTGGCCCCATGGATAGAGAACGCCCCTCCGGCCCAAGGTCTCATCTTCCCCAATATCAAGGAGTATACAAGGAAGACCAAAGCAAATGACTGGCTGATGTTATTCGAATCCTAGATTGGCTTAGTGACATTAGATGAATCATTGAAGATTCAGGTATTTGTGGGCTCGCTACAAGGAAAGGCTTTAACCTGGATGGGAGCACTTCCTCGCAGATCAATCAATAACTGGGCAGACTTGCGATCAAAGTTTTTGGCCGACTTTGGGACTTCAGGGGTGATTGCAAAGACAATGGCAGACTTTTCTAAGGTAAAGCAAGGAGCCCATGAATCGACATCCAACTACTTGGAGAGATTCACGAAGATGCTCGAGCAGGTGCGTGGTCTCTTCGAGCACTAGCAGGAGGTAACTTTGTGTTTTGAGATAGGCCTGCTCGAGGGAGAAGGGGGCCTGCGGTCAGAGCTAAGCATGAGGGAGCTTAAAAACGCAGGTAGAGATGTTAATGTGGGCTTAGAAATGGTGTGCGGGGGAGACCGCGAAGAAGGAGAGCACATAGGTCGGGGGTAATGGAAACACCGACAAGAGCAGCGACCAGGGTGCAGGAGGCGGCTATAACAAAAACAAGTCACGGTATGACCGCCCTAGGGAGTTCCTTCGAGAAAGTGACCTCACCCTGCTCAACACATTGCGGGAGGATATTATGTATGAAATCCGGGATGAGCTGCCTCGGGCACCGCACATGAGTGCAGAGACGGCAGACACCAGGGACCAGACAAAAAGGTGTGCTTATCATGATGACTATGGGCATACAACAAATGAATGCTGGCCGTTGAAGAAGGTCATCCAGAAGTTGATTAATGAGGGTCGGTTGAACCGGTTCAAGCGAGATGGAAACAACAGGGGAAATGCCCCTCGTAGAGATGTACCCCAATTTGGGGTATAATAAACATGATTATGGATGAAGAGCCTACTCTCACCCAGCTGGGCAATCATATTTATTCTTTGTCAAAGGTGGTGGATTGCCCAACCACTTTGCAACCAGGGGAGGAGTCCATTTAGTTTATCGCAGCGAGTTGGCGAGTAGCATGGCTGGGGAACAATCCTTGATCGTCTCAGCCTTGGTTGATGGATGGGTGGCGCACAGGATACTGGTGGACACGGGAGCAAGCAGGGATGTAATGTATTACTCTTGTTTTCAGGGTTTGGAATTGAAGGATGAATGCCTTAAGCCCCATGCAGGAACTTTGAAGGGTTTCACCAACCATAAGGTGCCCGTTAAAGACACAGTCGAGCTGGAGGTTTTTATTGGTGAAGGTAGTCGCTCCAGAGCAGAAAAAACCACCTTCATGGTGATTGAATTGAAATCCCCCTACAACATAATTTTAGGGGTGCCCAGCATGACCAAGTTTCAAATGATAGCCTCTATCCCTCACCAGTGGGCAAAGTTTTACACTGATCATGGGGTTAGGGTCTTGAAGAGCCAGCCGCGAGTAGTGCTGAGTATGTTCGCGACAGCCAAAGGAAGAAGCAGAAGCTGACTCTGGAAAATGAAGAGCAGAAAATCACTATCAGCCAAAAGGAAAAGTCTCACGTAACTGTGGGGCCACCGTCAAGTACCATGATCGGTAAGAGTTCAGCTCAGGGTGAGCAGCGGTTGCAAGTGGATGACACTTGTCCTTTGTCGACGATGGGGTCGGGGGGACAAGTCGAGCAGGCTGAAAGCATGGAGTTGGATCAACTCGAAAAAATAGAAAATCAAGCTGAGAAAGATGAAAAAGTGGAGTGTGGCACACTGCAAATGCGAGATGGGCCCGAGTTCACTGCCCAAGACGAGCCCGAGGAGATTGTGATCAACTCTGCTTATCCCGAGTAGAAAATAAAGATAGGTAGGACTCTTTCAGCTGAAGCTTATGCTAGTTTGATCAAACAACTCCAGGATAGCTTGGATGTGTTCGCATGACGACCAGAGGACATGCAAAGAGTTAGCGAGGAGGTGGCAGTACGCTCCCTTAGCGTGGATCTTGCTTTTAGGCCGATACAGCAGCGGCCTAGACAGTTCTCCATGGAGAAGGATAAGACAATCAAGGAAGAAGTTGAAAAGCTGCTTAGTGCGGATATTGTTGAAGAAATTCACTATCCCACTTGGTTGGCTAATGTGGTTATGGTAAAAAAATCAAACAGAAAGTGGATGATGTGCGTGGATTTCACCGACATCAATAAAGCCTGCCCGAAAGATTGATATCCTCTTCCTCGTATCGACAAGCTGGTAGATGCTATAGCGGGCTTTGAATTTCTGAGTTTCATCGATGCGTATTCAGGATACCATCAGGTGAAAATGAATGAGAAGGACAAGGCATTGACCGCGTTCCGAGCAGCAGATGGTCTCTATTGTTATAAGATGATGCCTTTTGGCCTGAAGAATGCAGGGGCTACTTATCAGCGAATGATGAATAGCTTCTTCAGATCACAGATTGACAGGAATGTTGAAGCTTACATTGACGATATAATCGTGAAATCAAAAGGACACGACCATACCGTCGATTTGGAGGAGACCTTTGGCAACCTCAAGAAGAATAATATGAAGCTCAACTCGAGCAAGTGTGTGTTCGGTGTGAAAGCGAGCAAGTTCCTAGGGTTCATGGTGAATGAAAGGGGGATCGAGGAAAATCCAGAGAAAATTACAGCGTTGGTCACAATGAAGCCTCCCTGGTGCATAAAGGATATCCAACAGCTTAATGGCAGGGTCATCGCTCTTGGTCCCTTTATCTCCAGGTCGGCAAAAAGGTGCCTGCCCTTCTTTAAAGTCCTCCAAGGAAACAAGGGGTTTGAATGGAGAGCGGAGTGCGAGGAAACTTTCAAGCAGCTGAGGAAATATTTGGGACAACCTCCATTATTGAGTAGCCCAGTCATTGGTGAGAGTCTATATGTTAACTTGCAGCCATAAATTAAGCTATGTTAACTTGCCATAAATTAAGCTGTTTTAGTTAGGGAAGAATGTAACGTTCAAAAGCCTGTTTACTATGTTTTCAAGGCCCTCATTGCAATGGATGGACGTTATTTTAATGCAGAAAAGTTGGCCTATTCACTTATTGTTGTTGTTCGAAAACTCCGAGTTTACTTTTCTGCACATCCGATCATTGTATACACAGACATTCCTCTTAGGAAAATTTTGCATAAACCAGACTCTTCTGGTCGTTTCCTCACTTGGTCGATCGAGCTGACTGAGTTCTAGATAGACTATCAACCTCGGTGAGCTATAAATGCACAAGCTTTGGCAGATTTCGTGGCAGAGACAAGTTTCAACAATCCAAGCGAGGAGGAAATTCCCCCTCAGACCGCGCCAACGCCTGTTCCCCTTCAGCGACCTCGTCCGGATTATTGCTGGGAACTTCATATGGATGGAGTAGCTAGCAAGCTAGGAAGTGGTGCGGGCCTTTTACTGGTTTCGCCCGAGTAGGATATTCAGTTTAAGAAGGCTTTACGCTTCAAGTTTTCGGCATCCAACAATCAGGCAGAACACGAAGCTTTGATCGCGGGACTTGAACTCGCACAAGACGTGGGTGTTCGAGAGATCGTGATCTACAGTGATTCACAACTGATAGTGAATCAGGTTAAAGGAGATTATGCGGTGTATCTTCGATATTGTGGGTTGGTGAAGGAAGTTTTGAAAGATTTTGATTATTGGGAATTAGTCAGAATTGACCGCGAGGATAACATGCGCGCTGACTATCTTTCCATGATGGCAGAGGAAGAAATTCAATTTTTGCACCCAGGTGTCATGATCGAGTATCTGGAAATACTTGTAATAGAGAAGGATGTAATCATGGACATTGAGCCTGCAACAAAATATTGGATTGATGACTTGAAGGATTATATCGAGCAGAGAATTCTGCACGAGGATAATTCAGAAGCGAGCATGTAGGTACACCATCTTGGATAAGCTTCTTTACAGGCGGTCATATACAAAGCCTTTATTCAGATGTGTGCGACCAGAGATGACCGATGGTATACTTGGGGAAATTTATGAAGGGAAGTGTGGAGGACACCCAGGTCAACGGTTACTGGCAGAAAAGTTCTTGGCTACATGTTGCTATTGTATTACTTTGAGGCGTGATGCAGAAATGTATGTTCGGCGGTGTGATAAATGTTAGCGTAACGCTGATATTCCTCGACTACCTTCTACCGAGCAGACTCCAGTGGTGGCGTCATGACCGTTTGATATGTGGGGAATAGACTTGATTGGTCTTTTCCCGTTAGCTCGCTCGAAGTTTAAGTATGCAGTGATCGTAGTGGATTACTTCACAAAATCGCCATAAATTATTTTTTTTCACAAAACAATCGCCATGCATTATGGTTTTTTTTAAAGGGTCACTTAGGGCTGACGACCCTAAGCTTCTTCTCCAATTGTTTTTGTCGCAAAGTCGCAGGTAACAACGTAACTAAAAACTTTTTTAGCTTTAAAAATTGTTTTTAATATAGAAAAAAAAAAGAAATAGATAACATATATTGAGTAGAACGTAGGTAACAACTTACTGTAAAAGAAGAATCAATACGAACATTGTTATTCGGATCGGAATTCAATGCAAAATTGTTGAAGAAGAGAATAAAAGTTTAGCGTTTATGGTTAATTGTATGAGAGAGTTTATGGTTAATTATAACTGAGAGTTTTGTAAGAGGATAAATTAGTATTTAGAGTTTATAGTTAGTTGTAACTTTTTTTATAAGATGATTAATTAATAATTAAACCCTTAAAAGAATGATATTTAGTAGTTTTTGTGTTCTAATCAGGGTCACCCCATGAAATATTGATGATTGTAATGATAACTTGTCATATGGACTATACTTTGTAGTAGTTGGTCATTGCTTAGTATATGGTATTTACACAAATGACAAAGTCAAAGATGACTTGGTCATTTGTAGCATCACTTAAAAAAAAACTCTTTTATGACATGGTATATTGATAAACCACTGATAACCTAGTGTCTGGTTTATAGTAAATCAGTAAACATGCACGTCTCAACATCCGAAATCACTGGTTGACAAGTTGACTAAGTGGTTTACACAGGTTTATCAATAAATAAATGGTCAAAGGCTATATTTGTTTACTCACCTGGTCAAATGACTAGATTTTGATAAATCCCACTCTTGGTATTTCACACCTTGATACTTATGTACCCAAGTAACCCAATCCATCCCTGTAATAATGGTAATTACTAATTACTGTATTTCGTAGGTGTTAAGTAAAGGATTCATCTTCATTATTATCTTCTTCTTCTTTGTTTTCTGTTGGGTTTTGGGGGTAATGTGGGTTGGTTGAGGGAGTAATTAAGGGGTTATGGCATTTAATGAGGTTAGTTATTAGAAAATTAATGTTTTAGGAGGAAATTGGTTCAAATGAGATAGAAGGTAATATAGTGATTTAACACATTAAATGGTGTTACGTTTAGGGATTTTGGTGTTACGTTTAGGTATTCTGTAAAGGTGGGGATAACTGCACCCCAAAAACCTATCTCTAGACCCCACTCCATTCTCACTTCTTTCTCTACACCCCAGCTAAATACATATTATACCCTTCTCCCAACCAACCTAATTAATAACCACTAACTAGGTTAATTACCTACCTACCCTCCCACCAAAGGTAGACCGTCGTTTGAACGCACAACTGTACCCCAGGCTTTGAACGCACAACTCCCTCATACAATTCCTCTTGCGCACAAACTCAAAAATTCAAAAAACGAACCATTACTCTCAGCAACAACAACAACAACAACAACAACAACAAAACAACAACAACAACATCATCATCAATATTCTGTGCAAACGATTTTGATTTCTTCAAGTATTGAAAGTCATCAACAATGTCTTCATCTATTAGTATAAATTTTCATCATCTTCTACATTTAAATACTAGTTTTAGGTCTAATTTAAATACCAAGTGTATGAAATGCATGAATTTGTGTTGAATTTTCTTAGAAAAAATACAAAACATTTGAATTTTTTTGATTGTAAAAACCTCATTGTTCGGACCAATTTTGATGAACACTCAATAGGCTATTCATCTCAAGCTGGTTGAACACTGAATAGGGCGTTCATCTCACTCTGGTCGGACAGTCTGTTGAGTGTTCATCCTACTCTGGCCAAACATCCCATGGGTTGTTCATCTCACTCTGGCCGAACTTCCCATGAGTTATTCATCTCACTCTGGCCGGACACTAAGGGCACAATTCATCTCACACTGACCGAACTCTCCCTTAGCTGTTCATCACACACTGGCTAAATTTAAGCCTGAGCATACTTTACATGCGTGATTTTGTTGGAACTAGAACCTAAGTATGATTAATTTATGTGATGTTTACAGGAAAAACAATCATAAAATTTTATGAGAAGAGGCCAAGGAGAAGGCTGACGACATCGGCAAGAAAAGAAATGGAACAAGAATGTCAACAAGAACCAGAAGTACTTGCCGCATGAGATGTTGCATGATCACGAGCAGGGGCATCGGACAAGGGCATGGGCTGGAACAGAGTCTTTTAAGCAGCATCAGGACCCTTTTCAGCTGCATCAGGTCCCTTTTCACCAGGATCAGGAGCCTTTTCACCATGCTAAGGAGCATTTTCACCAGGATCATGATCTGGATCAGGGGCAGGGTTAGTATCAGGAACAAGAGCATTTATTTGGGGATCAGATTGAGCGTGGATTTCCCGGTTGTCCGTGTGATACATCGTTGCTGACTTCGTATGAGACACATGTAGCTGCTGTTGTTTGGGCTGGTAAAGAAGAGTAGGGAATTCTAAAATGCCACAATCACACACAGAAATTGCTCAATTGGGTCATTTCTAATGGCGAAGCCTCGAGGGATTTTTGGGCTACGGTCAAGGGCAGTACACTTAGTCGACTAAGGCAGGTATGCTATGCTGATGTGAATAAGGTGTTAGTTTCTGCTTTCGTGGAACGATGGCATCCAGAGACTGACACTTTCCATATGTCTTTCGGGGAGATGACCATTACTTTAGACGATGTGTTTTGTCTGCTTGGTCTTCCGATTGTAGGTGATCCATTATCTTGTGCTAGGGATGTTGATGCCGCATATGTGAGCCAGATGTTGAGAGTGCCACTTGAATAGGTTTTTGAGGGCATGGGAAATAAGAGGGGGGCTTTGGTGACATTGGAATGGCTACGTGTGAGGTTTAATGATGATGTCACGTCTGAGGATAAGTTTATGGTGGGTTGTGCTGTGAGTAGGGGTGGCAAATCGGTTGTGTTGGGTTGTTATCGGGCCAGCACGATAACAGCACGACACGATAAGCACGAACACGAACACATCACGATAAGCTTATCGTGTCAAATATTAAAACCCGAACACGACACGATAAAAACACGACACAACACGATAGGCACGATAAACAAAAAAACACGATTTATTTAGTCAGACCCGTTAAGCCCAATAAACATTACAAAATATATAATTTTGATTTTTAATACATATTTTGAAAATTTATCAATATACATAGTCAATTAGTTTAAAAGTCATAAATTTCAAATGATAAAACTATGAAATAATCATGAAAATAGTTCGAAAGAAGTGAATAACCCCTAGTAAATTTTTAAAAATATATTTTTAAAACATATATATTTTAGTTATCGTGTCTTATCGTGCCTTACCGTGTTTATAAAGCCATCCCGATAACAACCTATTTTTTATTGTGTCTTATCGTGTTGGCCCTATAACGGCCCGAACCCGATAAGCCCCAGTCTAAACCCTATAATTTCATGACGTGTTCGTGTCGGTCAATTGTGTCGTGCATCAAATTGCCACCCCTAGCTGTGAGGGTGTATTTCTTATTGTTCTTGGGTTGCACGATATTTGTTGATAAGAGCGGGACCCGTGTACCTATTGCATACTTACAGTGGCTTGAGGATCTTGAAAATTTAGATACTTATGCGTGAGGAACTACCACCCTTGCATATTTATATAGACAGCTAGGGCAAGCGTCTAGGTATAACACAAAGTAGATATCTGGTTCCATGACATTACTTGAGGTAATAATTATAATTATTTTATACTTTTATATTGTGTATTTGCTATTGAAGTTAAGATGTTTTATTTGATACTTTAATCTCTTAAAATGCAAGTTTTTATTGCATTTAGGTGTGGATCTACTAGTGGTTTCCATATCTGAGGCCTCCACATAATGTTGATCACAAGTCCAGATACCCGATTGCACGTAGGTGGATCCCACAAGGGAATCAGGGATGACACGCAGACCGTTTGTTGGTATCACGTGAGCAGTTAGATAGACTGACGCGCCGTGATGTGAGTATACATATTTTCTATCAATTTCAACAACTTTTTAATATTAGGCTTGGTATTAAAAGTTTTTAACTCTTTGTTGGTCTATTGTTTTAGGTTGACTGGTTTCCTTACGACAATAAGGTCAGGGAGCAGTTTGAATGGCATCAGATTGCCACGTATCTGGGATGCATACATATGGGCTATATTGTCAAGTCATACCATTGAGATAGAGTCCTTCGACAGTTCGGACATGAGCAAATGATTCCGAGGACAATCATTGCTCCGAACTGTGGCCCCCGAGATAACTCGAAGGCCTTGCCTCTGTGGCTTGGTTTTGTTGGGTACTGGTTGACGTCAGATAATCATCTCCTATATGAAGAACGTCTCGGTAGGCATGTCCTTCGTCCTTGGGATGCACATTCTAGTTATTTGGAGTGGTACTAGGAGCGTTCATATGTAGTCGTCCAGCTCCGTGATAGACGATCCAGATAGGTTAACACCACTACGACTGATGTCGTTATAGCCGACTTAGATGACACATAATGTTGGGAGATGTGAGGACTATGATTGATCCTATAGTGCGGCGCTGAAGATCTGGTGATCGTTCAATACCGTATGAGGATTTGGGCTCATTACTTGATAGAGTTCATATCATTATAAACGGTCCACCTGATGACACATGACGGTCTCATTGGAGGCAACATTGATCTCCATACTTAGAGTTTTTGTTATTTTTTAATGTTATGACTTGTATAACAGTTTTTAGTATTTGTGGTTATGACATTTTCCCAAACTTTGACTTGTTGGCAGCTATCTTTTTTAATGTTATTATCTTATTCCATACTTTGTACAGCATATGACAATTCATAGCAACATTGCCGAAATATTAGCAGAACTCAATATTAAACATAATTTAAAGCAACATAACCGAAGCATCATTAATAAGAAATACATGTTTTTAATATAATACAATCAGAACTATTTAAACTACATGTTTTTAATATAATATAATAACAACTTGGGATTTTTAATATAATATAAGAACTACTCCAAATGTATACTGTCATAACTACCAACAACTCTAGCTGTGCCTATAGATTCACTATATGAAAGTTGTCGATTAACATAAAGTTATTTTCACGCATTAACAGACGATGAGCAATTCTGGTCCCAGACCCACGACACAACTGCTAATGGATAACCATCACGTAAAAAAACCTACAATTAAATAAATTGAGATGATGTCAATAAATAATTTAAATCAAAAAACATGTCAACCAATGGTAAATAAGTGAAATAAAGCAATCGAAATCAAACCTGAATAAAGTGATCCCCGTTTACTCTTCCGATACAAATAATTTGTGAATCATTTGGGGGTGCGGTCCTTAATGGTAAATACGTATAACAATGTTTTAATACCATGAAAGCAATGTTGTAATATGATGCCACCAAATGACCCATATCATTTGCATCAAACCAATATGCCTTGGGAGCACCAATGTCACTGTATTGGAGACTCGAATTCACTTTAGTAACACGATTATGTTCAATTAAGACACGTGCGTACAACTCCTGGTTTGACATCAATTCCATCGACAAGTCTGCTCGAACCCTGCTCCATGACTCCTCCCTTTTATTGATAAACCCTGCTACGTCACGAAACTGCAATGACTGTTACCAATGATATTCGTTGTGTCCAATATGAAAGACCTATATTCCTTCGAGAATTGCTGAACATAATTATCACTAGCTTTCCTACCCCTTGTACGTGGTCGCACAAGGGGAGCAACCTCGTATAGCAATCCTTGATCACAAGGGGAGCAACTATCTATCATCGACTCCATATGTTCAAACAAACTCGGATCACGCTTGGTTGATTTATCTTTTTTTACCTTCGCAGGCTTCAGATGACCACGCGTGCGAGCTTCATCCTGTTGAACAATCAAGGAGTTCGTTCTCGCCTCTTTCACCTCCATCATTCTTTTAATGATTAACAACTTTTCAAACTCAGGAGCGTTCTCATAATATTCATGAATCTAATCATACATGCTATTGAATCGATTGTCCATATCTAGCTTCACTGAAACTTTAACATTCTCAGGAGTAAGTAACATATCTAATTTCCTCCAAAATGAATCAACCTGGTCAAGGGGAATTGGACAGTCATTTCTCATATACTAAGCAATCTTATGACGACATGGCAACCTGCATGTTCTTCGAAGTACACAGCCACACAACAACGGGTCTATATAAACATCTTCGGATATATTGGTCATCTCATTGTATAATAGACACCAAACCTCAAAGGTGTTGAAATATAACCGATTTGTATTTCGGAAGAACCACTGTAAGGCTTTTCGTGAATGACACCTTGATTGTAATGTGAGATGTCTTAATCAGGGTGTGCAACTGTCTCTATTCTCTAACATGTCTCAAAGTCACCTTGACTTGATTTCAACTGTTTTTTCAAAGTTGCATGTTGACTCTCCACCCTGAAATAAGATACGATTAATATTTGTATTTCATGACAAAATTTATAGAAAACAATGAAATGTTGAAAACATTTAAATGCATGCTTGTTGTGTTGTTGTCGAAGTGCATTACATTGTTCGTTCAAACCGACACAAATCTTTCCTTGTACGGCCGTATCCATTCTTCATGACGTACTCAATCGCAGCAGGATAATCAATAAAATCTAGCTAAAATTTCTTCAGTTATTCTTCATATATTTGCTAATTTTTTGCATCCACCAAAAAATTCCAACAGAGGGTAAATTGATTCCATTGCACTTTCGTGTGAAATTATTTCTTACAATTCACAAGGATGTTTTTATTGATATGCCACCGATAAAGGAAGTGTTGGGAGGTAGGAAAAGTTACATCAATTGCATTCATTAACACAAGATCTATGTCAGTTACTATCACAGTTGGCAAGGAGGATTGATTCATCAAAGCTTTCAAGATACCAAACACCCAAATGTAATTATCTTGCAACTCCGACCCCATATAGGCAGCTCCAGCAAAAAATGTCATATTTGTCGACGTGACACCAACAAGGGTAACTTATATCTATTTGTCTTGTAAGTGTAATCCATGAAGAGAACCTTGGGAAAATAACGCAATAGCTCAACGCTCATTGTAACCCACATTCAACCTGAAGTTCTCATGCTTGCTTACATAATTGTATGCCCTTCAAACTAAATGGACACCCACATTTTTTCGATCCACGTTCTCTCTTGCTATTCTTTGTTACTTTACTCGATCATCACTTGGTTTTCGACGAGGTTGCCTACCAAGTTTACAACCCAAAGTCAACCGAGGTCCTCTATTTGTCGTACCACTATCAGACCTAGTAATTACTATCACAAGCCCATGCTCCCTTCCGGTCGCACGCACCCAATCAAACAAATCATATCGAGATGAAAAATTGGCGTGATTTAAAAACACATTGTTGTAATCTATAACAATCTGTTGTTGAAGAGGAATTGTCGCATCATTTACATGACCAACAACACTGTACTCAGTAGGCAACGTGTTTGCTTCCTGAAAAATCAGCAAAAAAACACAAGTGTTGGTGTTCAACCAGGATGAGATGAACACATGTAGAGTGTGTTCAGCCAGGCTGAGATGAACATATGTGAGTGTGTTTAGCCAGGATGAGATGAACAGAAGAGTGGGTGTTTGGCCAGAGTGTGGTGAACACCCTTGGAGATGTTCGGCCAGTGCTGGTCGAACATCCTTAAGGGTGTTCATCACACCAGAGCCGAACAGTCGTACTTCCTAGCTCGATTTTTTTTTTTTTTTTTTTGCAAAACACTAAATTTTAATCGAAGAAAGTGAAAGGAATATTTACATTACTCGACCCCATAACTTATTTAAGCTGCTTTTAATGCTTTTTTTTTTTTTTTTGACAATGTGATTATGACTAGTGTTGATTTTGAGAGAGTTTTGAAAAAAAAATTGGAAGAAGAAAAAACAATGAAGGTCCCGTAATGCTCTCTGCATGTATTTGTGATTTGAGATTTGAGGTGTAAATATAATATAATGGGGTGTAGAGAGTATTATTTGTCATTTAGTATAAGAGTATTATAGTTTTTTTAATGGAGTGCAGAGATTAATTGATGGGGTATAGAGATTATTTGATGATGTGTAATGTTTAGAAGGGTTTATTAGGTCAGTTCACTTAATGATATTTTTGTAATTATTACAAATGAGGTATAGAGATAAGTTTTTGGGATGTGCTTCATTCTGTAATGGTAATTACTAATTACTGTATTTCGTAGGTGTTAAGTAAACGACAAAAGCAGCCCTCAAATGTAATCTATAACTATTACTAAAACAGAAGCCGCTGTTGCCATGTGGCGGCTTTCTGTAAAAAACTAATTTTTTAAAATGAATTTTGTGATACCACGTGTCACCATTAAAATAGTAAATGTTTTTTTATTTTCTTTCTGTAAAAAACTAATTTTTTAAAATGAATTTTGTGATGCCACGTGTCACCATTAAAATAGTAAATGTTTTTTTTTTCAAAATTGATTAATTTAAGATAAAAATCTTAAATCTAATTAGATAAGATAAAAATCTTAAAACTAATTTGATTTTATCCTATTTAATTTATACAATTTTAATTTGACCGAAACTCTTCAATTTTCATCTCTTTTCATTTTCATACTATTTAATTAATACAAATTATTCACAAGATAATTTTATGTTATTTGTTCTTCTACTAATATATATATATATATATATATATATATATATATATAATTAATTACTAATCTATTAATTATCTATTAACTATTATTTAAATAGAAGTCGCTGCTGCCACATGACGACTTTGTGTTGAATGCATAAAGTTTAAAACGAATTATGTGCTCCGACGTGTCAACTTCTTGTGAAGTTGCGATTTTTTTTCTTTTTCTTTGCTGTCAAAAATTAAAACCGGATAGATTTTAAAGCTGGTGCCTCCTTTATAAATGGTATTTTTTTTTTGCCAAAATCGGTTAATATGAGATAGATTTTTATCACATTTGATTTAGACGTGTTTCACTTGATTAAGACTCCAAATTTTAATGGTAAAAGTGTTTTTTTGCGAATTGAAAATTATTAATCTATTAATTATTATTTAAATAGAAGTCGCTGCTGCCACATGACGACTTTGTGTTGAATGCATAAAGTTTAAAACGAATTATGTGCTCCGACGTGTCAACTTCTTGTGAAGTTGCGATTTTTTTTTCTTTTTCTTTGCTGTCAAAAATTAAAACCGGATAAAACAGAAGCCGCTGCTGCCACGTGACGGCTTTCTGTGAAAAACTAATTTTTTAAAATGAATTTTGTGATGCCACGTGTCACCATTAAAATAGTAAATGTTTTTTTATTTTTTTTTCAAAATTGATTAATTTAAGATAAAAATCTTAAATCTAATTAGATAAGATAAAAATCTTAAAACTAATTTGAATTTATCCTATTTAATTTATACAATTTTAATTTGACTAAAAGTCTTCAATTTTCATCTCTTTTCATTTTCATACTATTTAATTAATACAAATTATTTACAAGATAATTTTATGTTATTTGTTCTTCTACTAATATATATATATATATATATATATATATATATATATATATATATATATATATATATATATATATTATTAATTACTAATCTATTAATTATCTGTTAACTATTATTTAAATAGAAGTCGCTGCTGCCACATGACGACTTTGTGTTGAATGCATAAAGTTTAAAACGAATTATGTGCTCCGACGTGTCAACTTCTTGTGAAGTTGCAATTTTTTTTCTTTTTCTTTGCTGTCAAAAATTAAAACCGGATAGATTTTAAAGCTGGTGCCTCCTTTATAAATGGTAAATTTTTTTTTTTGCAAAAATCGGTTAATACGAGATAGATTTTTATCACATTTGATTTAGACGTGTTTCACTTGATTAAGACTCCAAATTTTAATGGTAAAAGTGTTTTTTTTGAAATTGCGAATTATTAATTATCTATTAACTATTATTTAAATAGAAGTCGCTGCTGTCACATGATGACTTTGTGTTGAATGCATAAAGTTTAAAACGAATTATGTGCTCCGACGTGTCAACTTCTTGTGAAGTTGCGATTTTTTTTTCTTTTTCTTTGCTGTCAAAAATTAAAACCGGATAGATTTTAAAGCTGGTGCCTCCTTTATAAATGGTAATTTTTATTTTTATTTTTTGCCAAAATCGGTTAATACGAGATATATTTTTATCACATTTGATTTAGATGTGTTTCACTTGATTAAGATTCCAAATTTTAATGGTAAAAGTGTTTTTTGCGAATAGATTTTATCAATTCTCATAGATTTAATCTTTCAATTACA
This sequence comes from Codonopsis lanceolata, assembly GCA_013146195.2. Lineage (NCBI taxonomy): Eukaryota > Viridiplantae > Streptophyta > Magnoliopsida > Asterales > Campanulaceae > Codonopsis > Codonopsis lanceolata. The sequence goes on along the minus strand of JABEVN020000011.1, from coordinate 81,405 downwards.
TATTCATATGATCAATTTTGAATATGTACCTTATTTTTCGTTGTTTTCATATTATTTTAATTAAAATTTTTTACTATTTATTACAAGTTTAGAAAATTATCTTATTATAAATAATTTTTACACAAAAAAACTATTAAACCAGATATATTTTAAAACTGCTACCTCCTTTATACATGGTAAAAGTTTTTAAAACTATATATGTACTATATATGTATTTATAGTATTATTTTAAACCGGATAGATTTTATTACATTTGATTAGGACTCCTCAATTCCCATGGTAGAAGTTTTTTAAGTTTTATTATTTTACCAAAACTCGGTCAATTTAAAATAGATGTTATCGAATTTAATTAAACGTGTTTCACCAACACTACAAACAACCACTGCGAAATACTTCCCCTTCATCAAACATCTTCTTGACGAGTCTGTCTTCGTGGTACTTCCCCTTCCCTCCCTCCGTCTCAAACTCACACTAAGAATAATTGTTCGATTTTATAATTCGCATGAATTTTCGGTTTGATGATTTGGTGTGATCTCACGTTTTATTTATTTATTTATTAATTATGAGGATATTTTGCTGTTGTTTGTTTAGTCAAATAACTTGCAGTTTATATCTACAAAAATAAGTTTAAAAAACAATACTAAATCAACCTGTGCATCGCACGGGTGATAAACTAGTCATCTAACTAGTCATCTCCTAACATCGGTTTGCTTGTTAATTGGCAATACCCTTACCTTACGTCCATTTATTATTTGCGCACACACAATGACACAAATATACATTTAATCAGTTCAAATACGCAGTCCATCTCTGAGGTTAAGCCGAACGAACTAACAAAACCCGATTACAATGAACGGGCCGCCGGTTCTGAAAAAGCCCAAAATTGAGCACACAGGAGAAGACGAACAAGACGAAGAGTCCAACGGCGGAGTGGCCGTGGCAATGGCCAACGACGCCGTCACGGCGAGCGAGAGGGAGGAGCAGGAAGAAGCACTCGTCGCTTTGATCGAACACCGCACCAATGAAGTTGAACATCTCCGCAAGCGTATTACCTATTACAAGTCTCAGGTTCTCGTAAACTCATCCAATCCTTATTTTCTTTTTTATGATTATTGAATTGATAAAAATGATATGTTGATATATAGAAATACAGCCAATTGAGGTTTAAGTAGTTTTTCTTTTTTTGGAAAAGCACGTGCTTAATTAGATTTCGAGTTTTTGGATGTATTAATTGATTTCTGGTAGTGACTTGCCAATTCGTAATGGCTTTTTCGAATTCAAGTTTCAACTTTTTTTTAGTATTTTGCGAATGATTTTGGTGCATGCTTAAGTTGAAAGGTATGGACAAAGAAGTTCCTGCAAGCATTGCCAGTTTAGCAAAACGGTATGGAATTTTATGTTTGAAATAATGATGGTGGTCGTATGTGGAATTTCAAGATAGCCTAGGCAATTGATAGCCAGAGGGAAATGTCTCGGATTAGGTGCTATTGCAGAGTTTTGAAGGCTTGAAAAACAAATAACTTTTACGTGCTTATTAACTCATATTTAAGAGCTTAATGATTTGTTGATGGCAACCTGTAGCCATAATCTGTTACATTTAGTTCGTTTTAGATTTGTATGCGTGCATTTGTATCATATGCCATTTTATACACGATGTCTTTCGCTCAAAAGATTTTCTTTACAAGAAGCTTTACCTCTCAAAGTACTTGACTGTAAGTTGCAGATTCTTAAATTTCCACAGTCAAAGGTGGGGTAGAGCCTACCTAACTATTATAAGTAACTAGAATTTGAGGTGAATATGCTCTGCTGGATTGGTTCCTGCATCATGTTCCTCTTTTGATGTTAGTTATCGGGTTCATCAATGAATGGACCCTACTGCCAGGCAAGTTATCGAAGATAACTTTTTTTTGGCTGTTCTCTTGATCTAATAGTTATTTGTGTTCAGACTATTTTGTTGGTGATGATTTGTTGTAAGGTCATGCTCGCTTGGTTGGAGATTCCCTGGTTTCATTAAGGGTGTGGCTTTACTTGAAGGCCCTCTAAAGTGTATCTATGAGTTGTTTGGTTGTTTTTGTTTATATTGGTGTATTATATTTGATTTTTACATTAGTAGCAATGTTGGATTTTTGGTAGCTTCTTCATGTTAGTAATAAAGTTATTGCTTCTTTTATGATACTTGTACGTAAAAAAGAAACCTTTTGTGTAGAAAGGTTGTGCATTTGTTTGGTTGTAAATTACTTCAGATTGTTTGCCATTCATTGCGAGTTTTTTTTTTGTATTCTTAATGACAGAGGTAGCATTTGGTTATTTCATTGGAACTATGCAGGTTTCATAGTGTAAGATGACTAATTGGGAACCAGGCACTTTGTCGCCTTGCTTTTTTTTTGTTGGATGAATTGATAATCATTCTAGTTTTTCTCTTTTGACATTTTTGGCTTATTAACCCATTTGTAGCAATTGGGTAGGTAAAGAAACATAATTGCAATCTTTAGATTATGCAATTGGGTAGCTCAACTATATTTTTCTTGCTTTTCATTTTCGTTGTAAATTTTTAATACTAGGTAACCTCAGTTTGGAATTTTATGCAATCATCATATTTGCACATAGGCTTGCAAAGGAGCGTATCATATAGTGAGACCGTAGTTACCAAAGTATTGGCATATGCTTTGATAGTTATTGAGATGCTGGGATGAGATGTTGTAGATGATCATAAGAAAAGTATTCATCCGTGTGTAAGTGAGACAATGCTGTTCTTAGATGGTTAGCGTGGATGAGGGACGTTAAAGAATCAAAATGAAAAAGCCCCTCAGGTTGATGGCAGTTGTTATATTTGTTTAAATTCAGAGGTCGCAGGTGGTACTGAGGGAAACAAAGCGTAGTGGCTCCACCCCTTTCACATGAACTCTGTGTTGATGCTAATTAAACACTCTTTTTTTACTTTATGTGGGAAGCCGCACTTGAAGCTATCTTAACTGATGATAATTTGAGGAGGCGAAATAAAATCCATACAACTGGTGCTTTATATGTAAGCAGGACGGAGAGAGTGTGAACCACCTTCTGATTGATTGCCCGGCAGCAAGGGAAATTTGGAGCTATGTGTTGGGACTATTCCAGGTTTCCTGGGTAATGCCTCAGTCGATCAAGGAACTGCTTATGTACTGGATTTTGTATAAGCGCAGAAGAAAGAATGGTTTTTGGGATGTTGCTCCGTTGGCAGTCTGCTGTTCAATTTGGAAGGAAAGGAATCGTAGAGCTTTCGAGAATGAGGAACAAAACCTGGAGGGGATTAAAAATCAGATAATTCGGACTATGTTTTTTTGGTGTGATAAGGCGGTCCCGCAGGGTTCTATTTCTTTTGTAGAATTTGTGGATAATATTTTTGTTGGCTAGTAGTGGTTGGTTGTATATTGCTTTTGTACATAGGACGCGTCACCTGTTTTGACGCTTTCATTTATATACTCTTTACTTATCAAAAAAAAAAAAACTCTTGAAAACTTCCACCTTATAGAATTGGTATTTATGCCAATTTTCTTGGTGTTGTAGTGACCTGATTCAGTTGGTAAATTATATTTTGGTACGTTTTATCCAAAATTTCTTGAGTTGGCTTTTACTGAAATTGTAGAGTTGATATCAGTAAATCTCAAATTGAATGCAAAAGCCAAAACCAAATCATTGCCCCAACTTCTTTTTGCTTGAACTATTGTATTTACTGCCTAACCTGCTTTAATTAGAGCATTCTGAACTTCACATTTTTTAACGAAATAGATCTGTCCTACTATTGACTTTTCTAGGTCAGCTTTTCTATTTGGTTCTCTTTACACGCTCATTTAAGCATTATATTTAGGTTTCCAAGATTGAATTTGATTTCACAAGCAATATTGAATTTACTTTTGTCAAGGTGATATTTTTGTTGTCAGATTCCCTGTTACTGCAGTCAACTAAGTATTCTATAAAGCAGATTTGTTTAATCATAATCTGTAAGTTTTTATTGGCTTCTGTGATTGCTGGCCGTTTTTCCATTACTTCAAAGCCTAGCAGACTTTGGAAGCTGGCTATTTTATCTGGTATAGAACTATAGAAGTGTATATGCATCTATCTTCAAGTCTTCCTGTGGACCTTTTGTATCTAGAACTTTGGTTATTCTGGTCCATAAGCCTGAGTTAATAACAATCTCTGAGTCGGCCTTTAAATTTTTGTTTCTTCAATTACTGTTTTGGGCTTCCTGTTAGAATATATGATTATTTCATTTCAAAGTCAAACTGCTCTTATTCATGCTTTTGATGCTGGTTTAACTTGCTGATTCCTTACTACGTGAGGTTTCTAGAAAATAGAGAAAAGATATTCAGATATTTTCCTGCTAAGATGGAAGTTACGCAAGTGAGGGTAGTATAAAAAGGGCAGGTGCTTGTTAGATGGCACACTTAGAAATTTCAACAAATGTTACAGAATATAATAGTTAACTAATCTGTGTTCATTAATATCTCAATTATTTACTGTTAGATGATAAATAATGTACATATTAGATTCATTTCATGCAGTGGTTAATTGTAGAGAACAGTTATGCTCTTGCACATACAATTATTATTATTATTATTTTGTCAAATTGGGAAATAATAGCTAATATTTCTTTGGAAAAGGTGTGCAGCTTGATGAGTCGGAGAAGAAGTTAGAGGGGACACAAATTAAACTGGCTCGCCTTAGAAGACGAGGCAGTGTTACACCATCCAACAACTCTAGTGGTAATGGTTTAAAAAATGCGAGAGGTGAGCATAGATCAAATAGTCCTATCAAGATGGGTGAAAATTCTTTTCATGATCAGCATCAATCTGCAACACAGTTGGGTCGAGATAATGTGGACTCATCCAAGAATCCGTGGGCAGATGGTCTCAAAGATGTAAAAGTTGAGCAAAGAGCTACTTGTACTTTGAAGATCAGCGAAGGTTCAAGAAATCATCCTCAGTCTAAACCACAACTCGTTATTCCTGCTGTTAATCCAAAATCTTCCTCACCTATGAAGATGGCAGAATTTGGCAGTAAAGCTTCAAGTGAGTCTGTATCTCGAGCCAGTACATCAGTTCCTGCACATGCTAATAAACTAAAGGGTTCTAGACTCTCCTCTGAGCTGGAAGATGTTGAAGTTCAAGCAAAAGGGACAAAAAGGAAGTTTGGTAATACTTTCACCTGTTTAACATCATTACAAGCTTTTCTCTGTCTGTGTTGCTTAGAAGCTAGGGTTTGTAATAGCAATTTGCATTAGATTTGCATCACTTGATTCACCGTATATTCGTATGGGCTTACTTTGTTTTGTTAATTTGCACTCATTCTTCATTATAATTGCTTTCGGAATTACAGAGCAGAGTGAACACAGAGACTTAATTCCGATGGTATGTAGCTCGAATTCAGCACGAACTATTCATTGCCAAACAGCCTGTCTCATCTCCAGTCAGCATAAGAGAAAGCTGAGAAGTCTTGCACTGTGTCCGACAAATGATCAACTTTTTGTGACCAGGTATTTGTGCTCTCTTGAAAACATGTCCACTTGTGAAGGCAGGAGCTTTGTTTTCCATAGTTTCAGTGATCTATGACTTTGTAGGAATATGATAGTTTCTGTTTGGGTGAAGAATGGCTAATTCTTATTGAGAAACTCTAGGGTTAACTTTCTCCCGAGTTAGGCAAATATTACATTTATAATGAGAAAAGAGCCTCTCTCCTCTCTCTTCTCTCTTTTCTGTGCACAAACACATCGCTGCAAAGACATGCACTCATGCCCTGACTGCACCGTGCAATTTGGAAAAAGTCAGTTTTGTTTATCTCTTTCTTCCTTTTTTTCTTCCAATTACTATTACCACCGTCACGTGAAACAAGTCTTAGACTAGGGTTATTTTTTGCAGTGGAGGTGGTGGTTTTTTTATTTCTTTCTGATACAATGAGTAGTGCAAGTATTTTCCAGGTTTTATTCAGATTAAGAATCAGTATATGTATATTTAACATTATATGTTGCATTAACTAATACAATTGCAATTAAAAATGTTTACTGCGAGTGAAGCTTATGTATTGTAAAAACTTCTTGTCATTTCTTTTAAAGTATGCAAAGACGCATAGTTCAATCCTGACGATATCTAGGTTTTCCTTTGTTTCTTCAGGTCTCACTTTGTGTACTTTAATGTTTTCAATTGAGTTCTCTAAAAAAGCATTCACCAATGCTGAGTTCCTTCACTTTTGTGCTTTCATCTATCCGATAATGGATTCCTTTAATTGTCTCATGTCTGTTAACTTAACGCAATTCTAGCAGAATTTCTATCAGGATATGCTGTTCATTTTTCTCATTAGGATTTAGGACGTAGACAGAACTTTCATTCGTGTGTGTGTGTATAAATATATATACACACAGTTATATTTAATTAATTAACTAACCAACTCATGTAAAAGCTTAGGGTATTCAAGAGAGGCCCCACAGGCATACACCAAGCTTTAATGCTCTCAAAGTTGTTGTTACTTCAAATGCATGTTATTAAGTTAATTTGGTTACATTGCTCCAGTGAGGTACGGAGAAGGCTGCCACAGTCGGCCAACCAGTTAGCTGGCAACAATGGCTTGATAATTATATTTTGCATTGGTTCCAAACAGTTGCTAGTCGTTCAAGTTTTTCTAGGATTAGTATTTACCCATAAACTGTATAATTTGACTTTCTTATTTGCCTGATGCTTTGATATGGAGTTGCACCTTCTACTGTTTTAGATAACCGGAGCCGTATTTCTGAATTTCTACACACACACACACATGTTTGTGTTTGGTCATCAATAGTTACTCGTTTTATTTACTTTTAGTTCCTCAAAAGGATCCCTTTGGCAATTTCTATAGAATCTTCCTTCTCTCCTCTCTCCCTCCCTCACCCCTTTCTCTCTCTTACTCACTGTAGATTCAAGATTATGTTTGTTTTTGGTTTTTGCCAATGGTTATTGCTCAGCACATCCCTCCGCTCTCTCCATGGAGTCACATCCTATATAACTGTAATGCACATGAAAATATAACTGTAATGCACATGAAAACAACCTCTGGTTGCATACTTTTTATCGTTTTATGGACCTAGTTTTGACTGTGCATTGGAATATTTTGCAGCGCTTTGGATGGAGTTGTTAACTTGTGGCAAATCCAGGGCCGAGGGTATGTTCAACAACTTGCCTCAGAATAGTTACTTCCTCCAAATACTCTCCTTTTCTCTTGAGATGTTTTGAGGATACTATTAGGCCTATTATAAGAAATAGAATTCTACCAGCAATTTTGATATTATCTGGAGAGAAGTGAATCACATGTTGTATGAGTGTAGAGTTTATGTCAAACAAAGTAGTCAAAGAAAGCCCCACAGAGAACATACTTGATTGGACTGTGAATGTGGTGCAACATTTTCTCTTGACGTAAGAAGAAACGGTAGTTTCATTCGGCCCCAAGGGCCTGTGTGGCAATTTTGAAAACTGTAGCAGTTTGATTTAAGCCTGATTCATGTTAAAGAGTGCATGGAAGTGTAGTTTTCTTTAGAACTAGTTTTTAAGTAAACAAAGTTTGGTTAAGAAAAAACAAGAGAAACCTATTTTTTGGTTCTGTAATTTTAATTTTCTTATAATTTGAAAAGAAGTAAATAGGGGCAACTTAGACGAGATTCGATTGAAACTTCATTTCTTGTCCAATCCATCCTTATAAATGTGATTTGTTAGGTAATATTACATGGATGTGTGTTCATGAGAGATGGTGGTGGAAATGAGGGAGAATTAAGGTGGCGTAGTGGAGGGACTAGAGAACATAGCAATGAATAATTTTGATAGACACATAACTCTAGGAGACTTGCATTATGGTTCAGCAAACAATGGAAGTGTTTTAGTAAATTTTCAAGAGTCGGGGACCTTTCCATTCAGTGAACAAGGAGAGGACGCAAAACTCGGCTACTGAAAATCCAACCGAGATTTGAAATGATTAAAACAATAACACCCACACAAAAACAGATTATTCGAATTTATTGCTCTTTGGAAAATAGAGAATTTATAAACCTGGACGTACTTTCTTTATCCGGTTTTGTGGGTTTGCCAAACAGGCTGCAAGTCTGCAGATTATATTAAAAATCCTGGCTTTGCAACTTAGCGGTTACGTTCTTGGTCTTTTATGTGAAGGTCATTATATAGTTGAGTATCTTTCTTATCTTCCTTTTTCCCCTTTAAAAACTCCCCTCCCCTGCCCCTCCCCGCGGGGGCATGGTCAGAAGCATAAGCTGTCAAGGTCAAAGGTGTATCCTTGTAGGATCTGGTTATACTCTTTTGCCACCCTTCCACCTCCTTCTGCGAATGCTACTTAACACTGTAGTTATTCCAAAGGGGACACGAAAGATTATATTATTTGCCCTCGTGGAACACCAGAAATTGTTATATTATTTCCTCAAACTTTTTACTCCTTCTGTTACATGCAAAGAGTCTACTATTTTATTTTAGGATGTTTCACTTATAAAGTTCACTTTCAAAAGTTATGCCTTCATTTTTCACAACCTCACAACTTTTGCCTCCAAGAATGATATAAGCATCTTGCTTAAGTTCAAAGCATTTTATTTATGATCAACTCCAAGCATACATACATATATATATATATATATATATCCCTTAACTACTAGACCTTTCAAACATGGACTCTTTGGGTGGAATGGAGGGAGTAGTTGCTAATTTGGTGTTGTTTGGGCTTGTAATTAAACTCACAGATCAAGCGCCAATCTTTTAAGTACCACTGATTGTGCATCTCTAAACCAGAGGAGATGGCCTGAAGATATAGCTTGGCATCCTTCGGGAAGCAGCTTGTTTTCTGTATATACTGCTGATGGTGGAGATTCTCAGATAGCAGTCCTGAACCTGAATAAAGGAAAAGAGGTAAAGCATATGGTTGAAAGATTAGTTACTTGGTAATCATAAGCTTTTGCTACTTACCATGTGGATTTGATCTCCACGTGTCATGTGTTTGAGAACATGTTGAATACTGTTACTTCAGCTTTAAATTTTATTAATGATATATACATGTACACATTCTTTTCTTTACTCTTCTTCTTTTTGGATAAGAACATGCACCACTTTGTTTCTTATATGTTTATGTATGCAAACAACTGATTGAAACTGCTGAGCATGTAGTTGGGTTCCTTTTATGTGTGGATCAACTGCTGTAGTTGTTTCAACATTAATTTGCTATCCAAAGTGTCTCAGAACTTTAAGCATACATATATGTGTGTGTGTGTTTACTTGGGATTTGGCAAGCATAATGAGCATTTTAGATAAAATACATACTATCAGTGGTGGGTGATTTCGAAAGATAATGTCGCGAAACTGAAAGTTTCTTTTCAGAATCTACGGACATGCCATTGCCACCATGTAAACTAATTGCACTTGTTCTGGGAGGCATAGAACCAAAACCATAGGAATTGTCTTGTATTAGCGCTTAGTTGAATATTTGGAAAAAAAAGAAGAAGACTGACCCTTGGGTGTAATTGACAAATTATTTTTTGCTCATGACAATAAAATATGAATTCGAAAATTTTAAGTAACAAATTTGAACAGTTTGCGTGTGTCTCTGTGCGGCTCACATTTTGTTTCTAACTTGCATCTTGCTTAGACCTCGTATAGAACTTTACCTTCGTAAATGTGTATACTCATCTTTGGCTAAAGTCCTCCCCCCTTCTCCCCAGTGTTGCATTTCCTATCAATTTAATGATGCTAAAAGAAGAGAACAATTATAGCATGCTGCAGTGCCCTCTGGTGTTGTGGAGGGTACATCACATCATAGGAATTGACGGTGGTATGTTTGTTTGTGTGTACGTACCTGTTAATATTTCAATCTCTTGTAACTTTTATCTACAGTTTGACAGTAAGTAGAGAACTCTATATATAGGCGACCCTCAAATTTCAAGGAACTTACCTGCTATTAGTATTGGTTTCTGAGGCATACTTGTATTGAACAAAATAAAAAGTAGTGCATAGTACATGTGATGTACTGATTACTTTTAATTTTCGTATTGGATCTTACGATGATTCGTTGCAGAAAAAGCGTGTAAGCTTCTTGGGAGATAAGCCTCATGTAAAAGGCATTATTAACAACATTATGTTCATGCCATGGGAGGACGACTGTTTCGTTACTGGTGGAAGTGATCATGCTGTGGTTCTTTGGACTGAGAAAGATGGGGAGGACTCTTGGAAACCAAAGGCATTGCACAGGAGTATGCATTCCTCGGCTGTGATGGGAGTTGCTGGGATGCAGCAAAAGCATATTGTAATTTCTGCCGGTGCAGATAAAAGGATTATTGGGTTTGATCTACTATCTGGAAGAGCAGATTACAAGCATCAAATAGAAAGCAAATGCATGAGTGTTCTACCCAACCCATGTGACTTTAATCTCTTTATGGTTCAGACCGGGTAATTACAATCTGATTCTTCTTGTCACCTATCTTCTTTTACTTTTTAGAGCTGTGCTTTTTTTGGGCTAATAGAGTAGTATTATCATTATCTGTGTTTCTTGTTCTTATTCCCTGCCATTGTTCTGTATATTTTCAGGACTCCACAGAGGCAGCTTCGGTTGTTTGATATTAGGTTAAGGCAGACAGAAGTCCATGCCTTTGGTTGGAAGCAAGAAGCTAGTGAATCTCAGTCGGCCTTGATAAATCAGGCATGGTCCCCTGATGGTTTGTACATTACGTCTGGTTCAGCAGACCCTGTCATTCATATATTTGATATCAGGTATAATGCTAAAAAACCTTCGCAGTCAGTAAGAGCCCATCAGAAACGTGTATTTAAGGCTGTATGGCACCATGCGCTCCCGCTTCTTGTTTCCATTTCATCCGATCTGAATATTGGATTGCACAAGATCACATAAAAAGCTCTGATCGAAGCACTTCACCATCCCGCTTTTGTGCTCCTCTGGATTCCCAAGCTTGGGGAAATTTTTGAATGACGAGGACCTGCTTGGAGGCCTTTGAATGTTGTAAATCAGAATGTTTAGTAGAGGTGATACTATATGGATTATGCTAGTGTCTTGTTGTTTGGTGGGAGGTGTCGCTGACGGATAAATTTTTGAGGAGAGTTGGTAGTATTTTTACTTTCCAAATCCGTGTAATCTTTATGACTAGAACCTTGGTTCTACCAATTGGGTTAAAATTTTAATACGTAGTTATCTATATATAATATAAAAAAAATGAAGAAGAAAAGTTACAATTGAGACATTTATGACGTCCCGTGAATTTCCTTTGAACTATTCATCGATCAGTAGTTTTGAGTTTTGACTGCACAATCTTTGAAATTGGTAAAGACACGAAGTTGTCAAAAAAATCTGGCATCTGTGTTGAGTATTTGGGATTTGATAATTTAAATTGTTAAGAAATATGGACATATTCCTTGATTTGATTATTAGGAATGAAAAGAAAATGAGTCCCCTATCAAGGCACACTGAAAGCAATTTGATTTGAAAAATAAAAATAACTGAATGTCAAAATAATGTTGGCTTGGATAATCACAATTCCATAAGAAAAAAAGGTTTTTTATGGTCTAAGATCACACTGACTGCACTCTTGATACAAATATTCTACAGTTGATATGATAGGCATATCATTTTATAATCAGTTTTACAAATGTGAAATGGCAAAAGGGCTGGGGAAACATATCGAGCTAACTGAACTAAGTATCAATATGAGCAGCTTTGTCTCCTTTTCTCGAACCTTTCTTCCTCTTTCTCTCAGACTGGGCTTCTTTCCCTTTTATGCCGTCGCAGAAGCACCTCAATGAGGCAGCCAAGTGATGGTTCCTATGTGCTGAAACCAATTAACCAAGTCTCATGTATGGTGCCATGAAACGCTGCTGTGCTGTGTTTTAGTATAAACTTAAACTAAATAATAATAATAATAAATATAAAAAAGGACTGTATTACCACTTACCCGAGAGAATGACATCTTCCATGTTCACAGACTTGCGACCTGCATGCTGGGCAAATAACTCAAGTTCCTTCGCCAACTGCTCTGCTTTTTTTAAAGCGTAAGCGTACCCCTCAATTATATAAACCAATCTTTATCCAACAACAAATTCTCACTGTTAAAATTCCCAAGAGAGCAGAGTGGTTTTCTTACAAAATACGGTGTCGTTTGGTAGCCAGGATTAAGACTAGATATGATTAGTAAGTCGGGTTGCCTGATGTTAGGTGGTCCGGACTAATAGCACGAGTTATCCAGATAAAGTCATTATCCCCTCACTATTAATACCAAGAGGGAGGGTGGTATTATTAATTGGGATTAACATTTGTAATCTCAAAACTACCTTCGATAGGATTAATAGCGAGGCACTAATATAACTGGGATTAATAATACATGTATTCCATCAATCAATTGCACATACTATTTATGATTACTCCAATACCACATTTTATACATTATTATAACAATGTGACCTAGCCTAATTCACCTCAAAAACCCCAATGCTGAGAATTTTTTAATTAATGAAAAAAAGGTAACACTATTTTATTGGTCAATATGTGTGTGAGAGAGAGAGAGAGAGTAGAGCTACCAGCATATTTGAAGGCCATATCGGCAACACAGACCATGAGTGGTTGAGAAATTTCCATTTTGTTTTGCTTGGCTGCTAAATCAAATGAACTAAAAATGTGTTAATAAAGTGTGGATACTGCGAAAATGAATAGAAAAAGAGAGAGGAATTGGAAACCTAGGGATTCAGCGATGGAGATGGTGCATAAACGGAATCGATCTCTCAAAGGATTGGTGACTTCTTCTTCTTCTTCTTCTCTCTCGACATCGCACCTCATACCTCCTTCTCCTTCCATTGTTTAGAGTTTAGACCTTATGGTTTCAATTTTTTTGAAATTGCTAACAGCACCGACCGATGAAAAGCGCCAAGTCCTTTTACAAAAAACAATACGCGCTTAGGGCATCCACAATGGCCCTTTTTTTTGAAACCTCTACAAGGCATTTTGGAGTGTTTTTTCACACTTAAACTCACAATGGTTAATTTTTTCCACCCTCTATCCCTAAAACAAGTTAAACCTTCCTCTAAGTTTGGAGGGACCTTTAGTGGAATAGTGATCCATTTTCTCTCTCCAATTTTCTTTCTTCTCCATTTTCTTTCTTCTTCTCTACCATTTGTGTAGTTATTATTAATTTAATAAGTTTTATTTGGTGCTAAAATTAAAAAAAAATCATTTCTTTAGTAGGAGTTAAGTTTAGATAATAATAAAATAATATTTTCAACATAAATTTTCTTTTAAATCGACATTTATTTTGAGATAAAAGCAATTTTAAAAATTATTAAAACATATATTCCTTCCATTTTTAAATAATCGTTCTCTTTGACCCGACACATCGTTTAAGAAAAAATAATTAACTGTATTACAAATATTGGTGTAATGTGTGGTTTCCTTTAATTATACTACATTTGTCTTCTTAAATTTTCCTATAGTTGCAAGCTACTGATATACATATATTCTTTTTTTACAATATTATCGTATTACATTATTATCGTAAACTTAATCGATTGATTAAATTGAAAGATGCTTATTTTTTTATGTGAAATGTGTGTATTAATTGCGAATTCTTTTCAACCAAATGAAATAATTTGTTTCGTGCTCGTAATCTATAAGAGGATAAAATTATTATTATTATTATTATTATTATTATAAACATAAATTGACCCTTAAAATGATATATATTTTTATGTTAAAGTAATCGAAATAATTAAAAAAATAAAATATTTTTTTCCATAGAATATATAATATAAAATATAAATATTTCAATTCAATTGTGTTGGAAAAATAGAAATAAAAAAGATGAGAAATATGGTGGTAGTTAGGTTTGTTAGTTGTGATAAATTTTTTTGAGGTTTTTAAAGGATTGTATAGAGGGTGATTATTGGAGTACAAATTTTTTTAGAGTGTTAAAAAAGTGTAAAAAGAACAAAAAACAAGGTAACTAGAGGGTAATATAAGATGATATCATTAGAGATGCTCTTAACTCCTATCTAATGTGCCCCTTTTGAACGCGTTGTCTCCTTGTAATGCGCTCATCTCTTTTTAAAACTTTTTTAAGTTTTAAGGGTGACGCCATGGGCTGATCCAGGATTCTTAGAGCATCCTCAATGTTAAAATTTATATCAACTTCTTATACAACTTCTTCACTGGGTCCCACTGTTACCTACACATTTTTCTCTTCTTACACACTTAAGAATAAATCTTCCCATTGTATACTATTCTTACACAAAAAAATATTAAATTTAACATTAACTTAAATAAAATAAAAATCCCTTCCCTTTCCCCCCCTCCACACACAAGGGCCGACAGCCCCTGCCCACCTCCCTTCCATTTCCAGGTTCCTATTGAAGAAGTTGAAAGCCCATCCTCTCTCCTAGGTGGAAATTTTTTTATCCTAGTGGCCACTATCACTTCTTCCAAAGCAATAAGAAGTGCCAAAAAAACACAATGGGGATGCTCTTAGTATTTTGATTCTACTTGGCTTGATATTTAAAAAAAAATACTTCTTTCATCTCAAAACTAATGTCATACTTTTTTTTTTTTCGTTCGTTCTAAAATAATTATTTTGTTTGATTTTTTTTTAAAACAATACTTTTACCACTTTATTCTTTGAGTCAATTACTCAACACTACATGAGTTGATTAATCGACTAATGAGTTGAGCATGAGTTGATTAATCGACTCATCGACTGATCATGAGTTGATTAATCTACTCATGAGTCAATTATCATCATTGGGGTAGAGAAAGAGACGTACAAAGTTAGGATTTAAAGCTCTGGCCAGAAATGAAGCTCGTAGCACTGTAACAAAGATAATGAGAATAGCTGGAGATGAAGCTCATTAGTCGGCGATGGAGTGGTGGTTGATGTCGGAGATATGAGGGAGGCTGACGAGAGTGATGGGGAGGGAGAAAACATTACGCAGTGAGGGAGGTGAACTGTGAGTGAGTTGTGAGTCTGCAGTATGGCTTTATAGTATTATGGGAGTGTATTGGGAAGTTTACAATATTTTTTTTGTCAAAGGCCATAAAAGATAAACTCATGAGTACTTTAGCCTTACTTGATCATTTCCTTTTGATGATAATTGTAGAAGTCTTTTATCTAAAGACTTTCAAAACCAACATCTCTTTCTAAAGAATGTAAGAACCATCTCTTCTATTGGTACTAAAAGTAAAAAAAAATTATCTAAAAACTTTTAATACCAACATTAATTTATAACTAATGTGAGATACATATTTTTTATTGGTAATACAAATAGTAGTTTTTTTTTTCTAACAATTTCTAAACAGTGTAAGATACATTTCTTATATTAGTAATAATAGTAGATTTTTTTTATCTAAAGACTTTTAAAACCAACATCACTTTCGATCCAATGTGAGATACATCTCATACATTGGTAGTAATAGTAAAAGGTTTTTTTATTCAGAACCCCTAAATGTTACACTAAAAAACTCTAAATACAACATCAGTTAACATGTTAAGTTACCAAACTATCCTCCTTCTATTTTAAAATAAAAAAAACTAAACTTTAAAATAACTATGCTTACCAAACTGCCCTCCTTCCATTAAAAAAAACATTCATTT
Organism: Codonopsis lanceolata; assembly: GCA_013146195.2. NCBI lineage: Eukaryota > Viridiplantae > Streptophyta > Magnoliopsida > Asterales > Campanulaceae > Codonopsis > Codonopsis lanceolata. Next base: position 65,783 of record JABEVN020000011.1, on the reverse strand, counting down.
ACTAAACTAAATCAAATCAATTAGGATAATTTTTTTTAAAAAACTGACTTTTTCCATTGACACGCACCGACCTAAGCCCCTATGCGAATGTTGTATTAATGATTTTTTTTCTTCCACGTATTTGCGTATAAATTATGTAACTTCGCAACAGGTTTCTGTGAAAGTCAACTCGTAATGGAGAACACATTCAAAGAGGACAATCCTGAGTCTTCATCAACTGATATTTTTGAGATACCTGGAGAACCGGCAGTGGTGATCAATGGGCTGCCTCCCATAACCCTAGCTGATGGCAATCTTATAGTCTGCGAGACAGCAAGTGAGTTCGATTCACGTGGAAACAATGCTTTGGTGAATGGTTGGAAGGCAGAGAGGTTCAAAAACTGTTTGGAGAGCAGACATACAAAGGAAAAGTTACTCAGTTTGATAAAGAGTCTGGTTGGTATAGAGTGGTGTATGAAGACGGTGATTACGAAGACCTAGAATGGCAGGAGTTGCAAGAAGTGCTGCTTCCTCTTGATATTACAGCTCCATTGAAGACACTAGCTTCAAAGGTCATCAAGATGAGGCGAGCTTGACTTAACAAGCTCGGGAGGTCTCAGAACTGATGGAAGATTCAAGTAGCCAAACTAAGCGAACTCGAGTGAAATAGCAGGTTGGAGAAGTTGAGAAGAGCGAGACTGTGTTGTGTGCTCTTGGTACACAAAAGAAAAAAATCGCCACTTTTTTGAAAAAAAATTCAAAAAAGTCGCTAGGCATTTTTTAAAAATTTTAAAAAAGTCGCCACTTTTTTTAAAAAAATTTGACAAAAATCGCCATGTTTTTTAAAAAAAAATTGAAAAAAGTCGCCACATTTAAAAAAAATCTGAGAAAAATCACCAAGTTTTTTGAAAAATTATGAAAAAAATCGCTAGGTTTGTTATAAAAAATTTAACAAAAATCGCTAGGTTTTTTATAAAAAAAAATGAAAAAAATCGCCAAGTTAGTCTGAAAAAACGCCAACTTCATTACAATTTTTTCTTCTGGTTTTTTTCTTCTTTAAACATGGTTTTTAATATCGAATATATATATATATATATATATATATATATATATATATATATATATATATATTGAGTACAATGTAGGTAACAACTTACCGTAAAAGAAGAATTCGAAGAATCATCATGAACGTTATTATTCGGATCGGAATTCATTAAATAGATTGTTAGAAAAGAACAAGTTTAGGGTTTATAGTTAATTGTGAATGAGGATTTGACATATATTTATAAGAGGATTAATTGAAACTCCTTTATATAAAAGGATAAGGATTAATTAGTAATTAGAGTTTAGGGTTAATTGTAACTCCTTTTTATAAAATGATTAATTAGTAATTAAACTAATTAATGAATGTGGTATTTAGTGTTTTTTGTGTGGCATTTAGGGCCACTCTTTTTATTTATAGACTTTTAAACTCAACATCAATTTCTAACTAATGTGCGATACATCTTTTCTACTAGTAATAATAGTATAGATGCATTCCATATTTGTTAGAAATTAATATTGGTTTTAAAAGCCGTTAAAGATTTCACCAATTATTACCAAGAGAAGAGTTGTATTTCACATTAGTTGAAAAATGATGTTTTTTTTAAAAATAAAATTAGATAAAAGGCTTTCACTCTTATTAACTAATTAGTCTTGAAGATGGTAAGTCCCGAAAATCAAAAGTCACGTTGAGTTTGAGGGTTGAGAATGCAACTAAAGTGGGATGATGTGAAGATGAAAACTCACAAAAATCAAAAGTTACGTTGAGTTGGAGAGTTGAGAATGCAACTAAAGTGGGATGATGTGTCACTTTAAGAATTATCTTCACCAACTATAATATATTACGGTATAGATTTCTATCAACACTAGCCTTATTCGTATTCAGGCGGTCACGATGGAGCCTCCATAAAAATATAAAATATAACGCTGCCAAATCTTCGCCTAAGCCAATTCATTCGCATTAGGCCATCGGTCCACATTGCACACAGTAGTGGATCCACTCTTTCAATTGAGGGGGTAATGGATCCAGCTCAACTTTAAAAAATGACTTTACAAAACAACGTCATTTTGGGTAAGGACCCCACTCAAAATTGTGATGTCTAAACAATGATACCCTTAATGAGGCGCGCTTCAGAAATGAATCGCGATGCATTGACAATTGAACTGTGATTCATCAATTTTATTGTATTAATTTTTGCACCGTCATTCATCAATTTTATTGCATTAATTTTTGTACCACGGCTCAATAGTTTAATTTACCTAGTCTAATTGCACCGCGATTGATTAATTTTATTGCATTAATTTTTGCACCGCGGTTCAATAGTTTAATTGTTTAATCTAATTGTACCGCGGTACCAACTTTTATGTACCGTGATGACTTAATTTTTGAACCGCGATACATATACTTAATCCAAGTTGCACTGCAGTATCAACTTTTATAGACCACGATGAATCAATTTATGAACCGCGATACATAAAATATTATCTAATCCATTTTTGCACCGCAATTCAAAATGATAATGAACCAGCCATGTCCTCCACCTTCATCTTCCCCCTCCTTCTCTGCCTTCGTCCTACTAAAAAATCTTTCAATTCAATATATATCCATTATAGTTTCGTACATAATGAATCAAACAAACCGTTTACCTTTTGGGGGCGTTGCCCCCGAATCCCCATGATGGGGTGCTGCCTCCTCGATCCCCGTTTCGTTGTCCTACAATGGTGATTTTCGAATTTAAAGTGTATTTTCGGAGCTGTTGAAGGAGACAATAACATTTTCGGAACAATATTTCGAAAAGTGGTCTTTTGCGGTTGAAAAAAAATACTAAACTTTTGGGGTTAGAAACTTTGAAAAAGGGATCGGTCAGAATTTTACTCTATTAAATAATGTTTGATATATTCACAATCGATTCTACTTATCGAGAGGTTAAGATGCTTGGTATATGTGTTAGAGGTCCTTGGTTTGACTCTTGGGCCCGGTCAAATTTTTAGTCTAAATTTATTACTACTTTAAAATATGAAAAAATTACGGGTCGGTACATCTTTTAAAACATGTTTTCAAATGAATCCAGTTATTTTTTGGACATATCTTTAGGTACAATTTTAGGGCGAAAGTACATCACTGCCCTTTATGTCTTATTTTCTTATTGACGACGTTGCTTCCCCAATTTCACTCCTATTCCTCTTCAACGAGTTCCTCCATTGAATCCTCCCCCAAATCATCAGACTCTCTCTCTCCCGACTTTGAAACCCCAAATCCCTAGCACAACCCACCCTAATCTTCATCTTTGACCATAAATCGAAGCAATTGTGTCTAAATCCATCTCCGACCATGACGCATTGATTCTTTCCTTGCTCGCGCGCACCATAGCTAGCAAATCTCTCTTGGTCTCTCAGTCAAACCCAAAGTGAAAGAAAAGGAGCTGTTGGATTCTTAATCAACAACTACACATAATGTTTTCTTAAATTAGGGCTCAACAGTGCGATCGGCGTGCCGTGCTATGCCGAAGGTAGAAGGCTGTAAGAGGTACATCTGATATATAATACAACATTAAGGTAGTCTCAAAGGTATTATGTTGTTTCCAATTGATTCAAACAACTATAAATCAAATATTACATGTTCCTGTTCAGTTAAAGGCAATTTTCTATCATTTCCGATGATATTGATATCATCATTCTTCCTTACACAACGTATATATTGGTTTGGCCATTCCCATATGTCTATCATTGCCATTGATATTGATATTGATTTTATCACTCTTTCTTACACATGTACTTATTGGTCTACAGCCTTTTGGAGCTACTTCTCATGGCTAATGAATGGATTCCTTTTCAATTTTATGTTCTTTTCCCCCCTACTTTCACTGTAGAGTTTGTTGTGGGATTAATTTTATTAATTTGTACTTTCTTTGTCACTCAACATTCCAATAAGATTAAATAAGCTGGCTGATGATTCAACACTGCTTTACATACATGAGATACCAAAAGTTCTTAAATTATCAGTGTTAATACATGGACTTGTGTTATGAACTTTTAATACTGTGAAAGAATATAAAGTAAGACAAGAATTAGAGTTACTTAAGGGGCTGTCTCATTTTCACTTTGTGGATTTAAAAAATATTTATGCTTTCTCAAATGGGCAATAATATGGGTTAATGAATTATAACTTGTGAAACTACAGAGACACTTTATACTTTCTCAAATGGACAATATGGGTTAATGTTTTATCACTTGAGAAACTAGTGACTTAGCTTTTGATGTCCTATTATGCTACTACTCAACCTCACTACCCCATTCCTAACAGTTATGGACTATGATAGTGTCATTATCACATTTTTGAAATTTTTTCTTTTATACTTTATCTACATAATTCAGGCACTTGAAATGATAAGGGGCATGTTGGAATATGCTTCTTGATAATTATCACCTAGCATATTCTGAATATTTTGATTTGTTTGCTCTCATTACCGTGTGTCATAACAAGTGGCTAAAAGGTCTGCGTGCCGGTTAGTGTGGCAGATTGTTTGACAAAACATAGGTCTTAGGTTAGGTCATCTTAATCTAGTCCTACCTTCTTAATGATGATTGACAGACCAACGCTTCATGTGCACTAGCATCAGCATACTTGTTGTAGCATCAAGGTTTTCGCAAGACTCGTCACCAGCAGACTTGTCATATGCACTAAAGGACACTTTGAAGACTCGTCACCAGCAGACGTGCTGTAGTCTCAAAGTTTCTCAAAGGATTCGTCACCAACAGACTTATCATGTGCATCGCGAAAATACCTTGAAGACCTATTACCAGCAGACTTGCTATGGTTTGAATGTTCACACCCCAACTAGCTACCATCAGTCTTCTCCTACTGAAGACTCACTCTTAGATTGGACATCTTACCAGCAGACTTGACTATGCACGTGCTACGGAGAGACAAGATTGCAGCAGATCAAAACAAGACAAAAGGTTCAAGCTTCCAGTCATTCAAATCCTTATGAAGCCTGACATCTCAGACACTGCAAAACTCTCTCTCACTCACGTGGTTTGAAAAAGTCAAAAGAATCTACTTTATTAGAGAGACCACCTGATAGTGCATCAGACGTCAGACTCACTTTTCATAGACTTATCAATACAACCTGACAGGCAACCAGTTCAGGATTTGCAAGACAAAACTTTTATCCAACAGTCAAAGATCCAATGAACAACATCTCTATCCGACGGTCTTCAACAACGACATTATCTCTAACGAATAGAAAATCCATCTTCATCTCTCAACGATCAAATTGACCCCGGTCTATAAAAGAAATCTTTCCTCTTCTTCAATAACGAGAATCGACGAATAAAAAGACACATGCAACAAGAACTTCAAAGAAGCTGTAAGATCTACAAATGACCTGTCTTCATCAACGCATCTCAGATCTTCACAAAAGATTGCAGTGAGCTTACCCAGACCTTAGCAAAACACTATCTGTGGATTGCTAGGAAGAAAAGCATTGAAGAAGAAGAGAGAGATCAGAAACTTCAAAAGACAGATACCAGTGTCTTGGTTAAGAACCTAGTTCTTGATTTGAGTTCTTCACCCTTCTTCGAGGAACTCAACCTTTAGCTTAAGCTTCAGGACTTTATTCCTAAAGCTAGAGGTCAAGCTGTATGATCGATTTGAAGATAGATTTCAGATGGTGCCCAAGGAAGATGAAGAACTGTCTGTAAATATTGCATTCATATCTTCAGATTTGTATTCACATACAAATGCTGTTGATTGTGCAATAATCAATCATCATAGAAGGTCGAGTGCTCTGCACTCAATCGTTCAGATAATTTTTATCTGAACGACCTTGAAAAATGTCTTCTCATATCAGTCTCTCGTTCTCGTCTCCTATTGCCCTCTTTACTTAAGGATTTGTCTAAGAATAATTAAGTAATGATTAAGCCTTGAAAGGACGAGGACAGAAACTTCACATATAGAGTCTAGGCCGATGTAATCTGTAATTTATCTTTGAATAAATTCAGATATTCTTTTACATAATTTATCTTTCAGTATGTTTCTTTCTATGAGCTTTTATAAACTGATTTATCCTTTGAAAAGCTAATTTCTAATGATTTCCTAAAACTGCATTTGGAAGAAGGATTAAGTGTACCGTTGTTCTGATCATATATTCGTGTACAACCACTTAAGAATTCCTTAAATCTAAGCCTAATTATTTCTGTTGCTTAAACTCTTTCAAACAGACTTTTGATTTACATGCAGTTCACCAGCAGAGTTCAAAACTCTACTAAGATCAAGTCTGTTGTTCAGTACTACCAGCAGACATGCTCAAGATGTTAACTGCCTATGCCATTAAAACATATGCTTTAACTGTAAATATAAGAAAAGTTTTAAAAGGCAACATAGGCTATTCACCCCCCTCTAGCCTATTTGAGCATCATTGTGGACCAACAGAGCAAAAATATTATTCTCTTGATGGATTCTCATTTGGAGGATAACTTTTCGACAGAAGAGGCAACCGTTGTCTTTGATCTTGCTTCACGATGATTGCAATATAAACCCAGAGAATGACCAAATACTAAAGAACTTGTTGCAACACTTGCTCCACTGCAAAATAAACCTGATGTGAGTGCCCATCTTTTTACCTTCATAATTTATATTGTGTACTGTGAATTTTCTTTTGCAAATGCATTTGATAGGTGCTCATATCCTCCTTTCTGTGGTCACATGTTGACACCTTTTAGATGACTTCTTGAATTGTCTGTCAAGCTGATTTTGCTAACAGATATGAATGTCATCCCATCATGAGCACCAATGAGAAGGAAGTTTCTCTGTATAGTTGCTCTGAGCCATTTGAGCAAAGTTACTTGTTCTCACTTGAATTTTGTTGTTGTTGCTAAAAATCAATTCTTTGAAGTTGTTGCATCAGCTGCAGGATGGGAGTAAATCATAGAAAATGCATCATGTATTGTTCTTGGTTCATAGGCAAAGTTGCAATGGGGTAGTTTCCATAGGATAGTGGTGTCTGATGCTTGGTGGTGTCGGTGTGGGGATTCTATTGATCTATTCTTGTTGTGGTTTTCCAGTTTCCCCTAAGCACATCGCCTTATAATTTTGGTGGATATGAGAATTGCATTTAGGGTATTTACAGACCCACAAATTTTCTATAGTTTAAGTAGGGGTCACAGGAACCTTGGGTTACTTCCAATTAGCACTTCAAGACCGTAACTTTTGAATTGCAGGTTCCATCTTATCAAATGCTGGGAATTCCGAAACATGAGGAAGCCCCTCCCACTCCACAGCATCCTCTATCCCCCATGGGAGATGCCTGCTCCAGAATGGACCTGATAGCTATTTACTAAATTTTGGTGATGACACATTATAAAGATAATGAAGGAACCAATGAGGTGACCCATCATCACTGAAACTAGGTTGAAAATCATAATTATTTAGTTATTTATTATTCTTTTTTTTTTTCTGAGTTCTATGCTGATGTTTGTATTGGGTAATGATTGTTATAGTTATCGTTTCAAGAGTGGACTCAACAAATGAGAGATATGTTGGAGACAAGGAAGCGTGGGGACTTGGCATTCAGTGACAAAGATTTTAAAACTGCCATTGATTGTTATTCTCAGGCATGTAGATTTTTGTCTTCCTTTTTTGGCTTATGCAAATTTTAGGCATGCAGGGTTTATATAGTTTGGTTTCTCTGTCCAGTTCATAGATGTGGGCACCATGGTTTCCCCGACTGCATATGCAAGGTGGAGTCTTTGTCATCGGACGCAACTCTCTGAGATGCAATGCAAGCCCAATATGTGTACCCAGACTGGTCTACGACATTTTACATGCATGCTATTGCACTTGCCAAGTTAGACATGCACAAGGATGCAGTTGATATGTTGAACGAGGCTGCTGCTCTGGAAGAGAAAAAGCGAGGAATATTGCAAAAATGGAATACCTAAGTCCATAAATGTTCTTTTAGAGATATTATCACTCTTACTTCACCAAAATATTTTAGTATATTTTAGAGATATTATCACTATTACCTAAGTCCATGTTTCTTTTAGTGTATTTTTTTCTGTCATCGTAACCTGTTGAGGTTTTTTAGTCATGAAAAAACTGTGCAAACAATCCTAATGTCTGGCCTTGGCAGCAGAAACTAGATGGAGTTTTTTGGTCATGAAAAAGCCGTGATAACAGTCTTGATGCCTAACATTGACATCATCATTTTTTGATTTTTTTTGGCTTGCAAAAAACTGTGAAAACAGTCTTGATGCCTAACGTTGGCATCAACAGTTTTTGATTTTTTTTGGCTTGAATAAACTGTGAAAACAGTCCTGCTGCCAAGCCTTGACATCCGCATTTTTGAATTTTTTTTTGTTGACTTGAAAAAAACGGTGAAAACAGTCCTGATGCCAAGTCTTGACATCAACATTTTTGAATTTTTTGGGTCTTACAAAAAACTGTGTTAACAGTCCTGATGCCAAGATTTGGCATCATTATTTTTGAATTTTTTTTTACTTGAAAAAACTGTGTTAACAGTTCTGATGTCAAGCCTTGGCATCAGCATTTTTGAAATTTTTTTTGGCTTGAATAAACTGTGAAAACAGTCCTGATGTCAAGCCTTGACATCAGGATTTTTGAATTTTTTGGTCTTGCAAAAAACTATGTTAACAGTCCTGATGCCAAGCTTTGGCATCAACATTTTTGATTTTTTTTGGCTTGAATAAACTGTTAAAACAGTCCGGATGCCAAGCCTTGACATCATCATTTTTGAATTTTTTGGTCTTGCAAAAAACTGTGTTAACAGTTCTGATGCCAAGCCTTGACTTCAGGATTTTTGAATTTTTTGGTCTTACAAAAAACTGTGTTAACAATCCTGTTGGCATCAGCATTTTTGAATTGTTTTTGACTTGAATAAACTGTGAAAATAGTCATGATGCTAAGCTTGGCATCATCATTTTTAATTTTTTTTGTCTTGAATAAACTGTGAAAACAGTCCTGATGCCAAACCTTGACATCAACATTTTTTTGGTTTTTTTTGTCCTTAAAAAACTGTCTTGATGCCAAGCCTTAACATCAACATTTTTGGATTTTTTTTGCTTGAAAAAAATGTCAAAACAGTCATGATTCCAAACTTGACATCAACATTTTTGAATTTTTTTAGTCCTGAATAAACTGTGAAAACAGTTCTGAGCCTTGCCAACATCATCATTTTTTTTTGCGTTTTTTTTATTCTGAAAAAACTGTGAAAACAGTCTTGAAAAGACAGCAACTCACAACGGACAAAACCGAAATAAATGGGTCAAACAGTTACCTCGCTTATGAAAAGGGCACTGAGGTCATTCAGCTGGGAGTCCGGAAAAGAAGCCGCTCCTTCGTCGGACTCACGAGGAACCACATGCGCTGTCGATCGGCAAGATAACCTAAAAAGGTTGGGGAGGCGGCGGCCGATGTTAAGATGCCTCAAGACAAAATCATTATCCCCAACTGCCTCGGAACGACCCCCATCTAGCTTCCCCTTGCCGATCTCGACCTCGGCAGACTCGCTATGGGTAGGAGCGGGGCTGTTGCCAGAAGAGCTGGTCTTCTATCGCTTGGATTTCGCGGCAACAACAGGGGGTAGCTGGGTCTAGGCCCTGTGCCGAGAAGGAACGCTGGTCGTTGCCCTGAGAGGGTCCTCTAGAACACCCGCCATGGGTAAAACTTCCTCTTCACAGCGAGCAGCTGCCTGCTCACGCCTGGTTTTCAGTTCCTCCAACCGTTTCTTGGCCTCTTTTTTCTTCTGAGCAATCAGAGCGTCACGAGATACTCCCATATCTACACAAAAATAAAGGTCAGGGATCAGAAACAAAGGGACAAAACAAGCAAAAGAAAAAGGTATAAGTAAAACAACAACCTCGCACGAAGCAGTCAGTCTTATATTTTCCTCTACAAGCCAAATACTCTTAGCCGAAGGCACTCCCTAATGCATCGGCCAGCCTTCGCAACTCACGTACTCAGCCATCGAGCAAGCTGTCCCGACCTCCTCATACTTCACCGAAGAAACCCAAAACCTCGAAAGCAGCATGTTGTTTCTCACGAGTTCCTTCTAGTCATAGCTACTAACCTGCTCACCCAGGGCATTAAGCAGGGGGGGCTTCAATGGCTCGCTTCATGGCCAGGTCGACCGAACTCAACTTTTTCGTCTTCACAATGCCGTAGGGCTCTTCCTCGGGAACCTCAAAGTTCCACCCACGGCTGCACTCCACCAACAAAACTTTTTCTGACCATTTGTGGTCCTTGTGAACAAAATTAGCCATGAGAGGGAAACCGTGCGCATGCCTGCTACCGGTCATTCGAAACATGACAAGACCTACCTTGAAATAATGGCAGAACAAAGAAAGGGAGGGCTCAAACCCCTGCACCCTGGCACACACAATGAAGGAAACTAACGCACTTGTCAGATTATGAGTCAAATCTAAGGGAACGGACCTTGTCTCCCTCAAAAATTCACAAATAAACGGATCAAGTTGAAGCTACAACCCGGATGACTAAAAAAAAAGACAGATAAAAGCCGACATGGCTGCGAAGTTGACAGAACTCCCCAAGGCTCAACGTTGGATTCGGAACTGACCCCCGAAACTGATCGGAACCATAGGTTACAGCCCACTCGGCTATATCCTGTGGGACGATATGATTCCTAAATGGTCGAAGATAGCGAGGCGCTTTCTCGCCCTCTACCTCCGGGACTTCTGGCCGACCAGAAACTGATGCTCCACCACTGCTCGACATTTTTTCGGCTCGTCAAGACTCCAGTACCCTTTCAGCTCGGCGAAAATGCAACACTTTCTCCCTGGTGAAAAATTGAGTGATTAGACTTAAAGCAATACGCTATGTGCTCGCAAAAACCCTAATGGGGACATCTAACGGATAGTCCAGGGCCGAGAAAACCTCGTCACTATACTTCCAGTGCGAGCTCACTTTTACCCCGGAGCTCGCAAGAAAGAACCTCACCTCCCTTGGGGTAATAGCTCTCCATCTACCTCGGGATTGCTGATACATGGGACCCCGTCGAAGGGACTTGCCAAAGACGGACTCCAGGAAGGGAATGTCCTCACCATACTCTATGGAAAAAACCGAAGCATGGGAGGAATAACCCGAACTCTACGGATCGATGACACTTTCAACCCGAATAGTGGGGTTAATTGTGCGCTCCTCGCCGCGAAACATACTAAAATGGACGCCTCTAGGCACAAACTCCAAGACTTCCCCTTCGGCCCCCTATCTGTCTTAGCACAAGCAGACGGCTCGACAATATCTTCGATTGGGGAAGATAAGTCCACAAAGACCACCGAGGGATTGGCTTCTGTCTCGGCACAAGGAGAGTGCTTTGATACTTTTTCGGATGAAGGAGACAAGTCGGTAGGAACTTCTGGATTTCTAGGCGAAAGGCTCCTAATTGTCAAGCCCTAACAAATCCCCATAGGGCATGGTAATACGGGTCGGCTGAGGCCTCAACATTACCAGGGAGGGGGCTCCTAATTGTTAACGGCCTCACCTCGTTCGACGAATCGTCAGAACTCGAAGAGCTACTAGAAGACGAAGAATCGATAATGTAATAGGGAGGCCAATTGCGACAGAACATTTTGGGCAAATAGGAAACAAGGCCAAAGGAAAAGAGAAAACAAGATCCATAAGCCCAGGGATTTACCGTAATACACAAAAAGGGATAGTCCGATTCGCCCGCGGCAACCAAAGAAAGCCCGGAACTTCTCCTGAAAACGCACAAAGCTATCAGAATAGTAATTAGAAAAGGAAGAAAAAATCGTGGAAGACGAAGGGGGCTATCTACCACTAAAATCTAACTGATACAAGAAAAAGAGGAGAAAAATAAAAAGGAAAGTGAGACACACTTACTGGGTTGAGGAGCAAAAGAAGGCACAAAGGAGTCCTGGAGAAAATTGCCAAAATTCACCTGAGCACAAAGGAGAAGAGAAGAAAGAACAGTGAGGGCTGAAAAGCAGTAAAAGTAAAAAGGGGAAAAACGAAGACTATAAATACCTGATTCGAAGTGACGCCGTTCTGAGCCCGGATCATCCAACAAAACGGTTCAACCCACGAAAGTTTCCCTGACACGCATTTAAGAGCGTCACCTCGTTTCCCGCTCAAACGATTCACTTTTCAAAAAGGCGGTGCTACAGTGGATTTGAAATTTGAAAAGACACCCAACATTTAATGCTCTGGCAGAAAAAGAAAGAGTTTTCATGACAGCCTAATCCCCAAGAAAAATAAGTCGTCATCCCCTCTCGCGCAAGCGGCAAGCCAACAAATCACGAGCCAAAATGAAAGCAAGGATCAAAAGGCCGAAGCTGAAGCAGTCGCCGCTTCTCGGCTCGAACCAAGGGGGCTACGAAAGAGGCTCGGCAAAGGCCAACTTAGATGGCAACGCCCTAGGACTCGCAGCCATCGATCCAGCTCAAGGGAGATCAGATAGGCCAAGAGGATTGTACCTCGGCCCGAAGAATGTCGAGCCAAAGACGGCTCAGAGGCGAATCCATCTCCTCATTTGAATACACATACGCCATACGTAGCCTGACCACGCCCGAAAGCTTTGATATGTTCTTTGAGGTCTTGTGCCTAAAATCAGGCCACGACCACAAATGCCAAAGCTTCACACAATTCTTCTCATGAGTCCCCCAATCACCCCTTACTGCAAAGGCTTCGCCACAGTTGGGGCTTGTGAATGGCTTGACTCCGTTTTTTCCCCGTGTAACGGCAAGGGAGCTCACCAATGTTACCTTCATCTTTTACTATTGCTGTGATTATTATTGACATTTGTTTCAGAAGATGAAGAAAGCAAAGAAGTGGCTCACGCAAATGACAGCGCCCGATTTGTTTACTTCTCAGTCTCCGATTGATGACCGTGCCCGAGAAGTGGGGGGCTACTGAAGGAACTTGGCATGGGCCGACCCAGGACGCACCACTACTTAACTAACTGGTGGACAGACCCAGCAGTCCCATAAGGAAGGTTCCTCCACTTACCATGAGCCGAGATAATACTAGCTCGACACGCCCATTCACTTCCTCACCATTAGAGTCGAAGGCTAAGATCTTACCTTGACAAATACCCTATCGACTCGGCCTAAAGCCGAGCTTATCACGATAAGGTCATTGAACTGTAGCTCTGTCCCAAAGCCTGATCATACGACAAAAGTACTGGCACGCCCAACCAACAACCCCCCTGACAGACACACAGTCTCTTCACATAATTTACCTAATTCAGCGTCAGAACAATGATGAAAGGCCGCCCTGTTCCACCAATGAGAAACCGCCACCTCACTGTCAATATCAACAACGCAACAACCTGAAAGGGTATATAAGGGCCTCCAGAGTAATTGAAAAGAGAACGGGCATCTTGACCATCGACCAGAATTCAAGGTTGATCTCCCTACGAAACCTCACCTTAAACACCATGCAGACAAGTCTTCTAAATCATCATCATGAACAATATCAACTCCCCGATACTTCTCCAAGCTCTTTAGTTACAAACCTCTTGTATAATAAATAGCAAGCGACCGTTGTCATAGCCATTGTTACTCAGGTGCTAGAGAGGGTTTGTTAATGTTTGGAAAGATAACACGCCAGATATCCTCATTAGATTGGTTGCCTACGTGGACATAAGACAAGATCATCACATTTATTGCATGATCAGTAATTCTTAATTTTATATTTATGTAATGAATTTTTTTACAGAGTATTTGTAATATGCATATATATATATATATATATATATATATATATATATATATATATATATATATATATATATATGTAATATGCATTATATATATTATTTGTTTGTACAAAATATTTGAGTTATGCTATTTATTAATTAAAATAAAAGGACAATTTGTTTTACTGTAAAAATATTTGTAATTTGCAATATATAAATTAAAAGGCAAAAACACATTTGGGCCAATGTACTTTTCAAAAAGTTGTAATTAGGCCACTGAGACGTCAAAATTTTCGGGATGGCCACTGTACCAGACTTATCTTGCACGTTAACCTCTTTTTTGGATGGACGTTAAGTTTGGACGTTAAATTAGGTTAAATGTCCATTTTGCCTTTATCTTCATCATCATCACTGTGACAAAGTAACCCAGATCTGGGTTTTAAAACTCAGATCTGGGTTTACAAACTGCACAAGTACCCATCTATATGGAAAAACATCAGATTTCTTTAAGCTCGATCTCTTTCATTTCGTAATTACGTAATTTGCACTGAAACTTAGAACTTATGTCTCAAAACTTCCTTACTCTAGTTATCGGCTTAGATTTCAGGTTTAATAACTCACTACTGGCTGCATGTTCAAACCCTTACTTTAAGAAAATTACGAAATGAAAGAGATCGCCCACTTCTTCTTTAATTAAGGCTTTCAGTCCAATCGATGGAGAGACCAATCGATGATTGAGGTAAACGATGATTGTTATGGTTACCTCAACCAAATCAAGCATACCCTCGGAAGCGGCAGCGAGAAATTCAAGAGTTTCTACACCCTGTTAGGGAAATTTGGAGATGGAACACTCAGTGTCCCTGATTTAATTTCATCTGTCAAAAAATTACTCAGTGACCACGATGATCTTCTCCATGGTTTTACATTCTTTTTACCTAAGAATTACCCAATTGCGTCTTTCAAACCCTCCGCCGCCGATCCCAAATAATACACCACCACTCTCATCAATGGTGATGAATATGTTGTCGGTTCCCCGAAAAGGTAGAAACTTGGTGAACATGTGCCCAAGGAATACATTACCATCGTTAATGGCGATAAATATGACGTGGGTTCCCGGAAAAGACATAAATTTAGCGATGATGTGATGTCACAGATTCAACAAGCAACAGAATTGGCAAACAAGGTGAGAGAACGTTTTAACAATGGTGATGGTGTGTACAATTCATTTCTTGATGATCAAAGTATTCTCCAATTCGCTCCATCCATGTGACAAAGTAACCCAGATCTGAGACCAATCATACTCATCTCAGATCTATCCCTGTACTCAACTCAGATCTGAGACCAATCGATGATTCAAAGGTGGAACGATTGGGAAGATTTCAGTATGAGTTGGGTTTTCAGTTTGTAAACCCAGATCTGAGTTACTTTGTCACAGTGATGATGATGAAGACGAGAGCAAAATATACATTTAACCTAATTTAACGTCCAAACTTAACATCCATCCAAAAAAAGGGGTTAACGTGCAAGATAAGTCTGGTACAGTGGTCATCCAGAAAATTTTGACGTCTCAGTGGCCTAATTGCAACTTTTTGAAAAGTACAGTGGCCCAAATGTGTGTTTTGCCAAATTAAAACAAAACTATTTATAAATTTATATGTTTGAAACGTAAAAAGATAGAAGTGTAAAGGTAAAGTGGATAATTTGATAGTATTACTAAATGGAGAATGAGTTTAAGAACATATACTTTGGAGATTTTTGCTATCGGAGAGTTATGTTATTAAAATGTGGTAAGTGGTACGGAGAACCTACAAAGAACGCCGTCTGAGAATATCTTCATTGGAGATGCTCTAAGCTATTTTTAATAAGCTGCAACAAACAGTTTATTAGTCAATCAATCACAAGTTAATCAGCCACCAACCCATGACATAACATTCGGCCATAAGCTATGAATCATCAACTGACCCTAAATATCTTTTTTTTTATATAAGTAAGGAGTATATATAACAGGCGTCAAAACAGGTGACGCAGCCTTTGTACACTAGGAGTATACAAACTACACAGCTCTAAAACTATTCACAAAATCCACAAAAGAATGCAGAGAATGATACGTCGTGAACACCACAAAAACAATGTGCGCAAAAGACAGTCTCTCAATTGATCCAGCGAAACCTCCCTATTATCGAAAATTCTCTTGTTCCTCTCTTTCCAAATAGTCTACCAAACACACGCCGGAATATCACCCCAAAAAATATTGCTTCTCCTACTATTGGAACGAGACCAACTCAAAAGCATCCCCCGAACCAAACTGGGCATTACCCACGAGATCCCAAAAAGCCCCAGAAAAGTATACCATAAAGAGCAAGCCATCGGACAATGTAGTAACAAGTGATTAACACTCTCTTCATCGCCTTTGCACATGTAACACCGGTTCACATAAACCATCCCCCTTTACGAAGGTTTTCTCAGTAAGAATCGCCTCATGACAAGCTTCCCAAACAAAAAATGCAATGCGATTGGGAGCAATACTCCTCAAATACCTTTCCAAGGAAAGGGAACCCTACTACGCAGGACATAGCACAAAAATAAGATTTAACAGAGAACTTTTTGTTGTTCGATGCATCCCACCTTGCCTTATCAAATCTGCTCCCGTCAATCTGAAGCGAGAAAAGCAAAGTGAAAAAATTTCCACAAACCTCCATCTCCCAATCCTGAAGATCCCTACGAAACAAGGGATTCAGACCACTCTACCTGCGATCAATATGCAACACCGAACTAACATAGCGTTTTTGTTCACCGCCAAATTGTATAACTTCAGATAGACTCTCCATAGTTCTTCTTCCCACACCACTTGTCTTTCCAAAATCTCACTCTCGAACCATTGCCAACCTTAAGCGAAACAAACCTTTCAAGCTGCGCCCACCCTTTACAAATTCCTTTCCAAACTCGACCCAATAGAGCAAGCGGCGATTTTAGGTAACCAAAATGATCACCCTCTCCATATCTACTAATCACCACCCTCCTCCATAACCCATACTCTTCCTCCATATATCGCCAAAACCATTTACCAAGTAAAGCTAAATTGAAACAACTTAACTTTTTGATACCTAAGCCTCCTTTCCTGATGTTCAAACAAACCTTATCCCAATTAACTAAATGGATTTTATGCTCCTCCCCTTGACCCTCCCACAAGAAATCTCTCTCCATCTTTTCCAAAATATTGCGCTTGAGCGGGCACCACAAAAGCGAAAGGAAATATGTGGGTAGACTGGATAAAGTATTTTGAATAAGCGTAAGTCTACCCGCTTTGGACAATAGCTGTTTCTTCCACCCCGCCAACCGCCAACCAAATCTTTCAATCACCAGATTCCACATAGCTCTACTTTTGAAAGACGCACCAATCGGCAAACCTAGATAAGTAGAAGGTAAATGAGAAACCTTGCACCCAAACACTGAAGCAAGCTGATGAATATTCTCCACCACACCCACCGGGATGATTTCACTCTTAGCGATATTAATTCGCAACCCCGACACCATCTGGAAAAAAATGAGCACAAGACGAAGATAGCCCAACTGCTCAATCTCGGCATCACATAAAATTAAAGTGTCATCTGCAAAAAGCAAGTGAGAGATGGCAACCTCCTCTCCTCTATACCTTCCCATCTCGAAACCACGAATAAATCTTCCTCTCACAGCTTTCTCAATAAAACTGCTCGATGCTTCCATAATAATGATGAATAGAAAAGGAGAGAGAGAGGATCTCCTTGCCTTAGCCCCCTCGAACTAGCAAAGAAACCAACAAGTTCGCCATTAACCAGTACCGAGAACCAGGCTGAAGAGATGCAAAACAAAATCCACTTCCTCCATTTAACACTGAACCCCATCCTTTCCATTAGAAACATCAAAAACTCCCAATTAACATGGTCATATGCCTTCTCGATATCCAGTTTACACATCAACCCGGGACATCCATGTTGGATCCTTAAATCCTGACCTCATTGGCGATAAGCGGCGCATCTATAATTTGTCTCTCCCCACAAATGCATGTTGGGAATCCGACACCAACTTCCCAATCACGTGGCCTTGTCGATTGACAATACTTTAGATAGAATTTTATAAAAACCTCCCACCAGACTGATAGGTCTAAAATCTCCCAAATTAGTAGCGTCGGCCTTCTTCGGGATAAGAGTGATAAAAGTGGCATTGAAACTCTTCTCGAAACACATATTGGCATGAAAATAGTGGAACACATCCATAATGTTGTCTTTAAGAATCTCCCAACAAGAAGAGAAGAAAGCTATAGAGAAACCATCAGGCCCCGGAGCCTTATCACCATTCACACTACGTAAGGCTACCAAAACCTCCTCTTCCGAGAAAGGGCACTCTAAAGAACACCTATCCTCCTCCACCAAATTCTTAAAATCAGTGTCTTCCAATTTAGGATGCCACTCCCCACTATCCGAATATAACTTAGAATAAAAATCCACTATGCTATCCTTAATAGCATCCCTATCTTCGAGAAGATTCTCTCCAATAGTAACTTTCCGAATCTGATTCACATTCTTATGAGCACTTGCCATCTTATGAAAAAAAATTGGTATTCTTATCCCCTTCTTTCAGCCACTGCACTCTTGATTTTTGCCTCCAACTTACCTCCTCCTTGATAAGCAAACCCTCAAGCTCGCTTTTCCAATTCTTTCGTGCCTCTTCTTCCGACTCATCCAAGCCTTCTGAACCCGCCTTCTCATCCAACAGTCTGATCTCTTCCATGATTTTCTTAATCTTGATATCAATCCTCCCAAACACCTCCCTATTCCACACTTTCAAATCCAATTTAAGAAGTTTCAGTTTCTTAGCAAGAATAAAGTCTGGGCTCCCATTTATCTCATACGAGCACTATCTAGAACGTATCCAGTCCAAGAAACCAGGATCTAAAAGCCACATGTTATCGAATCTAAAAGGAGACTTCCCTTTCCGCATAACCCACACTCGGCATAAGGGAATATGATCCGAGGCGCTGCAGTTAAACAATGATGCGCCGTATCACTAAATACATCAGACCAATCTGTAGAAGTAAGATATATATCAAGTCTGGAGAATTGATGTCTATCCCCATATCTGAACCATGTGAAATTGCCTCCCAATAAATTCAAATCCACCAGCCCCATGTCATTGATAAACTCGTTAAATTCCGTCATTGCTCGAGAAAAGATATGTGCACCTAAACGTTCGGCAGGAAATCTAACCACATTAAAATCCCCTCCTATGCACCAAGGTGCTCCCCATCTCAATCTAATCACTCTTAACTCTTCCCACAAATTCTGACGGAGGTTGTCTGCACATGGCCCATACACCCCAAAAAAAATCCACTCTTTATCATCCACCAACGACTTCAACAAACCAGAAACATAATGTTCTCCCACCACTGCATCCACCTTATCAATCACCCTTTTATCCCACATAACAAAAATACCACCAGCTGAACCAATAGACCGAGAAAACACCCAATCAGTCCACCTGCCAAACCCTAAACTACTAGCCAACCTACTGTCAATAGCTTGCATTTTTGTTTCTTGAAGACAGATTAAATGCGGATTCCACCTTCTTAAAGCAGCCTTAATAACGAATCTTTTCCTCACAGAATTTAGACCCCACACATTCCAAGAAACTATTTTTAGATGCATGAAAAACTTATTTCTGATTGCGATTCCTCCTCCCCTCCCCCTCCAAACAACCAGACTTATGAAACTTCAAACTGCTACACAACTGCTTTAATTCTCTTTTTCGTTTTTCTCTCACAGTTGTTTTATATGGCCCCTTTTTCGCTTCTGAAGTTCTCCACTGCTTCTCAATATCCAAGAGCAAATCCATAATCCTGTCATCAAAACCATCACAGGCCACTCCCAAATATCTGCCAAGACCTTTAGCTCTCTACGAAACCCATAACTACAATTCCTCTGCGATGAACAATCTAAAGAATCGAATCACTCACATCCTCGGGATGAATCGTGTGAAGAGGGGTGCATTTGATTGGCTCCACGGATCTTCCTTAACCACCATTTCCACCTCTTGCCCCTCCATCAATTGGGCACACCCCGCAGAGTGACTCCTCCGAAGCTATCTGCACCCGACACTTGCTCTGTAATTCCTTCTGGAAAGACGAAATCCTTTTTGACACTCTCATCACTTCAAAACTCTTCGGTCGAACCCGTCGCTTGCTCCTCCCCTTCAGGCGCCTTCATCACATCTACGAAGGCCTCAGGAAATAAAAATCTCGTTTTATCATACTCCACTTGAGTACCCAGCAGCCTATCCTCAATTATAACTAGATCTTCCTTCTTCCCACCCGACTCATTACCATTTACTGGTCTGTTCATACCATTAGCATAGAAGGCAGAAACAAATGGCCCACTAATTTTGCCTCATGTAACCGCATCCGCCTCCTTCTGAGAAACCGAAGGCTTGTTCTTAATGGGAGCCCAAACAGCCTTCCCTTCACTCTCTTGTTAAAAGTCCCAAACCAATGCCCATTTTTTTTTACAGCCAACCCATGAGCCTAACACCACTGCCACCCCTATTCAAAAGAAACCCACTCCTCCTCTTAACTACGACGATTGGTTTTGAGGGTTTAAAATTTAAATTCGTGTGAGCCCACGAGCTTGTCCCTTCTCCTCTTCCCTTATGCCTGAAATTATCAGATTCTCGAAGGCCTTGATAATGCACTATTTGAATCCCGCCAAGCTCCTCACTTGCGTTGTTCTCAACAAACTGCACCTTCGAAACTTTCTGTGTTCTTACCTTTATCCTTTTTACTCCGCAGAAAGCAAGAAGCAGACGACTCCACGCATAACGGAACAACGAAAATTCTGTCCCCAACCCCAATACGAATAGTCGCCGGCATATCTTCCTTGTGGCGAACCAAAATACGACCCCATCTCAGTTCTGATTTGTTCTCGGTAGCTTCATCCAACCTCACCAATCCTCCACATTTCTTCCCAATCTCCATAAAGACCGACCTGCTCCACAGATGCAACGGTAATCCTAGAACCCTCACCCAAACCTCCTTTGGATTTCTACCTTCAACATAGCACAAAGAAAGTGGGTCCCAACATTCCAAATGTAATGAACTCTGATTAACAGTCCATTTTTTCAAATTTAAAAGACGTCGAGCCTCTTTACCGGAGGGAAAGACAAACAGAAGATGAACCCCACTCAAAGCAAAAATCTTGACTCCTCCAGCCACTTTCCAATGACTATTTACCCATCTTTGTAGTTCCTCTTTGGTTGCAATTGAGTCTTCCAAATCCCCTACACGTCCAACTAAGCACCGACCTAAAAACTCCAAATATCCGTCGCACGACCTTTCCTCGATATCAAAATCCATTGAGGGACCTCGACCAACCAAAGCGATATGATCTAAGTTCGGCCACGAAGAAATCTCTGCCACGTCTTTATATGATTTTCCATTGTTGGATCTTCCTTCTTCCGCAAATCTCTTAATTTTTCCAGCAATCATGTCCCAACCCAAATCAGAAGCTATTTCTAGGATTAAAATCGAACTTGGACTACCCTTCCCCGGAACGGAAATTCTAAGAAATAGTCCTTGTCGATTTCTCTCCTTCGCAAACAAAACCTCCCTAAATATCATTGAAAAGAATAAAATAGTTGTTTTCATTCAAGAAAAGCTCATACTCTAATGAAAATGTAAGTTTTAGACATTTTGTATTAGAAGTTCAATTTTGAGAAGTTCTTGATATGTGTATGTAAAGAACAAATAATTGTGATTGTATTTTAAGTAATGTTTATAGGAGTATTTTGTTATTCCAACAAAATTAATTTCAATCAATCTTGCCTAAGAAGAGACTTTCTGGGCTGGCTTCCCGCCCGTTGTAAATGCTGGGGATGAAACCGTTCCATTTTATTTTGGGAAGCAAATTAAATGTGAATCTTAGTTTATAATAATCTTTTAAAAGATAAATCTGTATGTATCCACCAGTTATAATGATCGAAGATATCCATCATATTGGAAATGCAAATATAGAAAAAGTTTAATGCCAGCAATACGGAGTTAATTTCCTCAAAAACACACATTTAATTATTTGCTAGAACGATACAGCTATTGCCGGATATGTTTGGCTAGTTTAAGTGATATCGACCCGATAAATCTCAATCTCATACCCGGCTACTTTTTGTTTCGCTTTAACAATTAACCATGCAAATCGCACTCTAAAATTCAATTGCAAAATATGTAACTCTCTAAAAGGCTTAAATGTAAGGACATTTATATATGCATAATATAAGGCAACAAAGAGATATATAAAAGAGATCAATGAATTACCTATGAGAGACACAAAGAGAGCAATGTGCCTTTAAGTTAGGGGCTCAAATCAGAAAGTAATTCTGATTCCTCTAATTAATTCAATTCTTCAAGAAAGAAACTCATGCCCTTATTTGGTCCATGGTGGAGAGTATAAGCAACTATTGACCATTCAAATAACATGTCCCATTAGGCTTTGAAACATATTCCCACCCTAGTCCCTCTGTTCAATAAACACCATTTCTAACCAAGATTGTGACTTCTTCCAATGGCAACCACGCCAATTGAACCGCAAGAAAATGCTACCTCTCCAACTAAGGCAGATGATGCACAGCAACAGCAGTTACATGTTGAAGGAAGTGATGATAGAAGTAAATCGCCAAGGCACCCTCGATGGACCAGACAAGAAACCCTAATCCTCATTGAAGGCAAGAAGGTTGCAGAGAATCGGGGGCGAAAAGGCCGAAGATCCAGTTCAGTTTTTGGAACTGACCAGCTAGAACCCAAGTGGGATTCAGTCTCGACATACTGCAAACAGCATGGAGTGAACAGAGGACCGGTTCAGTGCAGGAAACGATGGAGTAATATGGTTGGTGACTTTAAGAAGATAAAAGCATGGGAGGCACAGATGACGACAGAAGCCGAATCATTCTGGATGATGAGGAATGACTTAAGGAAGGAGAATAAATTGCCGGGTTTTTTTGATAAGGAAGTATTTGATGTATTGGATGGGAAGACTGTTACTACAGCAGAATATCAACTTGCATTGGTGACAGTAAATTCAGATGGGAAAGATGGTAATGGGGCTGAAGAGGAGGATGTGGAGGGAGGAGAAGAAGAGGAGACTGAGGTGGTCTTCGATAGCGGTCGGCAGGCAGAAACAGAGGATGGTATTTTTTCAGATTTAGACAAACTTGCCGAGGACGAGATTGTAAGGAGCCCAGAGAAGAGAAAGGTTGCAACAGATAGTCCAATGAAGACAATCCCTGCTCCTACGCCTATTTCAGGTAGATTCTGTCCAAAAATGCTTTCTTAACCATTGTTTTATGGCTGTTAAGTGTTAACCTCTTTATGTTTTCATTATCTGCAAAATAATTAATTAAAAACCAATCATTTTCAGGAAACAAATCCAAATACATCTTCATTCTAAGAACAATATCTAATTTTAATACTTAAGTTTTTTGTTTGTCTGATTTCTACAAACTTATGCTGAGAATGCTTGCATGATACAGAGAAGAGATTTCAACCATTCCACCAGGTGTACTCTGATCAAGGTAAACTCGAGCAAAGAGTATAATCCAATTTTCTTTAGTTGCTTCTTGTACATTATTCAAGTTTTGGTCCTCGTAGCCATTCGTAGGGGTGGAAAGGACTTCCAACTCATTAGAACTTGACCCCAGAGGGTTCCCCTGCCCGCAGGTCAAGTTTTGGTCAGCATGGGTTAGAATGTCTCTATAGCAGAGAGACCGAGGGGCCTCATACGTTCACATCTGCACTGATCGCAATTCCATACTGGTTATTAGTGAGGCCACCACTTACTAAAAGATGAAAGAGATTTACCTCAAATATTAAGAATTTCAATCAGTATAACGAGGACAATTCAGTTGCATTATGTCATACGATTTTTATATTTTGCTTGCATCTCTCAGGCGGCCCAAAAGAAAAACAGCCAGGCTCACCATTCCTCAAAGGATGTATGTCACAGGAGGGATGTAAACGGAGGAGGGTGTTGGTAGATGGATATGAAGACACAAATCTGGAGGATCGACTGATCAAAGTATTAGAGAAGAACAGCAACATGTTGAATGCACAAATTGAAACACAAAACATGGAGAGTAAACTGGATAGGGACCAGCAGAAGGACCACAATGATAGCTTGGTAGCTGCTCTTCACAAGATTACTGATGCACTAGCAAGAATTGCTGATAAGTTATGATGCAAAGTAACAAACAATGATGATTCGTTATAAGCAACCAATGTTTGTATTCAGTCTAGTACTAGGAAACTGGATACTATCTACTTCATCGTGTCTGTTAATGAGAAGTATCTAGTTTATTCCTTCACTTGTGCTTTTTATTCATCTGACTCATCTTTATCTTCCTCCAACACTTTTTCTCTTCCCTTGGTTTCCCATTGACCATTTAACATTGCATGTGTCAGTATAAAGTTTTTTTCCTAGCCCCACTAAGTGTTGAATTCATGGATGTAGGCTCAGTTTCAAATGCTCTACAACCATTTCATACTTGCATTAACTGATTTTTATTCCTAACTATAATGCTATTCCAACTTGGATAAGCATAAAGAAGCAAACCAAGTTGTATTATTGCATAGTAGACACTGAATTGACGTGGGTACCATTTTCCTAACACCAAGAAATATGTTACTGTCCTTTACTGTAAACAATAAAGCCTCAAAATGGTGAGGGTGGTTGGAGGAGAAAAGAAAAAACAGGTCAGCCTTAAACCACAAAAGCACACAGAGAAATGCGATTAGATTGACGTGAAATTGATACCATGTACACTTGATAAACTTTAGAGAATTGCCTACAAAATTCGGCCAAATTATGCCATCAAAAGCTGCATATAGCATACATGATTCTCTACTCTAATATACAATGTGTAAACTATGCCAGGAATAAAAGGGATCTTCAAAATTACAGCTTTACAAGGCATTTAAGAATTTACTAGTTCTTATAGTGAGTGAAAAAGGAAAGTAAGGGTAAAACTCAAATCTGACCTCTCCTTCAAGCTAAGCAGGGACAGCTTCAACAAGCCTGGCAAAATAAAATTGTGTAGTGATTAGGCCTCTCTTCCTTATCTTCCAACCAACCTTTTGCAATGCCCTTTCCACATCAGCCTCTGCATGAAGATAGGCCCTGGTTGCTTTAGAAGGACCAGGGAACAACTCTCCGATCCTCTTCAGCAAATCATAATAGATTGTCTTCGGAGCAAAGCTAAGAATTAATCGATTTTCAGCCAAAGAAGCGAGATGGGCAATCATACCATCTGCCTTATTTTGTGGGTAATGTATTAAAACGTCTAAGCAGACAACCGTGTCATACTTCCCATTTAAGCTCTCTAAATCCTTTACTTCGAATTTTGGTAACACTGGTGCTGGTGAAAGCTCATCGTTTCCAGCTAGTTCTTCTCTTGCCTGCATAATCAAACAGCTAATACAGCCATCTAAGCCTCTGTTCACCCAATTTAAATTTAATGCTCGTCATTTTAGACAAAAAGGGTTACTTTTTAAATGGGACATCTAATCTAATGGTAGATTACTTGCATCACAAAAGTCGAAACCAACAAGAAAGAGAAGCAAAGGATTTCCTTGATTTAGCTTGCAATTAGAACAAACAGTTTTGAGTCATGATAGAAATAGCATTTACGAATCCAATACACCTTCGCTGGTAAAATCCAATAAAGAAACTTCCACCCCATTTAGTTCGAAACATTTACCATGTACGTAATATATAAACTAGAAATTTTATTACCCCAAAAGGGAGTAGAATCCTCTCTTTTGCAAAATAAAAAATAGTATATAATTATGCATTTACACTGATAATTGTTTTTAATTTATGCTATAGAAACTGAAATATTGTTTCCGACACAAAATTCATTTCTATTAATTAAACATATTTTCGGGTACGAATGTGAATTAAATCATTAATTGCAATATAGAAAACCTACATGGGGAAGAAATTTGGATATTTAACGAACAACAGTTAAAGTTACTAAGTTAGTTAGGTTAGGCCATAATCACCTGTTTCTCAGCTTCAGCAACCATAGCAGCAGAGATATCACTGGCTGAGACGATAGCACCCTCCTTAGCTAGCGGGATAGAGAGACAGCCTGTGCCGCAGCCTGCGTCACAGACGGTAACACCTTGAAGCGACCCTTCATCCTTCAACATCTTCATCACATTCTCTACAGTTTTCGAATGTCCGATTCGAATATCCATTTGTACCTTATTAACCTCATCCGTATCTCCGTAAATCTTCTTCCACCTCTGGAATCCATTATTGTTAAAATACTCCCTCACAACCTCCTTATCACCGCCGCCGACCTCCTCTGCTTGGAGCTGCCGGCGCTTCTCGGGATCGGCTAGGGAAATTGCGGCTGCGAGAGCTGCGACTGAGCTTCCGCCAATTACGGCGAGGGTTGTCCCGTCGAATTGGGCGGTGACCGCGGAGACGTCGGTTGTGGATAGTGTGGGAATGGCGGATGCAGTTAGGGGTTTGCGGTTGAACTTGTTGAGTTTTGGAGAGAATGTAGGGTTAAGGATTTGGTTTATGTGGAAACAGACGGGAGAGAATAAAGCCGAGGAGTATGCCATTTATCTCTGTTCTTTTTCTTCTCTCTCCGGCCGGCGGGAGAACGAGTCACTTGAATCGTTCATGCAAAAGGTTGTTGATAACGTAATCCGTGATAAGGATAAGGATCTGTCACCAATCATTCTCCTGGGTCCCGTGGTCTGTCCGTGGACGTTTGGTTACGGGATTCATGGAGTGTTTGGCAGGAGGTGTTGCCCTGTTCGGGGTCAGTGTAATAAATCTGCTATCAAAAGTATTCTAGAAACCTCTTAAAAAAAAATGGTTTAAATCGCAATTTGGTTATTTTATTTTCTCACTTTTTATAATAAGATGATTTTATATATATTTTTTCAATTTAATTATTATACTTGATAACATATAGCATATTCATCACTCCATCCAATTTTTTTGGATGAAAAGCTTAAAATAATTGTAAAAACCCAAAAAAAAACTCTTTGGTTTAAATCACAATTTGATTAACCTACTTTTTCACTTTTTGCAATAAGGTGACTCTATAATTTTTTTTCTTTTCAATTTAATCATTATATTTGACAACATATAGCACGTTCATCACTTCATCCAATATTTTGGATGAAAAGCTTAAAACAATTATAGAAACCTAAAAATATTCTTGCCTACATTACCAATCATTTTTCAATCATGACATCACTCATCGCTCCAATGTCAACAACATCAGCAAAGATACTTAGAGGGCCAAATGGGTCAAGCTTGGAATATAATTTAGACCTTATCGAAAATGAAAACAACCCAAAATGAACATAGATTTGGGGGTCAAGTTCTTTGTTAAACTCGACGATTGAGGATCGATTTAATTGAGGGAGAGATTGAAGATGAAGGCTAATATGGTGGTGACAAAGATGAGGTAGTTGACGCAGAATTCGGCTTCGATCAAAGATCTTTGTATTCCATCTATATAGCTTTACCTCAACATAGAAAAAACTTAAATTCAGAATAGCTTCAATATTGAAAAGAAAAGTGCCCTTTCGAATCAATTGAGGTATTTTACTTGTTTATACATCACTGAGATCCTTCTCGACTTTGCCTCACTTAGGAAGTGTCTGATTTTCGTACCATAGATCTCCCTCTTCTTTGATAACGCATTAACCCGATCGGGGGACCCACAAACAGAGAAACCCAAATCGTCGAATGAATCAATTTTTAGGGAGTTAAGCTAGTAGCGAGTTTGGATTAGTAGCATCATATAGTGGTAAGTGAGGGCGACGAAGGAGAAGAGGATAAGGGAGCCCGTGAGCCAGTCGGCTTTCTTGAAGGTGTAATGGAGGCCTAAGACGCTGACACTGACAATGGAGATGAAGACGTTGGCGAAGGTTTTGAACTAAGAGAAGGGATGTGGGTGGTTGGGTTTGTTGGTGGGAGGGTGTGGGTGGAGTAGGTTGGATTTTTTTGACTTTTGTCAAACACCATGGTTTCTTGACTTTTATCAAACACAATTTCTTCCCACTTCGTCTTTCTATTTCTCTCTCTCTCTCACTCTAATCTTTCATTTTTCGGACAACTAAAAGGTAAAGTCTCTCTTTCACTGTTCTAAAATTTTCAAATTTGAAATCTTCTTTCAAAAACTCAATGTGATGGTTATGGTGGAATGAATGGTGAAAAGGGGTTAGAGTAGAAAGAGACTGAAAAAAAATTGATTTTTTTTTTGTAGAGAGTTACATTTTTGCAAAAGTAGGAAGATAGGATGACCAAATTGCGATTAAGCAAAAACAATTTGATTTTGTTCGGAGTATATTTTAGTCTTTTAAATTATTTCCATCCAACATAATAGACGGAAATGACTTGAGTGACCTTATTAAATGTCTAAACCAAGCATAATGACTAAATTGAAAAAAAATTGTAGAGTCACTTTATTGCAAAAATAAAGTGGGAAAATAAAATGAGCAAATTGTGATTTAAGCCCTAAAAAGTGTCATTAACTAAGGTTATAACTAGCAATGAAATATTATGTTAATTAAGGTTCTGGTCACAAACATTAATTAAACATAATAATTATACGTTGCAATTCCTTTTGCAACAAACAAACAAATAATGAATAAATACTTAAACCCAATTGAGAATTAAAACACTTAGATCTCACAGCAGAAACTTGTAAAGAATTACATGTTCATTAATTTGAATAAATAAAACTAGCCACTAAACATAATTAAAGATTACTTACAAAATGAATTCAAAACGAAAATAAACCCAGCAGTGTGATGGAAGAAACGAGCAAGCTGCTACCAAAATCTTCGAGTGTATATGTGTGTGCATGATTATGTATATCAGCGTGTTGTTTGTGATTGCATGCCAACTTCTAAAACTAACTTCTCCTTATATAGCTGAGCCCTTCTTGCTTTCCAAGTCTTTCCTCCTTTATAGAGGTCATGATCTCCACTCCTAACCCCCACTCTTTGGTAGTTGTTGACAAAGTCCACAACATCTAATCTATCTCTTATCCTATTTTTTTCATTAATTACAAAAGAGAAAGAAAATAAATAACAACAAATTAGAGAATAATAATAATTCTCTAATTACGGAGATTGACTAAAGTCTTAAATTCCCATTAAAAACGTTACATTGCTTTCAACTTTAGCTCCAGCTCCCCTCAGATATATAGCGAATGCCTATTCGGTACCATAATATCCAAATTTCTTCTTTAAACTTGATATTTTTTTTTTCACTTTTTCATCATCATCATTTCATAACCTGTAATCACCAAACATACAAAATACTCATAAAAAGTACAATATTTACAACAAGTTAAAGCATAAAATCAATATTAAATGTCACACTTATTTGAGTTCATCAATGATCAAAAACTTACTTTTTTCTAATCAAAATCCACATTTATTTTTGTTATTTACAAGATTTAAGAAAGTTGAGCTTTAGATTATTTTAAAAACACATTTACAAGAATACTTTTAGTTCCGCATCATATTAAATCAGGTAAACACTAGAACTTGATAGTTTACCCAAGTTTATTTTTAATTATTATAAAATTAAACAATCATTTTGGGACAATAATACTATTTATATACATTCATTGTGTCGTAGGTGGTATTTTGGGAAAATTAGGCAAAATCTCTGGCCAACAGTTACCTAAATCAAATCTGACATTTGCCTTCACATATTTTCAAATAGACTAGAAAAACACCTTACATCTGGTTAACATTAGCAAATGAAGTGTACAAGTGATTACATGACTGTTATGATTAGTGAAATGAAATACATGACTCTCTGTAAACAAAATGACCAAATTGTCCATATTTTGAATAATAAAAAACATTAAAAGTGTTAAAATTACATTATATAAATGAATAATCTATAATTTGGTTATATGTGTTTCTTTTTCATTTTCTCCCTAGTCACTTTCTTTAAATTTCATAGTAATTGCAACTGTCAACCACCTTTTAAGGATGACTTAAGTCTTCTATAGTTCGAGTTTCATATTCCCTAAAATTTTAAACATTGATATAATATTAAGAATGGTATCAATAGCAGTTTTCAGAATTTCTTATTAATAAGTAATTTTTATAAACCTTTGACCAAGTGTAAATAAGTTAACCAAGAAAAGTTGAAGAGACTATATTTTTAGGACAAAAGGAGCGTGTTAGTGTTAACTTTAATCTCTTCTTCTTCTAACTTTTTTTTTGGTTTTGGTTATTGGAAGGTACTTGATTTAAATTACTGAAAACACCGAAACATTTTTTCCAAGATAATTTTTAGTTTTTGGTACTTATTTATTGGAAAATTGTGTCATCATGCTAGAGGTAAAATGAGCTTATTAAATGTGTAGATTACAAAAAAGCATACTTGAGATGGATGAGCCTAAAGTCTTTACTTAATTATGTTCAAATTTAGTGAATTTAGATTATCATGAAAATCGTATTAGCATAACCTAATTCCTAGAATTATATTCATAACATTATTTTCCAATATGAATGACTACTAATGCTACTAATCGTTTCATATATTTGATGATTAAGTTAACAAATTAAAAGTATTAAAGTAATCAATTAATGTAAACTCAATTGAGTTGTCAAGAACTCTGCATATATCAGTCAACTCAAAACTCATATTATTATTTTTTGAAAAATTTGTGGGTCAATCTATTTTTAAAAAATTCAACTGTGTTTACATCTCAATATTTTTTTGAAAAAAAAAAAAAAAGCACATTTGATTATGATGCATTGATTGATATCAGACAATACATTATATGCATTTATACATCACAATACATTATATGCATTTATACATCGTGAAGCATAACACACATTTTTTCAATTTCAAAAAAAAAAAAAAGAGTGTAATTCATCGAAAACTTTCCAAAGTATGCCAGCCAAGATTTTTTCATATTTATTTTTTCTCAAAGAATAATGAGAATAGAATTAACACCAGCACGACAATCATTTAATACATTTATCCATCAGATCAGAGAATAGTAGAATACACACACCCCAGTCTCCAAACGGCCCAAATGCAAAAGTTAAGTGGGTCCCAGCAGCTGTAAAACGGACGTGGCGCCTATCTGTTAACTATCGAGACAGAAATGAGGCTTTCCTTTACTTTGAGGTTTGAGCAGTAGTATTTGAATGAGCTGTTAAAATTTTGCAGCGCGAAATCTACCATTACTCTCCACTGAGTCATCAAAGATCAACAACTCAAACTCTTTGTTCGTATCCATGATTAAACCCTAGCTCAAACAAAGCTTTCTGAAAACGACCTTATTTCCATTCACCAAACAATCTTTTAATTCCTTATTTTTAAACATTAAGCAATTAAAAAAAGGATAAAGTTCCCTTGCTTCTTCGGACTTTCCAAGTCAATTGGTTTTTCCTCTTCTGTAATTGTATATTTATTGGTGTCAATCGCTGAAACTGAACTTGACTGGCAGCAATGGCGGCGATTGAATTTCGTGTGTGTTTGTTAGTGTTAACCATGTGTGCTGTCTGTGTGGAATCCAAGTACATCGTTTACAATACTTCGCAGGGTGTTGTTCCCGGTAAGCTTAATGTTCATTTGGTTCCTCATACTCATGACGACGTCGGATGGTTGAAGACTGTTGATCAGTACTATGTCGGCTCCAACAACTCCATTCAGGTCGGTATCTGTGTGTGTGTGTGTGTGTGTGTTTTCTTTTTCTAACTGAATTGATCAGCTAATCGCTTTGTGTTTGCTTGTTATGCAGGGAGCATGTGTTCAGAATGTACTCGATTCACTGGTTCCGGCATTACTGGCCGATGAAAATCGAAAGTTTATTTATGTTGAGCAGGCAAGAATTTGACTTATTTTTCGATTTATTAAATCAATACGCATACATTTGGGGAGAGGGAAAGTATTGATTGATGTTGGTGTTATTGGTTGATTGTTCAGGCATTTTTCCAGCGCTGGTGGAGGGACCAGAGTGAGGCAATAAAATTAACAGTCAAGAAGCTTGTTAGCCAGGGTCGCCTTGAGTTGATGTACTGAACTAATTTAAACTATTTAGTTTTTCCATGAATGATTTTAACAATCATCCGGAATTGTTTGCAAATGGTGTCGAGCGATTGTTTCTCTTCCTATTCACGGCTTTCATTATATATTGTTGACTTATTTTGTATGTGGACAAGTGAATCTGATAAGGGTCCGTTCATGTTAATCCTGTTCTTAGTAAGCTATTTCCTTATAGATTTGTTTAGTTGGACTATATAATACTTGTTTTTTGGTGCAGAAATGGGGGCTGGTGCATGCATGATGAGGCTGCCCCACATTACATTGATATGATAGATCAGACAACACTTGGGCACAGATTTATTAAGGCACAGTTCAATGTGACACCGAGAATTGGTTGGCAAATCGACCCCTTTGGACATTCAGCGGTTCAAGCCTACCTATTGGGTGCAGAGGTACGATATGTATTTTGGTCCTTGTTAGCGAATAAGGGGTATTATGAAGGGTGTTATGTGTAACATTATTGTCTAATATGCACGTATATAATACCCTAGCCTAACCTTTTTAGGGTTAAAAGGCTTCCAAATCATATATTCTTCTTCTCTTCTCCGTTAATTTACATGGTATCAGAGTAGGTTTCTCCATAACAAACTTGGTTTGATCCACTCTAATTATTTATTTTTTTATTTTTTCCTTTCTCTACATGCAAAGGTAAGGACGTTGCGTTCCTTTCTTGCGTCGCCAGGCTGTGCGATGCTTTGAGTTGCCGGAGTGTGCGACCTTGATTGATAGGCCAACCCAGGTTGTGGTGTGGCAGTTGTGTTTGTGCGCCGAAGGTTTCTATTGTGCGCAGGGGTTTATCAGGTTCAGAGGCGTTGACCAGTTTCCTTGTTCTACAGCACGATTGAGTGCGCCGAGCTTTTTGGCCATCACCTTGCTCCTTTTGCGACCCACGCGCCACCCAGAGCAGTTCGCCGTCTCCGGGCGACGCCAGAGGAGCAATTTTTGTCACCGGAAAACTTCACCGTTGCCGGAGTTCAGGCTGGCGCGTCAGCCGAAATTTCGCTGGAACTTTCACCTCGTCAGGTTCGCCCAAGTCCAGGTAGTCTACGTGTGTGGTTAGTTTTCTAGGTTCGACGTGTGTTGCGACTCTGCTGCTGCTTGTTTGGTTTCTTAGTACCTATTTTTTTGTTGGGACTCTTCTGTTCTGCGTGTTATGACGACTTCTGAGACTGTTTCAGTAGTGATCACCACTCATAATAAGCTTACAGACAAAAAGCTTGATGGTACAAACTATATGATGTGGCGTAAGGTGGTTAGTAAGAGTCTTATTGGCATGGAAAAGGGCGATCATCTCACGGATATTAAAACTGGTGAAGGTGCGAAGGTTTGGATTCGAGATGATGCATTACTCTTTGGCCAGATGATGAATTCCATGACTGATAATGTTGCAGAGTTAGTTTCACATACCGAAACAGTCAAAGATCTTTGGGAGTATTTGGAGGTGTTGTATTCGGGCCGTGATAATCTGAATCGCTTGTATGACTTGTCCACTAATGTGTTTCGACAAAATAAAAAAGATTGCACCGTGACTTAGTACTTTGCAGATTTTAAGAAAATGTCTCAGGAATGGTGCACTTTGCTTCCAATTACGGCAGATATTAAGGAGATGCAGGCACAACGTGAACAACACCTTGTTATGGGTTTTTTAGCTGGCTTGCTACTGCTCAATCACAGATTTTGTCGGGTACTGACATTTGCTCTTTGTTTGATGCTTTCTCCCGGGTTTTGCGCACATCTCCTAAGCCTCCTCCAGTCGAGGGGGATGTGGGTGAGACTTCTGCTCTTGCCGCACAAGCATTTCATGGGCATAGAGGTTCTGATCATGGTGGTCGTGGTGGTGGCGGACGCAGAGATGGTAGAGGAGATCGGGGTGGTCATGGTGGTGATGATGCACATGGACGTGGAGGGAATCAGGATGTCAAGGTATGTTACCATTGTGGGGACACGGGACATCTGCAACGCAATTGTTGGAAGTTACATGGGAAACCTAGTGGTAACCGATTTGCTAATGTCGCTACTCATCCCAAACCTGTTAGTCAATCCTCTCCTTTGACTGAACAGAAGATGGTTATGATGTCAGATAAAGAGTATGCTAGGTATACCCAGTTTCAGGTCTCTCAACCGTCTTCATCTTCCTCTTCTGCAGCCACTCTTGTCCATTCAGGTAAACCCACTGCGTGTCTTTCCTCCTCGAGTCGCAAATGGGTCATTGATTCTGGTGCTACCGATCATATGACCGGTGTTGCAGGTATTTTATCTTCCTTTACCTCTTCTATATTGCCTAGTGTCACTTTAGCCAATGGGTCTGTTGCATGTGTTAAGGGGAGCGGAATCTCTAGTATCACTCCATCTTTATCTTTGTCTTCTGTCCTTTACCTTCCTGGTTTTCCGTTCAATTTACTATCCATCACTAAATTAACTCGTGATTACAACTGTAGTGTCTCATTCTTTTCTGATTCTTGTGTCTTTCAGGATCTTACGACGAAGAGGATTATTGGTAGAGGCTACGAATCAAGAGGGCTTTACTTGCTGGATGATGTTGTCTCACCCGTTGCATGTTCCAGTGTCACTTCCCTTACACCGCATCAGCTTCATTGTCGTTTGGGTCATCCTTGTCTCTCGAATTTGAAGAAATTGTGTCCTAGTTTAGAGTCTTTGTCTACATTAAATTGTGAAGATTGTCAGTATGCTAAACACCATCGTGTTTCATACTTTCCTAGAGTCAATAAAAGGGCTTGTGTCCCGTTTGAGTTGGTTCATTCTGATGTTTGGGGTCCGTCTCCGGTAGTGTCGAAACTTGGTTATCGTTATTTTGTTACATTTGTGGATGATTTTTCACGTGTAACTTGGATTTACTTAATGAGAAATCGTTCTGAGTTATTCTCCATTTTTTGTGGTTTTTGTGTTGAAATTAATACCCATGCCTATTAAAATTCTTCGTAGTGACAATGCAAAGGAATATTTCTCCACCCCTTTCTCTACTTTTATGCATGACCATGGCATGACCCATGAATCCTCTTGCATTGATACACCTCAACAAAACGGAGTGGCGGAGAGAAAGAATCGCATCTAATGGAAAGTGCTAGGGCTCTTAGCTCAAATGCATGTGCCTAAGCCATTCTGGTCCGATGCAGTTTTGACTGCTTGTCATCTTATTAATAGGATGCCATCCTCGGTTCTTGGGGGGAGGGAGATTCCATATCGTGTCTTATATCCTTCCCGTTCGTTGTTTTTCGTGTCACCGCAAACCTTTGGCTGTGTTTGCTTTGTTCGAGATCATCGACCTCATATAACCAAGTTGGATCCTAAGTCCTTCAAATGTATCTTCCTTGGCTACTCTCGGTCTCAAAAAGAGTATAGTTGTTTTTCTCCCGAGTTGAATCGTTATCTCGTTTCTCTTGATGTCACATTTTTTGAACCACAATCATTCTATCCTCTGCCTTTTGTTGACCCATCC
Source organism: Codonopsis lanceolata (assembly GCA_013146195.2). Lineage (NCBI taxonomy): Eukaryota > Viridiplantae > Streptophyta > Magnoliopsida > Asterales > Campanulaceae > Codonopsis > Codonopsis lanceolata. The sequence continues at coordinate 30,477 of JABEVN020000011.1, read as the reverse complement.
TCTTCGGATCAAATGATGATTTCCTTGCCTATCACTTTGTACGGTCCGAAGCAGCCCTTGTACCACCTCATGTACCTCCCTATCGTCCCCCCATTCAGCAAGTTTACTCTCGCCGTCAACGAGAGGGACCTCCTTCTGCTCCTCCTGATGTGGTCACTACCGAGCCAGTCCTCTCTTCTGTAGATCCTAGCACTCATGTGCCACCACTATCTGATCTAGATGTTCCGATTGCTCTTCGAAAAGGTAAGCGTAGTTGTGCACAATATTCCATTACTGACTATGTTAGTTACTCTGGTTTGTCTTCTTCTACTTCTTCCTTAATTAGTTCACTTGAGTCTTATCCTATTCCTAAGTCTGTGTCTGAGGCAGTGGCTCACCCTGGTTGGAGAACCGCTATGGAAGAGGAGATGAAGGCTCTTGAGGAGAATCAGGCTTGGGATTTGATACCTTTACCGAATAATAAGAAGGCAATTGGTTGTAAGTTGGGTTTCACAATGAAAGTGAATCCTGATGGTTCCCTTGCTCGATTGAAGGCTCGTCTAGTTGCGAAGGGTTATGCCTAGACTTATGGTGTGGATTATTCAGAAACCTTCTCTCCAGTTACGAAGTTGGCTTCTGTTAGGTTGCTTGTTTCTCTTGCTGCATCATACCACTGACCGCTTCACCAACTAGTTGTCAAAAATGCTTTTCTTCATGGTGACCTGTACGAAGAGGTTTATCTTGAACAACCTACTGGTTTTGTTGTTCAGGGGGAGCCAGGGATGGTGTGCAAGTTGAACAAGTCATTGTATGGTCTGAAACAGTCTCCTCGAGCTTGGTTTGGTCGATTTAGTGAAGTTGTGTTAGAGTTTAGCCTTAGGCGGTGCAGTAGCGGTCATTCAGTCTTTTATCGTCAGTCTGAAGCAAGGTGTATTCTCTTGGTTGTGTATGTTGATGATATCGTCATTACTGGCGGAGATAGTGTTGGAATTTATGCTCTAAAGTCTTTCCTTCAAGAAAGATTTCAAACAAAAGATCTTGGGAAATTCAAGTATTTTTTGGGAATTGAAGTTACCCGTTCGAAACAAGGCATCTTTCTTTCTCAACGGAAGTATGTACTGGACTTACTTACTAACACTGGGATGTTAGGGGCAAAACCAGCTGAGACTCCTATAGATGCTAATGTGAAGCTTAAAGATGATGATGGTGGAGAATTGAATCATCCGAAGAGGTATCGTACGCTTGTAGGGAAGTTGAACTATTTAGATGTGACTAGACCGGATATTGCGTTTGCAGTAAGTAAAGTCAGTCAATTTATGTCATCTCTACGATCTACTCACTGGGAGGCTGTCGTACAAATCCTCCGATATCTCAAAGGAGCTCCAGGCCGTGGGTTACTTTATCGAGATCATGGGCACATAAGAGTTGAGGGTTTTTGTGATGCTGATTGGGTTGGATGTCCTATTAGTAAGAAGTCAACCACAAGATATTATATATTTGTTGGAGGCAACTTAGTGTCTTGGAAAAGCAAGAAGCAGCAGGTTGTGTCGAGATCCAGTACGGAGGCGGAATATAGGGCCATGGCTCAGTCGACTTGTGAGTTGATGTGGATTTGCCAAATACTTGAGGAGATGGGGTTTGGTAGTTCAACACCTATGCAGCTATGGTGTGACAATCAAGCAGCCATCCATATTGCATCGAATCCTGTGTTTCATGAACGCACAAAACATATTGAGGTTGACTGTCATTTTATTTGCGAGAAGCTACAACAAAAGATTATTGTCACAAGTTATGTCAAGTACGATGATCAGCTGGCTGTTGTTCTGACGAAGTCGGTGGTTGGAAATAGGTTGCGTTATATGAGTAACAAGCTGGGCATGCATGATATTTATGCTCCAGCTTGAGGGGGAGTGTTAGCGAATAAGGGGTATTATGAAGGGTGTTATGTGTAACATTATTGCCTAATATGCACGTATATATAAATACCCTAGCCTAACCTTTTTTGGGTTAAAAGGCTTCCAAATCATATATTCTTCTTCTTCTCTTCTCCGTTAATTTACAGTCCTGAATATGCTAGTTGTTAAGTGATAAATCTAAACACTCTCTTCAAATATGCTACAAGAGAGAAGAGACTTTTGTATGAAGAAACTTAGACAATTTTTGATTGACCAAAGAGAAATACTAATTTGCATAAATTCTTGGAAGTTAATTGTACTAGGGGTCTTTTGATGGTTCAGGTTGGATTTGACTCTCTTTTCTTTGGGCGAATCGATTACCAAGACAGAGCTAAGCGGAAAGGTGAGAAAGGTCTTGAAGTCATTTGGCAGGGTTCTAAAAGTCTTGGTTCATCTGCACAGGTGAGCCTTCAAGGATTGTGTAATCATGATACCCCAGATAGAGATACTGAAAGCGAATGGATTAATTTGTTTTGGTGGTTGGCTCTTAGCTGTAGTGTGGAATTTTTATCGCTTAAAATGATTGTCTACAGTCATTTGCAGATTTTTGCTGGTGCATTCCCTGAGAATTACGAACCACCAAGTGGTTTCTACTTTGAGGTTAACGACGATTCTCCAATTGTCCAGGTAACTTTCTGAGAGAAATGTTACAAACTTGTGAAGCTGTTTGGGCACATAATGAGTTTCCTTTTATAATGAATTGAAGGATGACACCAGTTTGTTTGACTACAATGTCCAAGAGCGCGTTAATGACTTTGTAGCTGCAGCCTATTCACAGGTAAACTGGCTGTACATGTTTAACTCACTCTGTGTACACATCTTATAAATATCTTACCTGCCAACTGCAGTATACTCTTTTACATTAAAAGACATATGTTCCTGAAAAGACCTTAAGGGACAACATATATGGTATTAAGGGTGGTGTGATTGGTGTAGGTAGATAAACGAATAAGAGTAATTAATATTGATGCTCGCTAAGTCTGTATGGATGCAGATATGCCTCATTTAGATACCCAATGTCAATGCCCATCACCTGATTAAGTAGCTGAAATTCACAGCTAGATGGAGTAAACATATGTTGGATTGTCAATTGCCAAGGTTTGCCACCCTTGTATGAAAACCTAAAATCATCTTTGTTTAATGAAAATTCATCATTACAACCCCGTAATTTTTTAAGGAAATGAAAACAGTGATTAATCCGCAAGAACAGCACTTGAGTTTGCTTGATCTTCTCCGTGCTTTATGTGATGCTTTTTGTTTCAGGCGAACATTACCCGCACAAATCATATAATGTGGACAATGGGGACGGACTTCAAGTATCAATATGCTCAGTCATGGTTCCGGAATATGGACAAGCTAATTCATTATGTTAATCAGGTTAGTTGTTCTTTCACAGTCATTATAGTTGCTGGTTATTTCTATCTGAATTGGATTACTTTTGGTCTTGTCTCCATTCAATTTACCAGTATGATAGCTCTAGCTACAGTTTAATATTAATACTCCCTCTGTCCCAAATTGATGAGGTACCCTTTGACTTTTAATCCATTAACTTCCTAAAACGCCCTTTGTGGCCACAATATCAACCTGCTTTATTTGATTATCAAGAAATATTCTCATTCACAAACTCATGGGTGCTAAGTCATTATACTAAAGAAAACTTTCCAAAAAAAGAGAGAAAGAAACAGTACCTCTACAATTGGAAGAAACTAGAGAGGAAAAAGTTTCCTTTTCAATTGGGACAGAGGGAGTACTCATTTGCTCTGGATTGACATGCACTGTTATATTATAGATGTATATCACATGTTGTTTTTGTTGGAATGATTTCCTATATTATCTTGCTAGAGGTCGAGTACTAACATTAGTCTAACTTCCTGTTCTTACCCGGTGAACTAGTTTCATTCCCAGATTTTTCTCTTGAACCAATCCATGCATGATCCTTAATACCTTTTCCTGTTAATGATCATTCTGCTTCATTTGAGCGTAGGATGGTCGTGTCAATGCTCTATATTCAACTCCATCTATATACACCGATGCAAAATATGCAGAGATCAACACCTGGCCACTCAAAGTGGATGACTTCTTCCCGTGAGTTTGAAGTTCTGAAAAGCTGCTATGTACTTGCATCAATTTCTGAATAACTATAATTGAGGACTGCCGCATGTGTTTATCAGATACGCAGACCGGATAAATGCGTATTGGACAGGATATTTTACCAGTAGGCCTGCTCTCAAGGGATATGTCAGATCGCTTAGTGGCTATTATTTGGTAAGTTATGCAAGTACTCTAAATTGTTTGAGAATTAAAAATGAGTTGTTGGCGCATCTGAATCTATGATTCTCATTTGACTCCAACAAATAATAGGCAGCGAGGCAGTTGGAATTTTTCAAGGGAAGGAACAAAGGGAAGCCAACAACAGACACTTTGGCTGATGCTTTAGGAGTTGCACAGCATCATGATGCTGTTAGTGGTACTGAAAAGCAGCATGTGGCTAATGATTATGCAACTCGTCTGTCAATTGGATACAAAGAGGTTAAAGATTGCACTATATGTTCCTTATTCTCGTGCATGTTTGCAGAAAAATCGGCATTAACTTCAGTTGTCTTGCAGGCTGAAGAGTTAGTTGCTGATTCACTGGCTTGTATGGTTGAATCTGCATCGACATCTGGATGCAGAAGTTCTGCTACTAACTTTCAACAGGCACTAACTTATAGCACTTTGCAACTCCAGTGGACTTTTTTTTTTCTTTGTTTGACAAATGACTTCAAAATCATTTAAGTTTCAGTTTGTCTACAAAACTCAGTATACCTGACTAAGTAACTAGATGAATTCTTATATGAACATAGAGTCCAGAAAATTAAATTTCTGATGCAGATGGCTTTTAATTTTTATTTAGTTATTCTAGACTATGTTCTTGTTGGATACCTCTTTAAGATTGATCGATAGATGAACACCTAGTTTACTTTCTGAATAGGATCTTGCAAATATTATGTGAAGGCTTTTCAATGTTATCAGCGGAAAATAATGCATTACTCCTTTTGATTGATGGGAAAATAAGTGCATTCCTCGGTAATCAGGTAACACTCATTGCACATGTGTGGTATCACATATGTACAACCAGCAAGACTTCTCTCGACTACACCCGCCAAACCAATCACGTTGCACATGTGTGGTATCACATATGTTCCCAAAATCGTCTCGGCCTCTTGGGGATTTATGATCCCTAGGTCGGCCATTGCTTTTAGAGTAGATCAGCCGGCAGTGCCGTAAGCCGGGTCATCCCTAAGGGATGTAAGTGCTAGTGATAAGTTGTTGCCCCTTACCTTAGGCTAGAGTTTCCCTCAGAACCCTTAGCTTTTGGAGGTCAGGGCTCCAGGGCCACCTAGATCTCCTAGGGTCAAGCAAGAAGTCCTTATTGAGCATTTTGATCTTTGGACTGGCTTTCTCATAGAAGCTCTTGATAGCGCCGAGGTGCGGCCGTAGAGACCTGAGTGTCCTTACCCTTTGGCTAACACCCTCATTCTTGGGCCCCCTTTAGGCTATTCTCCCGGAGCCTAGCATGTTCCCGTATGATAGGTCTTAGTTCGGGGAAGATTGGGTGATTACGTGGCAATCACTTTGAAGTGACGTGGCACAGCCACTACTACAACATTGAAGTGGAAGAATTTTTCTTTTATCTTTTATTCAGTAATTTTTTTTGTGTCAACAAAGACGAAATACAAGTATCCAGGAGCATACCCCTGCCACATAAATGCTATAAGAGAAACCCAAACTGAAGTGGAGAAATTATTGTGCTTTGTACTTATAAACTCTTTTTCCTTTTGTTTTCTTTTTCCAGTGTCCACTTCTGAACATAAGCTACTGTCCTCCAACAGAAGTTGATCTATCACTAGGCAAAAAATTGGTAAGTGAGATTATTTTAAGTTCAGTCTTGTGAGAAAATATCAATTGATTTTAATAAAGAAGATAATAATCAAGAGAGCATTGATTTTTGGATTGATACAACATGCCAAGTATTTTGCTTGATATAGGTTACATGTATTATCTTTCCTTTTGTAGGTTGTTGTTGTCTACAATTCTCTAGGTTGGAAGAGATTGGATGTCGTAAAAGTCCCTGTGAGTATATTCGTTAGCATCTGTGTCATTGCTTTCTTTTGGCAGGGTCTTCATTACTATTGGCCAATTGGTTTAAGAATCGTAGTTGCTAAATAGTGACGCTTCTTATATAAAAAAGTGGAGGCAATATGTCTACTTTTACTGCCTTTGAGACTTTTATATCTTCACAGTTGTTGCTATTTGTATTAGTAAAGCCACATGCTAATTTGCAGATTTGGTCTACTTTCTTGCACACAAGACTCTAAACACATTTATTCAATCCATAAGTTTCGATTTTCCAGGAGTTAATCTAGGAAATAACAAGTATTCAAGATATTGAAGAAAAAATATTGTCCTGGATGAAAAATCTTTTCATAAAATTAGGCACTTTATTGCTTTGACCCCAAGGATCAAAACAAAAAATTTGAATGTTTGTGTGTGTGAAACTAATAATGTTGTTGTTTCGGGTTTAATTCATTATAAGTTAAATATTCATCTCCTTTCCACCTTGAAATAATTTGGACCCCTGTCATTCAGAAGAAGCAGATGATGAGCATCAGCAGGAGTTCTGTCATCCTTTTACCACTTCTTACACGTGCAATCCATACTTCATGATATCTTTAATAAGCAGGGTATATGCTTGTGGCATAGGTTTTAGTGTCTGTAAGCATGTGTACGTTAGTATAAATTATGAAAATCTTATTTGTGTACTATGCACCTCTTAGTTGATCCACTTTTTTCGACCTTTATAGAGCAGATGCTCCCTAGATTAGGTAGTCGTCTTTCTTGTGGAAGACAATCAACTTTTTCGTATTTCGATTCATGAAATTTATCGCATCTTACACGTGAATCTGCAACAGGTTATGAATGAGAATATCACTGTGTATGATTCCAGTGGAAAAGAAGTTGAATCACAACTTATTCCAGTAGTTAATGCATCTATACTCATAAGGAACTTCTATTCTACTGCATATCTGGGTAAACCGCCAAGTACAACCCCCAAGTATTGGCTTGCATTTGCAGCATCTGTTCCACCACTGGGTTTTAGTACTTACGTCATATCAAGCACCAAACAGCCAGGTTAAATATCTAATTTCCATATCTAAAGATACTTTGGGTGCAAATGAACATAGAACATTTTTTGAAACGTATTGACCATGACTTATCTTATCTTATCTGAACCATTTCACTGATGCAGGTGCAACTTTAGTGCGGCAGACATTGTATTCCCCAGGGAGTGAAAATGGTAGCGTAATAGTAGGGACAGGAAATTTAAAGTTAATCTATTCTGGAAGTGACGGAGAACTTTCTCAGTATCTTAATAGTAGAAGCTCGGTATGTATTTGAGGTCACCTTTCGTTGTTCTTTTCAACTGATATTCCAGCTTTGTTTGAAGACAGGTGTATATAGAAGCCACAACTGGATACTGCCCCTGCTTCCGCTCCCGCTCCCCACCTTCCCCCCACCCTAATCCATTTCCATCATTTTTTTCTGCTTACTGGACATCTTCATCTCCAGTGATCTCGCACTATTGGGCATTCCCATTGTTCATATTAGTCCAACAAATGTCGCTGTTTCTTTTTTAAAATAAAATAAATCTAACCTGTTATTAGTTGAAAATTATAGGTCAATGCCTCTGTAAAGCAATCATATAGCTATTATTCTGGATTTGATGGAACTGGTGACGATTTCCAGGTAATTAAACCTTTTCTTAAAACTTCAAGTTTAGATGATTTCTTCAGCTTGGAGAGTTTTCCATCTGAACGAGCTTTCCCACAACTTGAGGTCAGATATTGACACACTAACCTAAGTTAATTTATTTTTTTCGAAATTGTTTAGGCATCCGGAGCATACATTTTCCGTCCAAATGGTACATTTCCCATCGGTTCTCAAGAGCAGGTTTGGAATGTCTTCTCAAGCATTTACTGCATAGACTAGAACATCAAGTCATTGTCAGGATGAACTAATGAGCTGCATGATGATTTGACAGACTACTTTAACAGTTTTAAGCGGGCCACTTTATGACGAGGTACATCAGAAGATTAATTCATGGATATACCAGGTGATCATCTCATCCTATCAACAATAAATCTGTTGTGTACTTTTCACATGAATCTTCTATCTTATATTCAGCAGTAAGGGTATTGTTATTATTAGATAAGAACAATGTTAGGCATGCACTGACCAATCTCCGTACAATTTGTTTTTTCACAAGTTTGGACACAGCCCTTTTTATTCTTTTGAACGATGTTATCCCACTTGCCAGGTTGATACTGAGTGCCAACAGTATCTACCCATAGAAAATAGATTAGAGTTTCAGGGATATCTATCATTTCATAGTTTCTTTTGCCAAAAAATGTGCTCGCTTACACAATAGATCTCGAGTTAGAGTCAATCCTCCTTGCAGTTCTTGTTTCATTATTCTGGTCATGTCGTAATGTCAGATTTCATTACGAATTTTTAAATGCTTGGGCAGATAACAAGAGTGTACAAGGAAAAGGAGCATGCTGAAGTTGAGTTTACAGTAAGATACTCTTTTAAATTTTTCTTTGCTTATATACCCATGTTAAGCTCCTTCCCTTCATCAGAAATAATCATATCTTCAGGTCGGCCCCATACCTATTAATGATGGCATTGGGAAAGAGGTTGTTACTAAGTTTTCAACAACAATGAAAAGCAATAAAACATTTTACTCAGATTCTAATGGACGCGATTTTCTTGAGCGGGTATGTCAAATTTCTCACATTTCATGGCACTGTACAAATGTAATCTTGTCCGATGTCCCTTGTTCATTAATACCTTGACATATTTGCTCTATATTTTAGAATGAGCTATTTTTTCTTGTTAGAAACATGTAGTTATTGAAGAATTTTGTTGACTAATATTTATGTGGCAGATTCGAGATTTTAGGGCCGATTGGGACCTTGAAGTGAACCAACCTATTGCGGGAAATTATTATCCAGTATGTCTCTACATTGACTGGATTATCTGAATATCGGTATATGCATTGGTGTGTGTGTGTGTCTGTCGGTCTATCTTTTCAAGCATCACATATCAGTTTTGCATATTGAAAGAATTATATATGTAGCACTACCGTAGGAAAAAATTGTGCCCAATTATTTCCTTGGCATGGTTATGAAAACCAAAGGATCTATGACTATCATCTTCTACCGCACGACAGAAACCTTAATCATGGAGAAAGACTTGTAAGAACAATAGTAGCTAGGATTCACCTAACTGTCAATGCAGTTCCCAATGTAGCTTGTGCAGAAGCTACACTGGAAGGTGCATTGGTCAGAAAATTAATAAACAGCGGAAGACTTTAATTATAAAGCAGGAAATAAGCACAAACGATTACCAAACAATTTACAAGCCTATACTTGTAGATCTAACCTCATGGCCAAAAAAATTCACTAAATAAGATGAATTGTTTTACAAAAAGAATGTGAAATCACTAAATCAAGCACTCTCACAAGACAAAAAGTCTTGGAGAGCAAAATCCACAAAAACAAAGGGTAAAGAAAACGTGGGATTAAAAAATCAACTTCCTAGAAACCCTAGGAAGACAAACTGTTCCAGCAACTCAATGTAGTTCTTGATGTAGCTTCTATAGTTGCTGCATCCGGAACTGCATTTACTTTCAGCACAAACTGGAATTCTGAAACTCTCTATGAATTGAATATGCTGCTCTTCTATGCTCTATGCTCTATGCTCTCTCTGTCTGCACACCCAAGCCTCTCAACCGTGTCTCTTATTTATATCATGAAGGAGACCTACGCATAAAGAAGGAAACAAACTCCAACACACTAAAAGATTAGGAGTTAGAATTGGTAAACAAATAACCTTCCTAAATTCACTAGATTTTATTACCAAATAAACCAAGGACTCTAGGACACGTTTTTTAAGGAAGGAATATTACCAAGATTTTGTTTCCACAATTACTCCTATACTTTAGGACCAAGAAAACAAAAAATCTTAGGACTATTTTGTTTCCAAAAAAGGGTAAGCTTAAGGACCAAGAAAGGAGAAAACAAGACCAAAATAAGTCATGCATATTTTGCCCTTACACACTTTCAGTAAGATAGCCAACCTTCATGGTGGGAGCAAACATACGAGGGATTACAAGAACAACGTATCCCTCCCAACTTCACGCACCTCCTTGTATTCATGTGCCATCTTTCATAAATCTGGATTCATTTGCCTTTGAGTTTGCATTATGTGAAATGCATGATAGGGCCAGAAGCCTCATCCAGACAAGTGTTTGGTTTTGATGTGGTTAAGTCAAACTGAAGATACTTCATCCATTCCGCTCGGAGAGTCTACCGTTGAAGTAAAATGGATTTTCTAATTTTAAGTTTAATGTAATAAGAATAAATTTAAAAACTTCTATTGTTTGTAAGTTTAGTTTTTGCAACAAGACTATTTAAGTCGAATGTCCCAACATAGAAAATAAGACACTTTGAGAGGAACGAGGGACTAACAATTAATGTATCGTAATTGTTATAATTATCTCTTTAAGCGGAGTCAATGTGAATTTCATGTAGTTGACTGAATATCACTAGGTTGACTAGTTGCTTTTGAACTCACTTATCAGTTTCTCCTTACAGATTAATCTCGGAATTTACATGAAAGACAACAGCAGTGAGTTCTCAATTTTGGTAGATAGATCTGTCGGTGGATCTAGCATTCTTGATGGGCAATTGGAGCTGATGGTCCATAGGTTTGTTTTTAACATTCCATTGGTTCTTCCTGATTATATTACAGTGAAACAGATCCAAGATAAATATCTGGATAAGCCCTTGTGTAGGAGACTGCTTTTTGATGATGGAAGAGGTGTTGCAGAGGCACTCAATGAAACAGTGTGTGTTGGTGATAAATGCGCTGGATTAACTGTAAGCATGCAAATCTCTCATCAATACTTTCAAAGTTTAATGGTCATTAACTACGCACTTCAGGTGTTACCAGTTTTGGTTTGTCTTCTAGAGATGTATTTTATTATCGTCTTAATTTTGGACATCAACCCACCCTTAGCAGCCGGCTTGTGTTCCTACTAAATCAAGTCTCTCATATCCTTTGGTAATTTATCTGTCACAGATCCAAGGGAAGTTTTATGTAAGAATCGATCCCCTTGGAGAGGGGGCCAAGTGGCGCCGGTCGTATGGTCAGGAGATTTATTCTCCACTCCTTTTGGCCTTCACCGAGCAGGTGACAAAGATCTAAACAAAAATTCTTTTTTTGGGGGTGGGGGGGGGTTATTCTGGTACCTCTTGCATTCTTGCATGAATATTTGTACTAGTGTTTACAGGATGGTCATAAATCAACAAATTTTGAAGTACCAACCTTTTCAGCAATGGACCCTTCCTACAGTCTCCCTGATAATGTAGCAATGATAACCCTTCAGGTGGTGCATTCAAACTCTTATTTGGCCAAAAAAAAAAAGGATTTCTTGATTTGTTGCTTAACACATGAATAAGTAATTATTGCAGGAGCTTGAAGATAGAAAAATTCTCCTCCGGTTGGCGCACCTATACGAGGTGTTTGTTCTTTCACTAGATATGTCTAAAGATGGAAAATACTAGGGCCCAAAAAAGTGTAATGCGAAATCACAAAATGATGTGCACAACATCCAGAAACAGATCCACCACAAGTAATGGGACCTACAGGAATCAAATTGATTGCCAACTCATAATGTTTTCAAATCTTATGCACATCATTTTGTGACTTTAGCATTACTCCGCCAAAATATCTCAAGACTGTATACATGTATGTCTGACCACTAATTTAATTATGCCTCATTCTAGATTGGAGAGGACAAGGATCTGTCGGTTTTGGCTAGTGTGGAACTGAAGAAACTCTTCCAGGGTAGAAAGGTACACGGGTACTGGACAATGTTTTACTCTATAGTCTATAGTACTCAATTTCTTTCTAACAATTTTTCTTCATTACTTTCTATCTTCCCTTTCAGATAATCCAAATATTTGAAACAAGCTTATCTGCTAACCAAGGAAGAGAAGAAATGCAGAAGAAAAGATTAGTATGGAAAGTAGAAGGCTCAAAAGGTGATGAATCGAAAGCCCTGAGGGGTGGTCCGGTTGATCCTACGAAGTTAGTAGTCGAACTTGCCCCTATGGAAATTCGAACCTTCGTTATTAACTTCAGTCACAAATGGTCCACCACTCGAAGGTGAGAAACATTTCACTGGTTCCCCGAAGTCATGGAGTTTACTGCATTTATCAACCATGTTATATTACGATGTAGGTAAGCTGCTCTCGGGAGGACTGAACAACATTCCAACCCTGTTGGTAGCTGAGGTTCATTCCAAAGTTGTTCAAATACTCCATACGTTAGAGGTAGGTAGAGCTTCCCTGAACCAAGTTCTTTGAAACAGTTCTATCTTTTTGTCTCTGTTTCCTTCTCGAGGAAAACAAGGTCGAGAGACATTTCAGCTGTTTTCAAGATGATAATATGAATTTTAAATAGCAAATAGCTATGTAATGTCAAATTGTAAGGTTGGCTCAAGGCTTAAAACTATCAAATCGAATAGCCAGATCGAAGTAAGAAGCAAAGTACAATGGTTGAAAAGTCATTTTTTTTTAATTGAACGTACATTTGCCATGTATTTTTATTTCGGAATAACTAGGCAAATGGGTAGCGTACCAATGTTTAATATATTGTATTTTATTTTTAACAAATTAAGTAGTATGCTTTTGATTTTTTTTTTTTTTTACACAATAATATGCAAAACTTGGTGTTTTCAATCACATTGTCCCAATGAAAGGAAGCAAACTAGTAAATGTTAGTAATATCTCAAATGTACAAAGTTTTGCTTTCATGACCACTATTTCAAATTGTATAACATACATAGTGAGGCCACCATACTCATTTCTTTCAAACAACTTTAATTGGCAAATTTCAGAAAGAAAAGTAAAGATACGCTCGGTAGGCAATTATTACCAAGATAAATTATGGTTTTATTGGAGCTAAAACTCAGACATCTAATATAAAAATTGCAATCGAATCAAGGTGTTATACTTGCATACCTTTTTATTCCAATCATGTTGAGATCATCATTTCCAATCGCAATAAAGTCAACAAATTGTCGCAAAAATCCTTTCTCCACCTAAGCTTTGAAAAGGGTTGTAGCAGCACAATGCTAATAAGCTTCTCTTTTCTTCTAAACTCTTTCCCTCTATTAACAGCTAATTCTTTAATCTTCTCAAGCCAAATAGCAAGCATTCCGATTTTTCAAATTGACTCCATCTTCACTAAAAGGCTTCGCCTCCGAACTCCCTACATTTGTTCCATCACCATGAATCCTATTTTTACAAGGATTTAGAAGCTGGGGAACAATCAAGCAATTTCATAATAGTAGCACCATCGTTAGAAATGGTAGTGTTCCCCTCTCATCGTGGATCAACTTGTATTCCCCTCGGCGATTGTAGTCGCACCAATGCCACAACCATACACGCATTATGTTATATACTGTGGCTTCCCTTGGGACGTATCTGTCCCCTCTTTCAACAATATGATCTGTGGTTGCAGCATAGCTGCCATGGCGAATGACGAGGTTGAGGAGAGAGAGCTTTGACGGCGGAGCTCAGTCGGATTCCGTCCATGCTTTTGATTTGGTTTTCAGTTATGAGATAAAATTATTTCAATAGTCTTCCCTCAAATTTAAAACTTTAAAGTTTTGGTTTAGGGTTTAGAATTTAGGAGACTATATTTGTCGAATTGTGTCTAGGATATGGGATTTTAGGGTACAAGATTTTATGAATTATTGGTTAGCATTTAGGGTTTAGTATTTCGTGTAAGGTTTACGATTTACTGTTACATTGGATTTTTTGGATAGAATTTTTTGAAAAACTGAAAATTTTCACGACATCCATTTAATTTTCATAATTGAAAATCAAAATAGAAGAATGTTACCATATTTGTCAAAACAACTTCGCTAGGTTTACCACCAGGATTACCACTTTGGTGACAACTATGCCTTGAAGATGCACATGCACCTCACATGCACTTTGCCTTCAAGACAAAGTTGTCACCATAGTGGTAATCATGATGGTAAACTTAGTATTTTCCTTGTCAAAAATAAAGTAGGCGACCATTTCAAAGTCGCTAACCCTTTTCATTTTTGACTTTAAACATCACACTTGAAGTAAATAAGATGAACGAAATAAAGAAATTTCTTTCATGGACGATAGGTCCCAATCAAAGCTATAAGAATGTTAGGAAATGAGTTCTCTTCGGGTGAGAAAGAATCACAGATTTGATTGGAATGAAACTTGCCTTCTTCATTAACTGGGATGAAGTTTAAATAGAAAGGAAAAACAATCGTTCCATAAGAACAAGTCATGACAGGATAGTGGCAACAAAATAGCAAAAAATAACTACTACATTTCTTATCACGTCCAACAGCTTGGACTTCTTCCAAGTCATCCCATGCATGGCTTAATCCAAATACTTTGGATTCTTCTTGATCACCCGTCCAGACCTTCATGGTTTATCAATACCCTTCCCATTGACTTGAACCTTGTCCTCAAGGTTCACATTCAGAAACTGTTGAGTAAAATCCAGCGTACGTGTCTTCCCATGTAGCGTCTTCAGGTGGAAGTCGTTTCCATTTAACCAAGCTTTCCTCTACAAACCTGGAGCCTTTGGAAACCTAACGACTGTCCAAGATTGCTTCCGGTTCTAATAACAGTTCACCGTCGTCCGCCATGGGTGGTATGTCAGAACTGGGAGTGATGGCATCACCTACTTTCTTTTTTAAAAAAGGGGCACATGAAACACTGGATGGATACGAGACCCTTGTTGGAAAATTCTTGATAAAACAATGTCGAATAACTAGGATATATTATAGAATCGTGCACAGTGCACTTTCCTGCAAGAATTATTCGACCCTATCAAATGCCCTGGGTTGCACGAATATTCTTGTGGGATAAGACTATAATTGCTCTCCTATTTCTGGCACTCGAAAAACTGGAGACTACTATCGGAGTTTTCCTATATGTTTTGTTCAATCTGAAGATGATGCAATTATGTATGTGTCCTTGCAGATAATCAAGATTTCTTTCGAATGGTTGTGTCTCTTTCCAACAGTCACCAATTTAATTGCAACGAAAACTGTCACAATTTGATTTTCAAATGTCAAAACAGTCATCAAAGTTTGGGGCGTTGCCCCGAACCTAAACTGGCGCCGGACCTGGACCGGGCAATGAGACCCCACCTGTGGTTATTCGTTGCAAAACAATAAGTCAAAAGGAAATAGAACACTTGATTATTTATACCCATAAGCCCCTAAACACTTATGTGAATGTGCACTCCGCACCCCCAGATTCACAATGTAGTATTCCCGAGCTCACCCATCTTCAAAACATAAACCCAGACTATACCAAATGACCAATGATTTTACTTATATCATCAACAACCCTTGTGGGAGTTTAAGTTTGTACGCCACACTGCTAATCCTTTCCTCAATCGGATATGGTTCGTAGAACTTGCTGGCAAGTTTTTGATAGGCCCTTTTTGAAAACTGATTGCTGCCTATAAGAATGTTGCTTCAAATACATTAAATCGCCAACCTGAAATTGATGGTCCCTGCATTTGGCATCAGCTTTACTGCTTCATTCGGTTGTTCGCGGCACACAGATTTTCCTTGATTTGTCGCAGCAAAGCATCGCAAGAGGCTAAGCTTTAATCAACTTCATGGACTAAACTTTGGCCTGCTTAGTAGGTGGGTATCGTTGGAGGTGGTCGGCCATAGAGAGCATGAAATGTGGTCATGCGGTGAAGATATGGTACGTGGTATTGTACCAAAACAGCCCATGGAAGGAAGGAATGCCACTTGTGAGGCTGTTGATGAGCAAAGCAGCGAAGATATTGTTCAAGGCAGCGATTGACAACTTCTGTTTGGCCATCAGTTTGCGGGTGGTACACAAAACTCATCTTTAATTGGGTGTCTAATCCTTCCAGAAGTTGAGAAGTTGCTGATGAATATGGGATCGCGGTCACTAATAATAGACCGAGGCATGCCATGAAGCTTGACCATTCCGTCAATAAATTTTTCAGCCACCATTTTTGTTGAATACGGATGAGAAAGTGCCATAAAATGTGTTGATTTGCTTAACCTGTCAACCACAACAAGAATTGAATTTTTTCCATTCGAAGGTGGAAGTCCATCGATGAAATCGAGTGTGACATCGTCCCAAATGTGACATGGAATTGACAGTGGTTGTAGAAGCCCTGCTGGGGATAATGTTTGGTGCTTTGTTCGCTGACACACATTGTAAGAAGAAACATAATCCTGCACTTTTTGATACATGGATGGCCAGTAGAATTGTTGTTGCGATATTCGCTTATATGTCCGGAGTACACCCGAATGCCCACCGACTGGAGAATCATAGAATTCTTGTAGAATCTGTGAGACGGCGTTAGATTGAGGAGGTACTACCACCCGATTCTTGAAACAAACCAAACCGTTGTGCCATTTGTATGGATTGCCAGGATTATCGGTAGCAAGTTGGCCAATTCGTTACATGTAAGGGTTGTCAACAGCTTCCTTTTTAATTGTATCCCATAATGGGTTATGAGACACAAACAGATGATGAAGAGTCGGGATACCTGCTACCCGTAGTGCATCAATGGCATTGTTCTCATGCCCTGGCTTGTGCTTGATTTCATAATCGTAACCCATAAGTTTAGTCACCCAATTATGTTGCTCCGGCGTGGCTATGCGTTGTTGTATCAGATACTTGAGGCTACGTTGATCAGTCTCGATAAAGAATTTCCTGCCCAATAAATATGGTCTCCACATTCGTATGGCATGAATGATGGCCAACATCTCTTTTCGCATAAATGGACCATGATAATTTGGAAGCACCCAAAGCTCGACTCATAAATGCAATAGGTTTTCCATGTTGACTCAAAACTGCTCCTATACTGTGACCTAAAGCATCAGATTCAATGGTGAATGGTTCATTGAAATTTGGCATAACAAGAATTGGGTAAGTAGTCATGGCATGCTTTAGTTCTTGGAACGCAACTTCTGCTTCATCCGCCCACACAAATTGGCCTTTCTTTAACAAGTTGGTGAGAGGGCGGGCTATGATCCCGTAATTACGGATGAACTTGCGGTAATAACCTGTAAGCCCTAAAAAACCATGCAACTCAGAAACATTAGTTGGCTTAGGCCAATCTAGCATAGTTTGAATCTTCCCTTGATCCACCTGAACTCCCAGAGCTGTGACAATGTGGCCCAAGTATTCCAATTCGTGTAAGCCAAAAGCACACTTGCTGATTTTGACAAAGAATTGATGATGCCTTACTATTTCCAAAGTTATTTTAACATGTTCAAAATGCATGATCCAATTGGGACTATATATGAGAATATCATCAAAGAATACCAGAATGAATTTGTGGAGATGTGGACGAAATATGGAATTCATAATAGCTTAAAAGGTGGATGGTGCATTACAAAGACCAAATGGCATAACTAAATACTCATAGTGTCCATTGTGTGTACGAAAAACAGTTTTATGAACGTCGGTGTGACGCACTCGTACTTGATGATAACCAGCCCGTAAGTCAAGCTTCATGAAATAAGTTACGCCATGAAGTTCATCTAACATATCATCAACTGTAGGAATGGGAAACCTATCTTTAATGGTCACAGCATTGAATGCTCAATAGTCCGTACAAAACCGCCATGAACCATCTATTTTTTACAATCAAAACAGGGGATGAAAATGGACTTGTAATAGATCTTATAAGTCCCAATTTAATCATGTCTTGAACTTGTTTTTCAATATCAACTTTTTAGAAATAGGCATACCTGGATGGCTGCACGTTGATAGGCTCGGTCCTTCCTTGAGATTGATGTGATGATCGACTTCTCTCGTACGTGGAAGTTGTGTCGGCTCTTGGAAGACATCATCAAATTCTTGTATTAATTGGCTCATCTCGGTTTCAACTTTCAATAAGGTGGAATCGGATGTAGGTCTACAAGAAACAGCAAACATTGAGCCCCCTCGTTGAGCTTCCTTGGTGATGGCTTCCATAGTCGTAAGTTGGATTGAAGGTATGTCAATCCCTTGTAATATTCGCTTTTGATTGGCCCACTGAAATTCCATTGTTAACTTCTTACAATTGCATGCCATTGTTCCTAGTTGCTCGGTTGCTCCAACCAAATGGACCCCTAATACCAAGTCCAACCCAATTAAAGGCAGGCCATATAAAGTAAGGACAAAAGGGATACTTTGCAACATAATTGGGACATTTTCAAATCTGCCGTGACAGTGCAATGGTTCTCTATTCGCCACTTTGACATTGAACGGCTCGGTTGGAATTACTAGTAGTTGTAACATCTCAACCATCTTCCTAAAAATATTGTGAGTGGACTCATTATCAATTATGACCACCACTTCATATGGTCCAATCCACGCCATCACATTAATTGTCTTGTAAGCTGTCCACCCCGAGAGTGCATGTAGGGAAATCTCAAGGGGTTGTTCCAATGAGTCTTCAGTTTCCTCATTGTTTAAATCGTCATTGCTACCCTCTAAGAATAGAAGTTGAGGCCCTCAGCCCCTATGCCCTTGTGTAAATTTTTCATCACATTTGAAGCATAGTCCTTGCACCCTTCTTTTCTGCATTTCTTCCCAATTGAGCCTTTTGATTGGAGTCGTTCCCTTGAACTTTGCCGGAAAA
Organism: Codonopsis lanceolata; assembly: GCA_013146195.2. Taxonomy (NCBI): domain Eukaryota; kingdom Viridiplantae; phylum Streptophyta; class Magnoliopsida; order Asterales; family Campanulaceae; genus Codonopsis; species Codonopsis lanceolata. Next base: position 11,743 of record JABEVN020000011.1, on the reverse strand, counting down.
GGGGAATCGGCCATGGACCGACTGAAAGGACGAGTAATAATATTTTTTTTTTGCGAACCAATTGTTCATCTTTCATCCTTGCATGGCTTACGGCTTCCTTTAGTGATTTCAATCTGAACATTCGTATGCCATCAGCTATTTCCAGTTTGAGACCACCCATGAATTCCCACACTAACGCTCTTGCTGGCTACCCTTGTACCCGGTTACCAAGATGCTCGAACTCCTTTTGGTAATCACGTAAGGAGCCTATTTACTTTACCCGCGACAATGCTTCATCCACATCCTCACAGTCGGTAGGACCAAATCTTGCCCACAGCTCTTCTTGGAAAATTCCCCATGTTACCTCTGTATTGTCTTCTTAATATGATCTTTTCAACCATTGCCACCATTGATTTGCTTCACCTTCAAGATGAAAGGAAGCTAACGACACTTTCTGTTGTTCGAGAGTGCTTTGATACTCAAAAAATTGGTCCACTCTTGTGAACCATTCAGTTGGATCATCTCCAGAGAAACACAAAAATTCTAGCTTCGCTAACTTGGAGAAGAATACAATCTTACATATTTTAAAATAAATAAAATAAAGAATACAAAACCGTTGAGCTGTTGTTTGAGGGAGACTTGTGAAGTCAGTTGGTCGCTTTGAACGAAGTCTGCTGGTGGCTTTGGACCAAGTCTGCTGGTGAAGTATTGATGCCTGCTGGTGAAAGGCAACTATGACCGAGGCTTGTGTAACACACAGTTTCCTTAAAACGTTATTCGTCCCTCTTCTTGTAAGTGTGTGGAGTTCTTACACGGGACGATCGTCTCCCAGGATACAACGGCAATACCAGATGACTTTGCACTGAAGGTCCGACGAACTGAATAAGTGTCCGTAATTTATCACCGAACAAGAGGCCAAAGAAAAAGGATACACGATATGATATGCAAATGCAGGTGTATTAGAGGAAGAGAAACTTTGTGTTTTCTGTGAGCGTGTGTCCATCATTGTGGAGAATGGTTCCATTATATATGCCAGAAAATCAACACGTTTTAATTACTAAAACCGTTTTTGATTATGCCCATTAACCACTCAATTAAAGCAGACATTAAGACAAAATTAAACAGTCCATTAAAACAGAATTAATCTGCTCTTTAATGTTGGAGTTACGAAAATTGAATTTAAAATTCAAAAGAAAAATAAGCAAAATGTGGGTTTGTCTAAGTAGCACAATTTGGTCCGACATTCGTGTCCGCACGTATACGTCGGTCCAAGTCACATTGGACATTGATTTGCACCCCCCTGCGGGCGCGGGAGGGATAGTTCTTTCTATACAAGCTTACCCAAACACAAGGGAGCCTTTGTATATAACACATTCAAGCCTTTCATATTTTTCCAATGTGGGATAGCTCACTTCCAACGTTTTCAATGTCCTACTTTAAACCTCTATAACTTATTCATCCATATCCGAATTGGACAAATAAATATAGTATTCTTATGCACTCACGGAGAAGAACATAATTCCACAATTACCATAGTCATTACATAAATGACTCACAAATAATTTAGTGGCTCAAAACCCCAATTTACTTCACTTAAAAACACTAGTTTTCCAACAATCCCCCACATGAAGGAAATTGACGATAATGGTGATAAACTTCAACAGTTGAAACCTGCATAGGATAGGTAGGTGTTAACCTTTGAACCTTCCCTTGTGAAAACATGCTAACTTTACCAGTTGATCAGTAGACACGATGTCTTTGAACTGTTCTGCCTTAAGAGTAAACGATTACATACTTCACACAGGAATCTTCCTGACACAATTCAGTTCTCATAGTTATGTTCATTCATGGCCCTGAACATACGCCTGGTTCTGCAAGAGGGTCTAAGAATTGAGTCTCATGCAATTCTCTTCAAAGCGGCCCCACTTCTCTCTCACATAGGTGATTCTTAAGAATTATTAAAAGTCATATGCTTATCCTTTTACTTACACTCATCACTTGATAAGAGATGAATCCTCTGCAGTGACTCAAAATATTTTTACAATTAGGTTGTCCCTTTGAACCTAGATCTTGGGATCTCCAGTCAACTAGGTTGGGTTTCCATTGTATAGACTTATTTTTCAAGAGATTTGAGACACATTCCTCTTGATGACTTTTCAACTAACTCTCGATTTAACCCTTTGGTTAACGGATCCGTTATATTATCCTTTTGACTTCACGTAGTCAATAGAGATAGTACCAGTTGAGAGTAGTTGTCTAATGGTATTATGCCTACGGCGTATGTGCCCAGACTTACCATTGTACATGTTGCTCTATGCCCTACCAATAGCTGATTGACTGTCACAATTTATGCAAATTGCTGGCACATGTTTTGTCCATCTTGGAATATATTCTATAAATTGGCGTAGCCACTCAGCTTCTTCACCACTTTTATCTAGAGCTATAAACTCAGACTCCATCGTGGATCTAGCTATTACAATCTGTTTAGAAGATTTCCATGATATGGTTGCCCCTGCCAAAGTGAATACAAATCCAACAGTAGACCTTGAGTCTTTAATATCAGAGATCCAATTAGCATCTGTATATCCTTCGATTACTGCTAGATCTTTTGTATAGTGCAGTCCATAATCACGAGTATATCTCAAGTACCTTAGTACTCTGACTATCACTTTCCAGTGATCAGTCCCAGGATTACTCGTATATCTACTCAATCTACTCACAGCATAGGCAATATCTGGCCTTGTACAACTCATTAAGTACATTAGACTTCCTATGATTCTCGAGTATTCTACTTGAGAAACAGTCTCACCTCTATTCTTTGATAGATGTAGACTTGTGTCAATAGGAGTTCTAGCTATTGCAATGTCATCCTTGCTAAACTTCTCTAGAATTTTATCCACATAGTGTGACTGACTTAAAGTAAGACCACTTGAAATTCTAGAAACTTTAACACCAAGGATTATATCAGCTAACCCCATATATTTCATATCAAATTTCGAGTTTAACATGTCTTTTGTAGATTTAATCATATTATCATTGCTACCAATGATAAGCATGTCGTCTACGTAAAGACATAAAACGTAGCCATTTACAGTGTCCTTTACATATACACATTTATCACATTCATTGATCTTAAATCCACAACCCAACATGGCATTGTCAAATTTCTCATGCCATTGTTTTGGTTCTTGTTTTAAGCCATATAAAGACTTAACCAACTTGCACACTTTGTTTTCTTGCCCTGGAGCAGAAAACCCCTCTAGTTGTTCCATATAAATCTCCTCTTCTAAATCACCATTTAGAAAGGCAGTCTTTACATCCATTTGATGTACTTCCAGATTTCGCAATGCGGCAATAGCAAGTACTAATCTAATGGAGGTTATTCTCGTAACAAGAGAATAAGTATCAAAGTAATCAAGGCGTTCACGTTGTTTGTAACCTTTAATTACAAGTCTAGCCTTATACTTATCAATTGTTCCATCTACTTTCATTTTCTTCCTGAAAATCCACTTATACCTTAATGGTTTACTTCCTTGAGGGAGGTCCACTAGTTCCCACATGTGATTTTGAAGAATGAAATCAATTTCACTTTTAATGGCTTCTTTCCATTGAGGTCCCTCGGAGAAACTCACGGCCTCTTTGTAGCTTTGAGGTTCACTTTCTAGTATGTAGGTAAGAAAATCTGGACCAAAAGATTTTTCTACCCTACTTCTTTTGCTACGTCGAGGTTCCACCTCTTCTTGCTCATTCTCTTCTTGTTCTTCTTCTTCTTCCGAAGCATGTACCCGTTTAGATGAGTTAGACTCATCGCTTCTCTTACAAGGAAATACATTTTTGAAGAAAGAAACATTTTGAGATTCTATTATAGTATTCTTGTGTATGTCTTCTATCGTAGACTCGTGCACAAGAAAACGATAAGCACTGCTGTTATGTGTATAACTAATGAATATGCAATCAACAATTTTTGGTCCTACTTTCACCTTTTTAGGTAAAGGAACAGCAACCTTTGCAAGACACCCCCACACTCGCAAGTATTTGTAGAATGGAACTCTTCCATGCCACATCTCATAAGGGTTTTTGTCAAGCTTCTTGCGGGGTACCTTATTTAAAAGGTAATTAGCTGATGGCATAGCTTATCCCCACATGTTCTGTAGTAATCCAAAACTTAACAACATGACATTCATCATCTCTTTAAGAGTTCAATTTTTCCGTTCTGCAATGCCATTCTGTTGAGGTGCATAAGGTGCAGTGGTTTCGTGAATTATTCCATGCTTAGCGCAAAATTCAGCGAATGGTGATTCATATTCACCTCCATGATCACTTCTTAACAACTTAATCTTCTTGTTAAGTTGATTCTCAACTTCAGTTTTATAGAGAATAAACTTCTCTATTGCTTCATCTTTACTTTTAAGAAGATACACATAACAAAATCTTGTGCTATCATCAACAAAAGTTATGAAGTACTCGTTCCCACCATGTGATTGTGTTGATTTAAAATCACATAAATCAGTGTGAATTAATCCAAGTGGTTCACTATTTCTTTCAATAGAATAGAAGGGCGTTCTCGTTAACTTTGCTTCTACACAAGTTTCACACTTGTGATTTTTATCAATTTGGAATTTTGGTATGCGATCCATGTTAATTAGTCTATGTAAAGTACCATAATTAACATGTCCTAGTCTACCATGCCACAAATTGGAAGACTCAAGCAAATAAACAGAAGACTTGTTCTTATTATTGCTCTTAGGCTTAACAACCATTACAGATAGCTTAAACAACCCATCATTAACATACCCTTTGCCTACAAACATTCCACTTTTAGCCAAAGTTACCATATCAGACTCAAAAACAACACGGAAGCCATGCTTCACAAGCAAATATACGGACACTAAATTCTTCCGAATCTCAGGCACATAGAGCACGTTGTTGAGAGTCAGTTCCTTCCCAGAAGTCATCTTCAAGACCACTTTCCATTGACCTTTGATATCAGAGGTGGCAAAATTTCCCATGTAGAGCTTTTCCTCATCCTCGGTAGCTTCAGAGGTGCTGAACATCTCCTTGTTGGAGCAGACGTGCCTAGTGGCACCGGTATCAATCCACCACTAATTTGGGTTTGAACCCACCAAATTAACTTCAGAGATCACCGCAACAAGGTTGATATCTGGCACATCTTGATAGATGCCATCCACAAGATTGGCTTCACGCTCCCTCTTTGGTTTCTTGCAAATCGTGGACTTGTGACCTTTGCCTCCACAGTTGTAGCAGTTTTCAAGAAACTTCTTCTTAGAAACTCCTCCCTTGGGACCTAAGTTTGTCCCATTTCCAGCTCTAGTAAACTTTCCTTTGCCTTTGGAGCTTTGACCATGCTCCAAAACATTAGCTTTAGCAGCCATAGAAGTGACCGTTTTCTTTTCATTGCCTCTGTTGTCCTCTTCAATGCGAAGACGAACAATAAGTTGTTCAACAGTCATCTCCTTTCGTTTATGCTTTAGGTAACTCTTGAAATCCTTCCAAGCTGGAGGCAATTTTTCAATAATTGCAGCCACCTTGAAGGTTTCACTAATTTCCATCCCCTCTGTCTCAATTTCAGAGTAAAGCACTTGCAGCTCTTGTACTTGACTATACACAGATTTAGAATATGTCATTTTGTAGTCCAGGAATCTACCAACTATGAACTTCTTGGCCCCAGCATCCTCGGAGGTGTACTTGTGGTCAAGAGAGTTCCAAAGTTCCTTTGTCGTTTTCTTAAAACGATAAACTTCGTACAACGAGTCTTCCAACCCGTTCAGTACATAGTTCTTGCAAAGGAAATCAGATTGATTCCATGCATCCAAAGCACTAACGGCTTGGAAATCAACATCTTCACCAACATTTGGAGGGTCTTCTTTCAGAAACCTTGCCAAATGAAGTGTGGTCAAGTAAAACAGCATCTTCTGCTGCCAGCGCTTGAAATTCAGCCCTTTGAATTTCTCCGATTTCTCACTATGGTTCACTGGCAGAAGTGGAACAGTCACCATTTAAGCCATGGCTGCTGCATTGGTCATAGTAAGGTTCAAGTTTGAAGGGTCTCCAGTCACGGTCTTTTCAGTTCCAGTTCCAGTATTAGGAGCTAATGTATTGTTCTCGTTAGTCATATCTGAAATACGACAATAATCTGTAAGATTATAGAGTTCTTTATAGAAGAGATTATTGTTATCTGAAATAACAATAATAACCAGAAGAAAGAATAACGTTTCAAGATTGTTGGGTAACACCCTATACAGTCTTATAGATTTTAAAATAAATAAAATAAAGAATACAAAACCGTTGAGCTGTTGTTTGAGGGAGACTTGTGAAGTCTGCTGGTCGCTTTGAACGAAGTCTGCTGGTAACTTGATCCAAGGTCTGCTGGTGACTTGCAACTAAGTCTGCCGGTGACTTACTTCGAAGTCTGCTGGTGGCTTTGGACCAAGTCTGCTGGTGAAGTACCGATGTCTGCTGGTGAAAGGCAACTATGACCGAAGCCCGTGTAACACACAGTTTCTTTGAATCGTTATTCGTCCCACTCCCTGTAAGTGCGTGGAGTTCTTACACGCGACGATCGTCTCCCAGGATACAACGGCAGTACCGGATGACTTTGCACTGAAGGGCTGGCGAACTGAATAAGTGCCCGTAATTTATCACCGAACAAGAGGCCAAAGAAAAAGGATACATAATAAGATATGCAAATGCAGGTGTATAAGAGGAAGAGAAACTTTGTGTTTCCTGTGAGCGTGTGTCCATCGTTGTGGAGAATGGTTCCATTATATATGCTAGAAAATCAACACGTTTTAATCACTAAAACCATTTTGATTATGCCCATTAATCACTTAATTAAAACAGACATTAAGACAGAATTAAATTGTTAATTAAAACAGAATTAATCTGCTCTTTAATGTTGCAGTTACGAAAATTGAATTTAAAATTCAAAAGAAAAATAAGCAAAAGGTGGGTTTGTCTACGTAGCACCGCATGTGCGGGCACACGAGTACGTCGGTCCACATCAAATTGGACCTTGATTTGCACCCCTGCGGGCGCGGGATGGATAACACAATGGAGCCTTTGTATATAAACCCTTCAAGCCTTTCATATTTTTCCAATGTGGGATAACCCATTTCCAATATCCTACTTTAAACCTCTATAACTTCTTCATTCGATATCCGAATTGGACAAATAAATATAGTATTCTTATATACTCACGGAGAAGAACATAATTCCACAATTACCATAGTCATTACATAAATGACTCACAAAAAAAATTAGTGGCTCAAAACTCCAATTTACTTCACTTGAAAACACTAGTTTTCCAACACATTGGTCGTCTTCCTTCATAGTTATCCCGAGTCTCCTCTGCTGTGTTGCGGCGACGACCAATAGGAGAGTTCGTAGGCGGATCACCAGGAATGTTGCTGGACGACACAGTTCGGCTTGTTAGTAGAGCTTCAATCAGCTTGCTGATGGCACTCTCAATTTGAGTAAATTTGTCGACCACACCCAGCTCCATTCGACTCAGACTATCTTGAACTCCACCTAGTCCTGCTTCAAGATTTTCAATTCTTTCTTTGTTGGTTGCCATAGCTCTGATACCAATGATAGGTCTCAGTCAAAGCTATAAGAATGTTAGGAAATGAGTTCTCTTCAGGTGAGAACGAGCCACTGATTTGATTGGAATACAACTTGCCTTCTTCACTAAAGGCAAGAACAGGTCATGACTGGATAATGGAACCAAAATAGCAAAAAAAAAAAAAAAACTACTACACTTCTTATCACATCCAACAACTTGGACTTCTTCCAAGCCATCCCATTGCATGGCTTAATCCAAATACTTTGGATTCTTCTTGATCACCCGTCCAGAACTTCGTGGTATATCAGTGTCTGTAGCAAATGTATTTCTTAAATACTTCATTCGTTCTAAAAAAATTGACTATTTTTTGAATCCATATTTTAGTACATATTTTAAAATAATTATCAAGAATAAAAGTGTAATTTTTGTAATGGGTACTAAAAGTACTATTACATGTTTTATGAGAGTATATATTTTAAAAAATAAGTAGTCACGTCAAGCTTTATTTGAAAAAGAAAGATAAATGCAAATTATTTGTTGTTAACCCTTTACCCGACCCAGTGTGTATTGGTGAGTTGAGTTGTGATATAGTGAAGTTCCGTCTTACAAATTAAAACCCGTAAGACCGTCTTATGGGAGACTTACTCATCTTAAGGCAAAATTTTATGTAAAACGGTCTTACTTTTTGTAAGACGGATATTCCATACCTAATCGGTGTGTGTTGGTGGGTTGATTTGTGAGAGAGTGAAGCTTTGTCTTACAAATTAAGACCCATAAAACTGTTTTATAGGAGACTTACTCAAACCTTAAACCGTCACACTAAACAACCACCAAGGCCGACCCTAGGTAAGTGGTAAGTGCAGATTGAGCGACTGTGCAAGGCCTCAAAATTACAAGGGCCCAATATTTTAAGGGAATTACCAAAGTAATTTAAGGGAATTACCGAAGTAATCTAGGGCTTGATTGGTAAAGTGTTTTAACCAAAACGCTGGCCAAATATGTAATATTTTCTTTTAAAGTGTTTCAATGCAGTGTTTTAAAAATGTGCCACATTTTAAAAGTTTATTGTGCTTATAACTACTATGTTTATAAAAATAACGTTTTGAAATAGTTTCTCAAATGTGTTTTAGAAAACAGATGCGTTTTGACTACACCGAACCCCCTAATTGCATGTGGGAGGGCAACTGGCGGTGGCAATTGTTTCTCTCTCTGTCTCTCACATATACACATATTAATACTGTGCGATGGCATTTGATGTCTCTGTAACTCAACATACCTACCCGAAGAATTAAGGGTCTCAGACACCATTAATACTAAAGTAGTAAAAGTGCAAATTCAGAGGTGCGACCAAGTTTAAGTCTGCCATTGACTTTGATTGCTCAAATGAATCAAATCCAATTCACGAGATTCAATTTCTCTTCAGAACTGTGCATTTTTTAATTATTAATTTTTTATTTGGGTCAATAATTCACATTTAGTGAAATTTGCTACGTTGACCTACCAAATCACTTAGGATTTGGTTTAAATTAAACTCATTGAGTTGTTGGTTATTTGATTTAATGATGATTTTGTTGAATCTTGATCTTTTGTATCGTTGTCAATATTCATGCATTAGGTTTTGAACTTTATACCCAGTTAATGATTTTGACTATCGAGTTATGTGACCCAAGTTCATATAATGTTGCAATTTGAAATATAAGTTTAATTTGTTCTATTTTTTCCTTGGCATATTCTATCAAGCCGGATAAGTACCTTATTGATACGTATAAAACACATCTATCAAACTCGAACTTGTGGTTCAATTCAAGCAAGTGCACAACATCGTGAAGCTCCTTCTTGTTATTGAATACTTGTCAAACATTCAGATCAATCTCTTCCGGTATCACTCGTACTGTACTTGCAACCGAAGAAGTCAATAAATGATATCTTGTGAACTGATTGTCTTGATCCATGTTATCTTGACTAAACCCATCAAACATTTGTCTCGTCGGTGTAGCAAAATCATTAGGGTTATTGGATAAAGGTTCATCTCTATTGTCTTCATCGTTGTTCTCTGCATCTCTGCTCTCTTGATTGAACACATCAAATTGTCTCGACGGTGTAGCGAAATCATTAGGGTTATTGGAAAACAATTCTTCATGTTTCATTTCCTCCTCTTCTCCATTGTTTTCCTTTTCTCTATTATTTTCCTCTTCTCCATTAGTTTCCATGTCAAAACCAAACCCATTATTTTCTTCTAGATTCGAGTCCAAATTTTCCAAGATCAAACAGGTTACAAAAAGAGGATATTGAACCCCTAGTTTGTTAAGGTTAAAGTACCATTCAAAATCTTCATTTGCAGTCATTAAGACATGAAATTTTAAAGCATTTGCCGTTGTTGGAGTAAGAAATTTTATCTCTATGTCATCAACTTGGCAAATGTTTTGGACTTTAGCATATAACTCTTTATATGTACTTTCATTACTGGCTGCAACTCCTCTTGGATTCCGTTTGTCAATAAATTTCCACAAACATCCGACGATGTCGTCTTCAACAAAATGTCCAAAATAAATAACTAAGGGCCAAAAAACTAAGTCATATATGCAATATTGAACATAATAAATAAGTACATTCATATACTCAATGTATTGCAATGTTACAAGAATAAATTGCCTTAACAAACCATGTGTATTTTGCAACCATAAAAAAGAGGAATCAATACATTCATGTCAGTTTGCATGTGGTTTATTAATAAACCTTGTCAGTTAAGCCATATCTGATTTTTTTTTTTTTTTTTGCAAAATGCACTTGGTTTATTTTATTAATAAGTTTTTTGATAAAACATGTCAGTGAATTGGTTTATGAACTAGTATAGGTTATGTGTGTGTGGTGTGGTTTACAACTTGGTTTTGGTTTTTGTTGAGAATGGGATGATTTGATTAACTAGGCAATAGGCTAGTTCTCTTCGAGGGAATTGGCCAGGGCAGGTAGTAGGACTTGATTAGACCTCAAAGAGGGGTGCGGGGGGCGTAGCCCCCCGCGGTACAAACTATTCGTGTTTTGGACATGTACATAGCAGATTATGGGCTTAAGCGATCGCTCAGTGAAGAAATCTTCGAAGGCTACTTCTGAATTTTGCGCAGTCGCCCAGTGTTTGGGCTAAGCGACCGCTCAACCCCATTTTTAGGTCTGTTGTTGTTTGTCCGTTTTTTTATCCTTTTAAGGGTTTTAGGGTTTCTATTATACACATATAAATAGTTGTATACCTAGAACGTTTGTAGGTGTGTCTCTAATAAAATTTCAATAGTCTGTTGGCCCCAATCTCTCTCTCTTCTTTGTGATTGATCATATTATACTCTGTTAAATTGTTTGCTAGTCTTCCACTGTGCACAACAACTGGTATTAGAGCATAGGTCAACATGTTTGCTTTAGGATCAGGTTTCTCTTCTTCTAAACAAGAAGTTCAGAAGTTCGATGGAACGGGGAATTTCACTTTGTGGCAGAGAAGGGTTAAGGATGCCTTGGTGCAGGCTGGTTTAGGGAAGGTTCTTCGGAACAAAACTAGACTTGAAAATGTAAAAGATGATGATTGGAAAGAACTCCAACGGAGGGCCGTCTCAACAATTCGTTCATGCTTTGCGGACGAATTGGTGTATCCTGTAATTGATGAAGAGTCGGCTACACAGGTATGGGGAATTTTAGAGGCAAAATATATGTCAAAATCCTTGTCAAATAAGCTATATCTCAAGCAAAGGTTATATGGGCTTAAGATGGTAGAATGGGTTGATCTCAACGCTCACATAAACACGTTTACGCAAATCATCAATGATTTTCTATGGGTGGAGGTAACGTTTGAGGAAGAAGACAAGGCGTTGATGCTGCTAAACTCGTTGTTGTCTTCCACAACGTATGAAAATCTTGTAACTACGTTTACGTGGGGGAAAGATACTCTTGAGTTGGGACCTGTTACAGAGGCTCTCTTAGCTTTTTATCAACGAAAGAAAACAGTTGTTGATGAACCGCTAGGAGAAGGGCTGTATGCGAAGGAGAACAAGGATCGTGGGAGGACATAATCCAAAGACAACTCAAAGAATTATCAGAATTTTCGGTCGCAGTCAAGGAAGAAGTACAAGGGAAATTGCTACATGCGTGGGAAGAAGGGGCACAAGAGGCAAGATTGTCCGGAGAAGGGCAATAATGGTT